>NW_004624904.1:1258228-1280405 GCF_000247695.1 Heterocephalus glaber
GGGGGGGGGGGCTTGAAACTTTTGATCCTCCATGTACTACCATGTGTGGCTAATTCACATTTCTAAGCACATTGTGTATGGACTCATTTAGTCCTCACAACTAGTATATGGGACAAGAATAAGTGGAACCCAGTTTACAAACAGGAAAATGAGGTATAAAAAAGGAAAGGAATTTCTCAAAGTCTCCCGACTAGGATGAGGTCAAACTAGATCTGCAGTGTAGGTCACCTGGTTCTCAGTCATATTGTTCCTGTCTCTGCTTGTCCACCTGTGTGGCCCAGAAGACCTGCAGCCCTGGGAAGACAGAGAGGGAAGGCTCACTCATGACTAACCCTTGGTGCTGATGCCTCGGAGGTCGGTGATCTTCATGAGCATCCTTGGGAACATGTAGGGCTGGCTGGGGCGCCGGCGCCGGGCATATAACCTCAAGGCTTCCAGCAGTGGCTCCTGAAGCTTGTCTACCTTCTCAGGTTCCTCTAGGTCCATGCGGTCTATGGGCACAAGCACAGCGGTGTGAGAGGGCCAGGACACAGAGACAGGTGGCTGATCCCCAATGGTCCCTGTCCTATGAGCCCCCAGGCCCCAAACTGTCCTATCAGCCCCTTCTCTATTATCCCTGAGCCCCATCAGGCTATGTCCCCTACTCTAAGCCCTATACCCTCTCCCATTCAGCAAGTGGCTTTCTCTGGTAAATTACTCCTATCTCAACACTAGTACCAGCATCTCTTCAACTCCCCCAGCTCTGCTCCCCTTTTTCAGTCCTATGTTCTAGGCTGCTGGGAAGCCTGTACAAGATCTGAGAAGTCTGTGGCTGGTGCCTGGTGCAACAATCCCAGGAGACAAGACCAAGGTCCCAGACCTGGTCAGAGATCAGGTGTGGAGTGTGATGGGAAAGGAGCCCAAACAGACACTAGGGGGCGTCCTCACACCTCCACAGATGAGGCAGATGGCACTGAGCAGCCCAGTCTCTGTGTCATCCATCTCCAGTGGCAACAACTGCTCAGCAAAGGCAAAGACGAGGTCTGTGAGCGGCCCAAAGCCAGCATTGTGCATCTGGGTCCGGTTCAGGGTCAGGCCATCAGAGAAGGTCATGGTGTCCTGCTCTGGGGTGTACCTTGTGCAGATCCGCAGCATCTGGGGGTGGGAAGAAAGTTAGTGTTGTCTCTGGGAGGAGCTCATATGGGGAGGAGGAAAGAGGGACTAAAAAGCTAGTGAGGAAGTTAGGTCCCAATAAATACAACCTGAAGCAGGCCTGGGGAGGAAGGCAGAAGATCTGGAGGTGGGGGACAGAAATTAGGGTAAAGCAAGGGGTCCAGAAGTTTAGAATCAGGACAGCTGTGATGTTGCACACCTCCCAGCACTCTGGAAGGCTGAGGCAGGAGGATCAAAATTTCAAGCCTAGCGCTGGGGATTTAGCTCAATGGTTCCATCAAGTGCAAGGTCACAAGTTCGATCTCCGGTACCAAAAAAAAAAAAATTTCAAGCCCAGCCTAGGCAACTTAGCCACTTATCAAGAGCCTGTCTCAAAAATAAAAACTAAAAAAGGGTTTGAGGATGTACCTCAGTGCAAAGGTTCTAGGTTCAATCCCCAATACCCCCCACACACACACAAAGTCTAGGATCAGGATCTGGGGGCAAGGGCTAAAACAAAAAAGCTTGAGTAGAGATGGGGGGAGTCTCAGATGGTTGAAGGGTTTTGGGGACGGAGTCACATATGAAAGCCAGGCTGTGGCAGGACCCATATAGCCTAACTTACCAGGATGTCGAGGCAGGCAGCCTTGAGCAGAGTGATTTGGTCAGCAATGCTGAGCCCTGTAAAGCCAGGCAACCGCTTAGCAAACTCTACGATCTTGATGATGCACTTGGTGGCCAGCTCACTGAATTTGTCCCACAGCCCCAGATCCAGCTGTACACGGTGATCGGCACTGGAGTTCTGCAGGGAAGAAGGACCTGAGGTTAGAATACAAAGGAAGGCCACCCTGGAGCTCTCCTCTCTGCCAATACCCCAGGCTCTCCTCTCCATGCTGATGCCTTCCTTGTCCTCAGCACCAGATCACAGGCTCCAACATAGCCCCTGCCCAGTCCTGAAGGGGAAAGTCCTCTGCCCTCAGTGGGGCTCTGCTCATTCCTCACCGTGGTATACTTGCCCAGCTGGCAGAGTGAGGGGAAGGTCTCCTGATGGGCTTTGCTGACTTTGGTGATGAGCTCTTCTAATTGTGGGCTCAGCTCATAGCTGTCAGGTGACCCTTCTTCCTTCACCTCTTTCTTCTTCTTGTTCCTGTCATTCCGTACAGCTTGGGGGTGGAGGCACAAGGAGAAGGTCAAGACCCAGGGAGCCTCCCTTTCAATGTCCTCTCTCACCCTAGCTTAATGTGCTCAGTCTTTGCCATAAGTATCTATTCCCTCACACCAGAGCACCAGCTCTCAATGGACAGTGCCTCAGTTCCCCTATCTCCTACTTTAGGTCCTATTCCCAGGCTGGCTCTCCCTAGCCCCACCCAGGGCTTGCAGCCCCTGCTCCCTCCTCAGGCCATTCGGCTCCATCCTGCCCTTCCTGTCACCCTGCAGGAGCTGGGGAGAGGGGGGCAGGATATGCAGGGGCAGGATATCCACTTATAGCCTTGGCAGCACAATGAGGGGGGGGGTGGTAGAAAGGAGAGGCCACCCCAGATCCATCTCAGGCTGAGTGCTGGGAACAGGGGAGGGGAGGGAACTGGCAAGTCCACCCTCCTGCCCCGTGAAACAAGGGAATGTGAAACTCTAACCTCCATTCACTCCTTCAGAGGAGTGGGTAGAATGGAAAAGGGTGGGGCCTCCTGGTTGAATGGAGCTAGTCAAATAGGACTGGTCTGGGAGGAGACAGCACCCCAGGGCAGGCTAGGTCTCAGAAGTCAGAGAATTAGGGGTAGCCAGAGGGAAGACAGACAACCACAGGGTAGGACGGAGTGCTTCTGCCCAGATCAGCTAAAGGAGCCTACCTTCCTTGGACATGCCCACTTCAAAGCACTTTTGTAACCGGCAGTACTGGCAGCGATTCCTGGTCACCTTGTTGATGATACAGTTTTTATCTCGATGACATGTGTACACCATGTTCTTCTGGATGCTACGTCGGAAGAAGCCCTGGAGTTGGGGGGGGGGGTAGGTGGAATGTCATGAAGCAAGATGCTGGGAATACCAACCTTTCACGGGCCATACAGGTCCCCTCAGGCCTGTCCCCATCTATTAATCACTTTATGTGCCAGGGACCCCCCCTCCAGGTCCTCACACAGCACCTGTGTTCCTGATTTCTGATCTTCCCCAAGTAATCCCAGGTCCCCAATCTACCCACCCCACCATTACACACCTTGCAGCCTTCACATGAGCTGACCCCATAGTGGTAACCAGAGGACTTGTCATTGCACACAAAGCATGGCTTGTAGACCCGAGGAGGCGGTGGGGGCGAAGGCGAGCTGGGAACCATCTCCTCTGAGCTCGGAACCATCTCCTCTGAGCTTGTGCTCTGTGTCTCCACAGCTGCAGGGGAAGCAGTGGTGTGAGGGTCAGGAAAGCCCCTCACAAACCCCTTATCACACACCCCCCACTTCTCCCTCTGGCCCACTGATGAAAGCCTCCACAGTGCACCAGTCCTCAGTGGACAACCTCAGGAAGTCCCAGGTAGCCACTGTCACTGCAGCTCATTGGGGTCCCAAGCCCACCCCACACCACGGCCTGACCAACTTTCCACAATAATGCCAGCCCTAGCTCTGTATGGCACAGTTCACATCTCCAAATTCCAGACCAAGGCTATTCTGCAAGTTAACTCTTGTAGACCTCAGTTTCCCCAACTATAAAGTGAATGTGGTGGAAGGGTTAGGGTCCAGCACCTCTGAATCCTCCTCATCACTCTCTGTGACTCTGGCAGATGCCTGTCAGGCAGTCAGCCTCCCACCACCCTTGGGAAGGGTGAAACAGATGTGGGATGCATAGGGTAACTGCAGACCACTTGCAGCTGGCAGCTGGCTGAATTAAATACAGCAATATTCACCAGGTAGAATAGGACCTCATTTCTCTGAAGTGATACAGGAGAAATAATCCACCATCTTTTCTTTCTCAAACCAGTACCCGTGCCCGCCCCCCCCCCCATAACCACCCAAATCCTTTTCTCCAGAAGCAACGGAGACAGTGTAGAACATGGGGCACATGTTTCGGGAGAGGAAGCCAGAGGACAGGCACCAGCCTAACTTCACACCTGAAGGAACTGAGGCCAAAGCAGGGGCCATGCCAGGCTCAGGGCCACATTGCCAGCTGATGGTGGAGCCAAGGCTCTTAGGTCCTGTGACCAGACTTCAGTGGCTGTGGAAGACAAGGGCTGAGGGGGAGGGAGACTGAGGTAGTTGCTCAGGTTCTCAGGTCTAGAACCTGTTCAGAAGGTGGCAAACTGGAGAGTCAGGTGACAGTGGGGAAAGGGACCTAGCTCTGGACCCTCTCTGAGATAGTCTTCACTCCTGAATTGCCTCTGAAAAATACCTGACTTCTGTTCACAAGGGTCTCAGGTAGGCCTGGACAACACATGCTGCATACAGCAGGCTTCTAAGTAAATCCTATGTGAGTTGTGGGACTGATCTTCAGAGGTTTCAGCAGTGCATACATTATTTAAACTGTAGGACTTGCCATCCAAACCGGGAAGGCCCAAGTTATTTCAAGAAATCTCTTAAGAAGCTCACTAAGGAGTGTTCAACAAGCATACCTCACCAACAGCTCCTCCCTTCTAATCCTCTGCAGCCCACCTGGTCACAAGCCCACCCTAAGGAAGTCAGAAGGGTGAAAGACTGCCCAGAGGTGGGGGTTCTATGACAGCTCCACCCACCCTACAGGAGGAAAGCCCTCCCCAGCCCCCAGCACACACTTGCTCAATTAGCATAAGAATCCTGCCAGAGAAAGATTCTCCGTTGAAAGGAGAGATGGGGAAAAGGGTTCGGGAGTCTTCAAGACAGGAGGTGGGAGCGTCCAGCAGGGCTGGTGCTAAGAGATGTGGGGAGAGCTGGAATGCCTTTCAGGACCTCTCCTCCATTCTCAGGCCCACTCTGGGCATCTGTGTCCTGCTCACAGGCCTAAGTGTGGGGTGGTGCTCTCTGCAACTCTGACGCCCTCCCTGCCCGCAGAGCGCTGCTTCATTTCCTCTCTTGCACAAGGGCCTGGGTGCGGTCAGACTGGCATGGGGCAGCGCTAGCCAATTATAACACTGGAGGCCCCAAGGAGACAGGCCCAGGGGCAGCTTTTCTCATCTAAAGTGGTACTGTCACCCATTCTTGACAACCCTCTGGCACACCCCCACACCCTGAACCCTAAAGTGCAGCCAAGTGACTCAGCTCAATCTTTGGGTGGATGGCGCTGTAAAGGTAGCAGGGTCTTATCCAATCCCAGACCCAGTACCCTCTTCAGCCCTGGGTAGAGAGAGACTCCATCGAGGGGATGCAGCGCCGGGCTTGGCAGGGGCCCCTGCTGTGGAGGAGGAGGGTGGGCTCTGGGGGTTTCTCCTTTTAAAGCCCAAATTGCTGAAATTGAGGAAATTCCTGGCCAGGCTGAGCGGAGCTTCAAACAAACTCTTTATAACCGGCTGTAAACGCTCCCAGCTGCGAGGCCCAGACCTGAGCAGCCTGGACTCAGACTCAGTCTAGCACACACCTAGGAGACACACACAGTCCCACAGGCCGGCACGCACAGGGTATAGAAGCACTGATAACCCCGGTGCCACCCTGACACAGAGGGACTCACAGGTGGGCGTCGGGCACACTCACTCCAGCCATCCTAGAGCTGGAGGACAAGTCACAAAGCTGACACACAACGCCCAGCACTTAGCTACCCATTTACCAGCGAACAGCTCCAGCACCAGACAAACATCACAGCCTGCCGGCACAGCCCCTGGACACCACGGCCTCCAAGCAGGCACAAACACACCATCTTGCCCTCCTCCCTAAACACTTTCTCTTGGAAAATGCGTGGGCACAGGCCTGAAGCTGGCTGTGTGTGCCCACCAGCGTCCTAGAGGCCAAAATTACTGGTCCAAACTGAAGTTCGAAAAATACCCTGCCAGTCAAGCCCAAGAGGTTTCCATAGGCCTGCATAAGGACATGGTTCCTGACCAGCTTCCCCCAAAACCCCTTTTAGAAAATTCTCTCCATTTTAGAACACTCCGCCCCTCCCGTCAGAAACAAAACAAAACTAAACTAAACTAAACCAATTCGCCATCCTACAGGGATTTGGTGCAAAGCAAAAGTTCCATGCTTTCTCCACCCTTGAAATAGCACACTTTACTCCTTGCCCCACCCCATCCCAAAGTATGGTCTCCTGTTTGCCACCTCCCTCTTCCAGTCTCTGAGTTGTTAAATCCGAGCAGCTCTGCCCTGAAACCAAAAGACCAGGGGAAAAAAAAACCCCAACTTGTAAACAGCGCTGCCCAGTGCCAAGGAGCGAGGCGCGTCGGCGGGGGCTCTATGACCCGGCGTGCGCACTCTCCCAGCGCCCGCCGCCCGCCCCTTCTCAGAGTGCCCCGAGCCCCGGTCCCCAGAAGTCCGCACCCGGGCTGGGAGCGCAGTCCAAGTCTCGGGTACATTTGGGGGGTGTCCCAGGCTCCCCCTCCTGGCCCCTCCCCACACCCCACCCCCGCCAAACACTGCGGCCCAGGCTTCAAAGCCGCCTCTCATCTGGACTTCATTTTTACAGCCTTTCAGTCCCCAGCTTTTTATTACCGCCCTGCAAAGGGGTTCCAGGGCCCCAGGCCTGGCATCTCCCATTTCACAGAGGGGGAAGATGGAGATTTGGGGACCCCGCAGTCGCACTCCCGCTCCGCTGTCAACTCCAGACCACCCCACCACCACCACACACAGGCTTTGCTTTAAACTTTTAGCTTCCTGCTAAAGTCGTGTGTTGGAGCCATGGCGGGGTGGGGGTGGGGGTCATCTCTCGAATACAGCCGACTGGTACGGTTTCCAAACATATCTATTTCTCCTGCGGGAGCCCTTGCCCCCACACGCAGAGACGCAGGATGCACTCCGGGACTGGACGCAGCCCTCTCCAGAGCCGCCCCCGCAGCCGCGCAGGGGCATACGCCCTCCCGGCCTCACGCCGCAAACATCCCCACGCGGGGCCGCCCACGCAGTCGGAGAGAGACAGCGCGTAAG
Source organism: Heterocephalus glaber (assembly GCF_000247695.1). The sequence goes on from NW_004624904.1 coordinate 1,265,389, forward strand.
GAGACCTCTCCTCCCACACACACCACCTAGGTAGGCCTCTGCACACGCCAGGGATCCACATGCTCTGCAAATAATAATTTTTACACTCGCAACTTCCACATGGACTTCACAAACGCCACCCGCAGTCCCTACTGCCGTATCCCTCCGAGGCCAGGGACCGGAGGGCGCTAACTATCCACGCACCTCAGTCTCTCCCTATCTCCAGAACTCTGGCGTGGCACCAAGCACAGGTCCCAGCTAAACGCCCACCAAAAAATCTACACACGCTCCAAACACTACACACACGCAAAGGAGACGCTAAAGCCCCCACATTTAAAGGGCCAGTACCTCACATTAATAAGGCTAGAATCTTCGCTCGCTCTTTACACACGGAAAGAATAAACCCACCCTCTCCTACACCTCACCCACCCATCCCGGAGCTCGAGTACCTACATTGCAGACTGGCGGGTTGCGGCCAAGCAAAAGACTCAAGTCCTGCGAAACAGGAGCTGCCGGTGGCTCTGCGCAGCAAGCCGGCCCCGGGCCCGGCCGCTCCGTACAGCCGTCGCGGACCCGGGGCAAACAATTCCATGCAGTCGTACATCGCGACCCGGCTTGGAGGGAAGCTGGGTGCTAGAACACCAAGGACCCGCAGCCGACTCCCCCTCCTCCCCCGGCGGCGCCCCACTCCTGAAGGGGGGAGAAGGGGAGGGCTAGCATAGGGCGTTGGGCTGCATGGGGGGTAAAGGGTGGGCGGGGAAGAAGGGGATCCCCAGCAAGGGAAAGGGACTGGGCGGGGCGCTGCTGGGGCTGCCGCTCCGGCTTCAGGCCGGCTCACTCTGGGCGCCTCCGCAGCTAGCACCGGGGAGACCTTTTGTAAAAGCGAAGCCTGGAGGGGAGGGGGGTGGGGCTTGGAGAGCGAAGGGGGCCGGGCACCAAGATGAGCAGAGCGGGGAGTGAAGCGCACACACAAACACAAACCTACGCTCGCGGCACGGCGCGCTTGCTTGCCTGGACATACTACCATGCATGCATTTATCTTGGCACCACGCATTTGTAAATATGCAATAGTGCACATGCATGCCTGCATGCACATAAATTCATGGTGCGCGCCTGTTCGTGCAAACGCACCTGGGCTCGGGAAAATGCCTGCAAGCATTCTCTCGCCACAGCCCGGAGGCTTTGCACGCACTTGCCCTTAGGCGCGTGCCCAGGTCCAGGGTTGGAGGAAGGAGCGGAGGAACTAAGGAACGCATTTCCTTTCGTAGAGTTTTCTTCCTCCCCTCGACCTTTCCTTTTTCACACAAATCAACACAGGGAGGGGTGTTAAAGGGGACTGGGGAGAGGGGAACGTGGAGGTACCCGAGAGCTGCAGATCTGCAGAGACACTATCTCCACCCCCTTCATTCCCAGGCCTGGCTCCTCCCTCTCCCTCCGCGCGCGCGCTTCAGGGCCGAACACTACATTCCTGTGGCTCGGCCGGAGCAGCCTCCTCCTTCCTTCCCGTTCTCTCCGCCCCCGGTCCAAGGGCCGGAGCGCGCTCCCGCCGTGAACTCTCCGGGAACCCCCCTCGGGGCGGGTGGCCGGGCGCGCTCACCTCCGCCTGACCCGGCCCCGCCCCACCCCGCCCAGGCCGTCGCCCGCGCAGCAGCGGAGTCCCCCGCCCCCTTCAGCGCCACAGAGAGTCTACCCCTCCTAGCCGGGGTGTCCGCCCTCCGCCGCGTCCGGGGCCGCCGTGGTCCAAGTCTCCGAAGCCCCATCTGCGACCGACACTCCCCGAGCGCCTCGACTGCTTCTCTCCTTGGCGTCTCCTCGAACCTAACCTCACTTTTAAAGCACGCCCCACAAACTGTCCTTGCTGTGCCGATTGCGCCTCCGACAAAACTGCCCCCAGAATGTCAACTCCTTTTCCCTGGAGTTTCTGTAGTGCCAAGTGGCCCCCCTCGGCCATAATCGCGCTGCTGCTGGTCGTTAATTGTGCCCAGAGTCGTTTTATACCCCTGTACCCCCACCGTAGGTAGTAACTGCCCCCTGCTCTCCCCTAGTGCCACAGAGTGCCCCTCTGGGCTCCAAGGGCCCCCTCGCTGTTCCTTTGGTGGCCCCTTTTGGCCCTGTGGGCGCCCTCGCCCGAAGAGAAGGGAGCGAAGGAGGGGGGCTGGCCACGTCAGAAGTTCGCCCATGCCCGGCCGGACCGAATCTGGAACCCTGGCCCCGGGACAGCACTAGCGGCGGTGACTCCCGGAAACCGACCCCTCCCCCTCGCCTCGCCCGCCGGCCACCCGGCCGCCCGGCCTAGCCGGCTCTGTCAGCGCCGCTCTCACGGGGAGCGCCGGGGGAGCAGCAGCGGCGCCCGGCCCGACCCTTTCCCCCGCCTGGCGGCTGTGGTTGGGCCAGGGTGGGGCGCGCTTTTCTAAGAATCTGTTGTACCGGATGGGGGGCGCACTGGAGTGCTGCAGGAGTGGGGCGCCTGTTGGAAGAATAAAGAGCTGGAAGGGGTGCCAGAGTAGGCAGGGAAGGCGGGAGCAGAGGAGGAGCCCGGGTGGCTGCCAGGGACTGGGGGGGTTGGGAAAATGAAGAATCAGTTTAGTAGGTATAGCATTCTGGAGATTGGTTCCACAACAATGGGAATGTAATTAGGGAGGGGGGCAGGGCTGGGAAGTAGGGCCTGAATTGCAGGGCGGGGGGCTGGGGTGACAGGGCTGACTAGGGAGGGAGAGGGAATGCAGGGCTCTTTCAACCCAGTGTGAGCTACCTACCCCTCACACCCCAACCTCAAATACCCCATTTCTGAAAACTGCTGCTCCCCCTCCAAAATATAAAGAAAAACAGGGAGCTCGGTTTCTGAATTAGAATATGGCCAGCGACCAAAAAAAGGACAAAATGGGGAGTACTCCCCAAAAGGGGGGAAAGAACCCTGATTAGTCAACTTCAAGCTGTCAGTGCCCCCCCCCTTCCTCCTCCAAAATCTGAAAGGTCCCAATTAAGTCAGGCCTGCCTGGTTGGTAATTAGAACCAGAAGTGGCCAGGCCACAGGGAGGGGGGTTGGGAGGAGGGCACAGGAGTGGGGGGGGGAGGGCTCCAGGAAGCCTGAGTCCTCAATAGCTCCCTTTTCTCTTTACCAGATGCACCCCACTCTTCATTACCCCATCTGTGTTTCCTAGGCATTGTAGGGAGAAGGGGCCTTAGGACCAGGCATTAGTGTCAGGTCCACTCTTCCCATCATCCACAACCCCCCATTCTAGTCAGACTTAGTACAGCCTTGGGTAGAAGATGGGGGGATCTAGTGCCCCCTCTTTTCCCCAAAGTCTCCCTAGCCCTTATTGCAGCAATTAGACCCATTAGCCTTCTAGCATTTCATGGGAACCAGATGTTCTCCGCCAGCCTGGTGGGAGTGGGGGGGTTGCTGCCTGACTCACCCCCTTTCCTATGATCCCCATCACCAGGACACATCCCCTCCCAGTTAGAGCCCCACAAAGGCACAGCCCCAGAGACAGGAGGAGTGTACTCCGCCCCCATTAACAAGACGACTGACTTTCAGACTCAACCAGTCTCCCTTCAGAGCCCTATCACCCCTGGGAAGGATGAGTTTGGCCAGGATTAGGGGGTACCCAGGATGGCTAATTCCTTATACGTTTCTCCTCCCCTCCCTCCTCCTGCCACCTTCTGGATGAGGGCTGAGGATAACTGGCTCAGACTTCCTCATGCTAAATTCTCCTTTTTTTCCAAAACCCTCCCTCAAAAAAACTGAAGGGGCATTTCAAAGTGAAGCAGGCCCCGCCCAGAGGGGTAAGTTCTAACTGAGGAGTCCCACCTGAAGGGCAATGGGAGGGGGTCTCCGAGGGGACGCAGAGGAGGGGGTGATATGGAGGTGTGAATAAGGAATGGGACCCAAAGCGAGGATGTGAGGAGCGCTGGGCAGGATGGGGGCTGGGACTGGGTAGGGGGCCAGAAGAGGGGGGTGCAGCCTGGGCCCCAGCAGCGGCGCTTGCCCGGCTCCCCCCCGCCAGAGGTTTCCTGTTGCAATCAAAGCCCCGTTTGTGTCGGCCTGGAGCTGGAGCCGGAGCCGGAGGAGGAGAGACTGGGAAGGGAGGGGAAGGAGGCAGTCACTGGGTTTTTTCCTGGAGGAGTCCTTGCTGCTGCCTGTTCACCACCCTTACCCGCCACTGCCTGCTCTCCATGTTCTTCTTCCCAGTGTCTGGGCTCCCTCTGAGTCTGCACCTTTCAACCCTCATCTCTTTAGGTCTAGGAGTCTCTCTTCTTTAGTTTCTTTTAAGTAAGACTCCTTTTCTCCCTCTGCCAGCCTGCCCTCAGTTTCATGTGGCTTAGTGTGGTGAAGTCTGGACTCCCTACTGCAGGGACACCGGCCCCAGGGCCACGGCAGTTGTCACTTGGTTCAGAGGACAAACTTGGCCAGATACTAAGGACTACAGTTATCTCTTCAAGAAAGGAAGAGCAAGCCTTCCCTTCCCTCCCAGCACACTCTGTTCCTTGTAGTCTCGATAAAGCAAATATACAACACACCAGAGTTCACAGAGAGCTACACAGAGACACAGACACCAGAGGTTTCATGCGCATACGTGTGTGGTGTGCACACAGGGGCATGCGCACACACACCCATTTTCCATGTGCACAGGCCCGTGCTTGCCTTGGCAGCACATGCTCCCCTCACCTCTCCTCTCCCATGAGGTTCTGAGATGCCTGCCTCACCCATTGAGGCCCCTGGAGAGCCCAAGAGGTGGAACAAGATCTTCCTTCTCAAGTAGGATGTCCTCAAGGTGCCAGAGACTCTGCATTAAGAACCAAGATCCTGGAAGAAGTTTCAAGGACCTTCTCTGACCACCCTCCCTGCCTTTTATTATTTTTAGGGTTTTGTTTGTTTGTTTGTTTGTACCGGGGATCGAACTCGGGTCCTTGTGCTTTCGAGGCAGGTGGCAGAACCACCGAGCTAAATCCCCGGCCTATTTTTGTTTTTTTGAGACAGGGTCTTACTATGCTATGTAGTTCAGGCTGGCCTGGAACTCACAGCGATCCTCCTGCCTCAGCCTCCTGAGTGCTGGGATTACAGGAGTGTGCCACACCAGCTCATCCTCTTTTATTAGAAGTGAGAAAGAGAGTCCTGAGAGAGGCACAGACTCAAGATGAGAATGGCACTGACATCAAATTCAAGCTTCTAATCCCTGGTCCCTCTCCATGAGATGGTCTTAGGCACAAAAGGGAGAGCAGGTCAGGGAAATGATAGCACTCTCAGCTTGCAGCCACTGTCCCACTCCAGGCAGTTTCCCAAACTCCAGGGTCCTTTCCTCTCTCCTGCACAACCACTAGGTGCTGCCTGCCCCGCCCCCAGGCAAGCTGTCTGGGCCCAAGTCTTCCCCTCCTCCCTACCCTACCTGCCAACTCTCTGCCCAGGCCTGTCCTTCCATGCTAGCCGCACCCTCCTCAACTACCTGCCCCCGTTCTGGCTCCTCCCTGGGATTTCTCCTTTCAGCCCCACTCCTTCTGAACAGCCTCTGGAGATGGAACAAAGCCTGGCCCCTTCCCCAACCTTGACCTCACTTTGAACCCTGACCTTGATCTCCTGTATGTCCAGCAGGGGCACAAGAACTTCCCTGGGGACTGGCCACTGGCTCTCAGCATTCTGCCCACTACTATTCTCATTCTTCTCTCCCTCTTTACTCCAGTTCCTGAAGTTGCCTCTCCCAGAACCTGGCAAAATCAAATCCCAAGAGACTGAGTGCTATGGTTCTCTGCCAGGAGTACCTTCCTGAGGGGAGGGTGGCTCCTTCCTAGGACAGATTCTTGGGGTGAAAATGAAGTAGGGGGAAGACTAGCTGAAGTTTCCAAAAAGGGAGCTTTGTGCTTCCTCATTCACCTGCGTGCACTCAATGACTCCTGTTGGATTCCGGACCCCCGCAGGCCTCACCAAACACCAGAAACAAGGTCAGCCCCCTATTAAACACTCCTCACTTTTCACACCGACTCTTTGTTGCACACACTGGAATTCTATATATGAGCCGAGTTTTGGGGCAATCCTATGCACACACAGCTCCTTATAGTCTGAGCATACAAATGCATGCACACTCGCGCGCAAGCACACACACACACACACAGACACACCCCTTCTCCAGATGAGCTTACTCTTTCCAGTGAAGCTGCCAGCCCAAGCTAGTCACCCCTTCCTTACACACATAACCCTTTGAGTGTCCCATCCTAAGGCAGGGGCTCTTCTCCTCCACCTCTGTTTCTGAGTTTGTAACCCTAAAAGGATGTCTTTATCTTTTTTTGTCTTTTCCTCTGTCTCTGTCTCTCTCTTCCTCTGTCTCCCTTTCTCTCTCACCTTTAGTCACCTTCCTTTCTCTTCAGCTGAGGCCTTCTCTTCACCAGTTTATACGCTGACCTTTATCCCACAGAGCCCCCACCCCAGGCTCCAGCTCATAGGCACCCCCATCTGGAACGGCCTGGCCAGGAGGAACAACAATCAAGTGGGTAGAGGGTGCCTGCTATCAACACTCAAAGGCTTAACCCAAGCAGGGCAGGCCTGGGGGACAAGTGCACAGCATGTGGGTGCTCTGCCAGATCTGGAGGGAGGGGAAAAGTCCACAACCATGTGGCTGGAGGAGAAGATGCTTCTGCAACATGCCCTCTACCCCTCTGGATTACCTATGGTACAGACCCACCTTCTCTATAGCTGTTTACATCCTCCCCAGAGCCAAGCAGGAGTGCCTCTGGAGCCCACACACCTTTGAGCACCTGGTACTACATTTCTTCCTCCTTTTGTAGCTTCAGAACAATCTCACCTCTTGATCACAGAATCAGCTGACTGGCTTCTACTTCGCATCCTGGCTCCCCCACCTCCCAGCTGCATGCAGGTGGCAGCCTCAGACTGCACCAGAGCCACCCGTGGCCAACTAAGAAAGGTGTTCCCCTCTGCTAGTTGACTGACTTAGAAGGCAGTTTTAGACCTCCCAATTTTGGGCCTACTACTTCCCCATCCTATTTGAGCAGAACTCTCATTTGCAAACACTCCTCTTTAGTCTGAATCTAAAACCCTTCCTCAGCACCACTATTCACCACTACTCATTAGACCCAACTCCATCTTAACTGGGATGCCAATTTTCTATATCATCTACCCTCTCAATGCCCTCCTGTTTCCATGTACCCTCATCCCCCAAGATCCCTGAGACTTACACAGAGAAGCCATCTCCTTGGGGAGGTCAGGCTGACCCAGGCCCCGGAAGCTAGGGCTCAGCATCTCGAATGGTGGAGACCCTCTGAGTGCCCCTGGGAAGGCAAAGGGGAAGCCTGCTCCTGGGTAGCCGGATCCAGGCCCAAGGGCACCAGCTGCAAAAAGTCGCTCCTTATTGGTGGCCATGGTAGCTGCGGTGTGGAAGTCCCGTGGGGTCTGCAGTGGGCGGGGGTGGTCTTCAGCCACAGCCCCCGCCCATGCCCACTGCCCCAGCCTGGGAGGCTCCGTGCCCAACCTGCCTGGCTGGCCCACTGGGACGCCAAGGGCCCTAGGGGAAAAGAGAGGAAAAGAAGATGACAGAATGATCACTCAGATGTTCCAAGCCCCATGGCTCTCCCTAGGGGGGATCTATACTGCCCTAGCAGTGTGGTAGAGTGGGCAGGGCAGGGAGACCTACAGGCTCTGAGAAACTCTCCAGATTAGCTCTAGGGAAAGGTGAGCTGAGATTCCAAGGTGAATGATGGTCTGAGGACTTCTAATGGAGAGGACTTTAGAGAAGTGATCATAAACACCACAACTGGGATAGACATCAGTCCTGTGAATTAGAAATTATGACTCCTAGGGCCAGGGATTTAGTTCAGCAATACTGTCACCTGTCTCACAAGTGCAAGGTCCTGAGTTCTATCCCCAGTACCAAAACAAAAAAAAGGAAGGAAAGAAATTATGACTCCTGGGCTGGGAATTTAGCTCAGTGGTGCCATGCCTGCCTAGCAAGCACAGGGTCCTGAGTTCAATTTCTGGTACAAGAAAGAAAGAGAGGAAAGAAAGAAAGAAAGAAAGAAAGAAAGAAAGAAAGAAAGAAAGAAAGAAAGAAAGAAATTATAATTCCTTTTTTTGCAGATGAGGAAACTGAGGTTGACTGGCTTAAGGTCACATGGCTATAAGTGGTGAAACCAACTTCACATTCTCTGGCTAGAGCGTGTAGCTCAGTGTAGATCACTTGCTTGGCACACATAAGGCCTTGGGTCTCATTCCCAGCACACAAAAAATGCCATCACCCTGCTAGACATCTCTGTTGTAACTTTGCAGCCCTACACCCCTCTGGAGAAGAACATAGTAGTTTGCTTAGGAGCACAGACTCTGGAGCCAAACTACCATAATTGATATCCTCACCACCTACATTTCTAGCTATAGGACTTTGGTTGAGTTTATCGCTCTGTGTTTCAGTTGCCCCATATAACATTTGGGAATAATAATAGGGTTTATTTCATAAGGTCGGTGTGAGGACTGAGTAATTTAGCATGTGTAGAGTGTTTTGGAAAATGTAGAGCCCGTTATGAATGTTAGGTAAATGTCTCATATTATTTCTCTTTTACCTTCTCTTCCTTTGTGCCTCTCTTTTAATTAGTATTCCTTCTCTCCATCTTCCTCAACACTCCCTCTTTATTTTCCTTCCCAATTCTTTCTCTGTCACCAATCATCCCTCACTCCCTAACCTCTCTTGCAGCCTCTCCCTCAAATCAGGGACATTGATGGAACCAGACAGCTATGACTACAGAAAACGCCTCTCCTTGCCCTCAGTTTACTTTGCCTCTCCAGCTCCTTTTCTCATCTCTGCTGCTGCCTCTGAAAAGCTCTTTGGCATCCTCTCTCCCTCAACACCCTTCCAGGGTAGGTCTTCCCCCACACTGGAGATGGAACCTAGGGCCTCGCACATGCTAGGCAAGTGCTCTACCACCGAGCCAGCCCCCCACCCCCTGAACCCAGGGAAGACAAGGGACAGCAGGGAAAGAGAGGAATGGGAATCCCAGGACTGGAAGGTAGTCCCTCTGAAGGTCTGACAAGGGAAAAGTTGGCCTTTCCAAGAGCCTGAAAAACCACTCTCCCCTCTAGGAAGCTAATGGGCTAAGGAGGGAAAATCACCTCAGCCTAGATCCCTCTGGCCTCTAGGATCCCTCCGCTAGTCAGAATCATGACCCATGTCTAGCATAAAGAAGAGCAGAAAAGGGCTGGGGATTTAGCTCAGTGGTTCTGCTGCCTGCCATGCAAGTGCAAGGACCCTAGTTCAATCCCTGGTACCAAAAAAAAAAGAAGAGCAGAAAAGAACCACAAGGGTGAAGCACAGAGAGCCAATCAGGCATGCAGGCCCAAGTGATGGACATTTCTGCATCTTTCCATCATTATTTTTCTTTTGGGGGTTTTTGGGGAGATTTTTTATTTTGGGTTGTTTTTGTTTTTGTTTTTGGCACCAGGGATCAAACTTGGGTCCTTGTGCTTTCGCAGCAGGCAGCGAAACCACTGAGCTAAATCCCCAGCCCCTTGTTTTTGTTTTTGAGACAGAGTAATTTAGGTTGGCCTTGAACTCACTCTGTAGCCCAGGCTGGCCTGGAACTCACAGCAATCCTCCTACCTCAGCATCCTGAGTGCTAGGATTACAGGGGTGCACCACCAAGCCTGGCTTTCCATCATTATTTGCTTCTAGGATCAAATCAATATCTCTAAGTGTTTTTACCTCTGCTTCCCCCACTCGACCTTTTTTTTCTTTTCTCTCATCTACATCAGCCTTCAAGCCCCTGAGAGTAAATTATCATGGAGGTTATAGGAACTCATACCCCAACACCACTATCCTTCACTCAGCCCCAGTGCATGAAATAGCCCCTGCCATTCACCTGGCAGTACCCATACCCCTGAACCCTCCAACTCTGTAACACAGTGTCTCCCCAGGCCCTAAAAGCCTGATCTCCAAGCTGCCAAGGTCCCTCCTCCTCCTTTCCTTCCCTTGTTCCAATGAAGTGATTATCATGGTTAAACCCAGGTAGAGCCAGGAGTTCGGGCCCCTGAGGCCCCTGGGCCACAGCTCAACAGGCTGGGCCACATTCCAGATGGATTAACCCCTCCAATGCCAAGGGTAAGAAGATATTAGAGCCTCCCCACCCTACACACATACATCTTCCCTAGATTCTGCCTAGACTGGGACCGGACCTCTCTGGTCCAGCCCTCCTCTCTCATCTATAGTCAGGAAGAAGACCTGGGGAGTAGAGCAGGAAGACTTCAGCAGAGGTCCCAGAAAGGGATGCTCAGATTCCTCTAAGAAGGAGGCTGTAAATGAGCAGAGGACACGCCAGCCAACTCTCCCTGGCCTTCGGCCTACACTGCCTCGCAGAAGGGACCTGAAGAGGGGACCTGTGAGTCAGTGAGGAAGGGGGCAAAGATTCCTCCCCTTTCTGAGCCTTGTCTGCCACCATGGCTGGGAAGGGAAGGGAGAGGATTCAACCCAGGGTAGAGGAAGAGGACAAGAAAATGAAGATGGTGTGAAGTAAAAGGAAATCCTAAACCAAGGTCCTTGATGCCTTGGTTCTTTGGGAGACTTGTGGAAGGCAGGAGAACTCTTCACTCCTCCTAAGAGGTCACCTCAGATGATGAGGTGGGATGGGGGAACTGGCTAAGGGAAAGGGGCTCTTACAAAGCCGCTTCTCTTAAGGTGGAGTTGAGGAGAGGCCATGGATAAAGGGGGCTGTTGGATGGAAGGGGGGTGTCTCCCTGCTGCCCTGCCCGCTCCAGAGCCTGAAACAAAGCTGCTCTTGTCAGCTGCTCTCCACCCGCTGCCCCCCTCCCCTCTGTATAAACACGACCACCTTTTTCCATGACCCCATCTCCAGCCTGGGTGGAGAACCCAGGCACCCTCCACTCCAGCCTGGGCCCCCAGCCTGCTACCTAGGAGGCAGTCATGGGCCAGGTTTCCCTGGCCTTGTGCCACTCTTGGGGGAGTGCAGACCCTTGGGTCTCCACCTCTCATCCCCAGGTGCCCTCCCTCCCTCCACCCCACTGGCCCCAGGGAGGGGCAGTACCCAGGAGGCAGGCAGGCAGGCAATGCCAGTGGAATGTGTGTGGGCATCAGAGGGCACGGGCAGGGTGGGGCAGAGGGGGGAACTGGAGGTGCCAGTTAGGTGGCTTTCTGAGCCAGGGGTGGGGGTGTGCTGGGTTGGAGGGGGTGTGCCCTGTGTTGCTGCCTACCAGGCTCTAAGCCACTGTGTGTGTGTGTGTGAGTGTGTGTGAGTGTGTGTGTGTGTGTGAGATCTAGTTGGAATACTCAAGCACCAGGTACATGCTCCCCCCCACACACCCTATTTTCTCTCTACTTGCCTTAAGGATACAGGCTGTTGTCCTCCACCCCACTCCTCAGCATGGGAGGTGACTTTAATGCTGGAGCTTCAGATTTGAGGACTAGGATTCCAGCTGCCCAGGACACAAGCCCTAAAGGGGAATAGTAAGAGCTTCCAGCTTCTTGCCCTATGGACCCCTCCTCAGCCCCTGCCCTCCACCACCACGATCACCAACCACCATTCATATTCTTACCCTCTGGCCACCTGCAGAGATTCCTTCCTACATACTGGGTCAGGCTGAGGGAGCTCAGCAGTAACTGCTGAAGACAGAGAAGCAGCAGTCAATGGGACTCCAGGATGAGGACTACTGGGTCCCTGTCCCAGTCTTTCAGCTCTTCCTTTGTTCCACTCTGGCTCCCTTTAAGAATACTGCAGGAGAACCCCCCACGTTGGCTGGAAAGAGGCCACTCACGACTCAGACTCAGGCAGTGGTTGGGATATGTCAGAAGGAATCCTGAAGGGACAGATTAAGGGAACTTCTCAGACCCAGCTCCTATTCACTTGTCCCTCGAAACTCCTGGGCCCAGACAGCCAGGGTTACTTGCTACCGGATCCCTTCCTTGCCTTTCTGATGTCCAGGCATGCCATCCCACTGTGGAAGGAGGAACTTGGACCAGCTTAGCCCATCACATGGATTCGGCAGAGCCCCCAGGGGAAGAGCACGGCCCCTTCTCCTCGTACAGGGAACCCGGTCTCGCCTCACATTCCAAGCCAGATGTCCCCCAGGGCTGCAGCCTCTCCCCCAAATGCCCTTCCCCACTGCTCACCAACACCAAGGGCAGACGACCCATCTCCAACCTGACTACCATCTTCCCATTCCCATCTCACATCAAGCTGACCCGAAGTCGGGAAGGGAAGCGCCCCTTCGAGCCCTGCCACAGCCTGAGCAGCCCCCGGGGGCAGGCACCGGCGAGGCCCCCAGCCCACCTCGGTGGAGGACGCGGTCGTCCACGGCGGGCGGGCGGGCCGGCTTCCCCGCCTGACTCACCTGGAGAGGGGCAGGGAAGGGAGGCCGCGGAGCCCCGAGATCCGGGCGCGGGCCGTCTCGGGTCGCAGAGTCGCCTCGTCTGGGGCTCGCGGGAATGGGGGGCTCCGGGGGGAACAGCTCTAGGCTGGGACTGTCCCGGGGCCTCTCGGAGCCCGCCTGCCCACGTGACCGCCCCAAAATATCCGACACATTTTCTCCCAAACCGCACACTGACTCTGCAGGCGGGGACACGGAAAATATTTTCTTTCTTTTTCTCCCTCCCAACCCCCCCTCCCTCCCTGCCCGGCTCCCTCCTCCCCCTCCCGCCCTCGCTCCTCCCTCCCTTGCCGCCTGCCCCTGCCCGGCTCCCTCCTTGGTGCCCTGGGGCGGGGGGGGGGGGCTGGGCGGGGGGGGCTGGGCGGGGCGGCCCAGGACGCCTGGGTCTCTGCCCCTCCCATTTGCTTGGCTTCTGTGGCTCCTTCCCCAGGGAGGCCGAGCTAGGCTGATAGAGGAGGTCAGTGACCTCGCCCCTTTATGCCAACCCTTTCTTTCTGGCGCTCTTCCCCTTCCTGCCATTTGGGGAACCTGGTTGAGTTGTATCTGTCCAGGGTGTGTCCTGCAAGGCCAGTCTCTGGTACCTTCCAGGGCAGGCTGTGGGGCTGTGTCCAAGTCCTCCCGAGGGTGGAGTGATGGGGCAGGAGTCAAAGATGTCACTGTCCTATCTTTCACTGAGCCTCCACTTGCAGGTCAAAGAAGTCTCTCCCTTTCCCCTGTCTCCCCAGTCCTTTGCCCCAGGAGCAAACTGGTTTAGCTAGTGGAGGTTGTGAGGGTGCTGAGGCCTGGGTTCATAGATCTCCTCCCTCTCACCTGCCTGGAGCAAGCTCCAAAAAGTCAGGGTGTCTAGAACCCTGGCTGCTAATATTGTCCCCACCTTCATGCTTGAATTTGGAGGTGGAGAGGCTGAGCTGAGCTGAGGGCAGGAGGAACTGTAGTTGGGAGTGGGAGGAGTCTTGGGCTGGGCTCAGGGAGAAAGCCCAGGCAAGAGTGTGCGTCTGCTTCATCCAGAGTGGCCTGCCAGGTTGCCTGGTCCATGTGCCAAACGTCTGTGTCTGACGGGACATTCTCTGACTTGACCCTAGAATGGGAACCCAGCAGTTTCAGCCCATTCTGCTGAGCGGAGAGCCAAAGAAAAAGTTCTAAAGTCCAAAGTCTGTGTTCCTGGACACTAAGCATTCCAACAGGGACTGGAGTTGGGAGTGAGGAAGAGGAGAAAGGGGACATTATAGGAGTGGGCTAGGCTGGAACCTGAGGGAGCTCCCCCGCACTGCTCCCAGGGTGGCCAGCACCTGGGGCACGGACTCCTGGGGCACATCACATTTTCCATCCTGGAATTATTCTGCTCTGTCCTCACTGGCACCCTGGGAACAGGGGTCCTTCATCCTGGGAAAGGCCACTTTTGGTAGCCAGACTTAGGTGAAGATGAGGGGGAAAGAAGAGGGACCCTGTGGCTATCTCAGGAGACCAGAGATGTCAAAGGGGGTACAGACAAGCCTTCTCTTTCACTCCAGGGCTGGAAAGAGCTGGGAATAGGTACACCAGGGCCCTGTCCCCAGGTGGCCTGGCTGCTGTTGACTTTGCTGGTTACCCTGGGAGCAACTCTTAGCAATGTGGGAGGGGCAAGTGTCAGGAAGTTGGACCCTGGCGTCCAGGCTGGGGTGGGATGGCGCCCTGCCTGTGTGGCAGAGATCCTGCCAGGCGGCTACAAAGTTAACCCCTGCTGCCCTTCCCTAGTGGTGGCTGGCGGAAGGAGGGCCGGCCCAACCGCTGCGGTTTGGGAATGTGGCCTTAATCCCCCCTCCTCCTTCCAGCACATCTGTACTTGGTTTACAGTGAATGAGACTCCTGTCCTCATGAACCAGGGGAGGGCACCACTCCCTCCCTGGCTGGGCATTCTGACACAGACCCAGGCACCACCCCATAATGCTCTCCTGGCTCTGCATCACCTCTCAGCTCTTCCTTTCTCCTTTAGCTGAGGTCAGGGGCTGGTCCCAGAGACCAAGAACAGGAGTTCTGAGACTGTGAGGCTGTGGGAACAGATGGGGACAGAGGAGCTAAAACAGAGAACAAAACACTTGGGAGAGAGAGGAGTCTGGAATTCCATTTGGCTGCCTTCCTCTTTGTCTTGGTTTGTCTGTCCTTATGTCTCTGTCTTTGTCCCTGGTGGGCAATTGCCCATCCACACATCTGGGATAACTAGTTCCTCCTTCTAGTAGTCCTCTCATCCCCAACCAAGGACAGCAGCCAGGAAGGCCCAGGAAGCACTGCCCTCTGCAGTCCTCTCCCCTTGGACTGCCATCACCTCCATCCCACCTGCACTGCTGTCCCACCCCTGGACCCGAGGACTGGGGTGTGTGCACTGCAGCAGTGTGGCAGTCAAACTCAGTAGAGCAGACTACAGAGCAGAGAAGAAGAGTTCAGAACTCTCACCCCTCTCTCCACCCCCAGCCTTCCAGTAGAACTAGCTTTCTGTCCAGGGACTCTAGGAGGCAGAAGCTTTGGAAAGATGACTTCTCGCTTGGAAAATTGTGGAAGGGGCTGCCTTCCATTTTTTCGCCTGGGATCATCCCTATTTCCAGGCTGCTGCTGCTGCTGCTGCTGCTGCTGCTTCTTCTTCTTCTTCTTCTTCTTCTTCTTCTTCTTCTTCTTCTTCTTCTTCTTCTTCTTC
>NW_004624904.1:1283577-1303756 GCF_000247695.1 Heterocephalus glaber
GGACTGAACTCGGGAACTTGCACTTGCGAGGCAGGAGCCAGAACCACTGAGCTAAATCCCCAGCCCTCTTCCTTGATTTTTTTTTTTTTTTTTTTGTACCGGGGATCAAACTTGGAACCTTGCGCTTTCGAGGGAGGCGCAGGACCCACTGAGCTAAATCCCCGGCCCTTGATTTTTAAACAGTTTTAGCACCTGTGTCTGCATCCCTAAACAATACTGCTCAAGTGGGCCGGAGATTTAGGAGATTTAGCGTAAGCACCCTAGTTTGATCCCCGGTACCCAAAAAAACAAAAAACAAGAAAAAAACAATACTGCTCAAGTATGCTTACTTTTTTTTTTTTTTTAATTTGAAACAGGATCTCACTGTGAAGCTCAGGCTGGCTTTATACACACTATGTAACCCAGGCTAGCATGGAATTCACAGTGATTTTCCTGCTTCAGATTCCTGAGTGCTGGGATGGCAGTCCTGTGCCACTACACTTGGTTATGCTTATTTTTGAAGTTTATATACTTGGAATGATACTGTCTAACTTTTCTGTTTCATGTTGCTCACCTTCTTGTTTGTGAGATACATCCAAGTTGCTGCACAGAGCTCTTTTTCTTGTTGCATAGTATTCATTGCTGAGAGTACCACCATTTGTTTTTTCATTCTACTGTTGGTAGAGTTCTAAGTTGCTTCAATTGGAGTTGTCATAAACAATGTGGCTATGAACATTCTGGTACACATTTTCCCAGTACAAACATGCAAGAGTTTGTTTCTTAGGATGTAGAACTAAGAGTCAAACTGTCATGCATTTTGACTATTCAATTCTATCAGATAATGCTACGGTGTTTTCCAAAATGGTTGTATTACATAGGAAGCAGAACATTCTAGCCAAGCGTGGTGGCACACTCCTGTAATCCCTGCACTCAGGAGGCTGAGGCAGGAGGATTGCCACAAGTTCGAGGCCAGCCTGGGCTACATAGTGAGTTCAAGGACAGCCCCACATAGTGAGACCCTATCTCAAAAAAACCCCAACCACAGCATAGGACCAAGAAGACCCACCCATGTTTCTTGCTTAAAACCATCAGCAATTTTCCCTTTTATTTGGAATAAGATCCAGGTCCTTACCTTGGCTCACAAGGTTCACATGATGGGAACTTGGCCTTACTCCCTGACATACTCCGTTTTCGGAACATCCCCTTTGCTCTCAGCAGGCTCCAGAATATTCTTCCAAAAGACACTCCCATGCTTTGCTCCTTCCCTTCATTCCAGTCTTTCCCTGACCACTGAGTCTGAGACTATAGCTCTCTTTCTTTCTCTTTTCTTTTCTTATTTGATGCTAGGGATCAAACCCAGGGCCTCCCTGTCCTTTTCTCAGCTTTATTTTTGTCCCTAACCTGGTTATCTGGGTTCCCTTCAGCCTCAGGCAACTCTGCCTCCTAAGCAAGTGTGTGGTAGACTGTAGCCCCTCCAAGTCCTTGAGGCCTGCCGCACCTCACTGCTTGGGGCTGTCTGCCTGTCCCTCTGACTGATTCACCCCCGAGTCACTTTTTATCGAGTCACCTGGTAATAATGACAGTGACCGTTCTCATACTCTGATATAAGTTGATTTGTTTACCAGTTTGGCTTTTGTCCCTACCTTGGGTCTCCTCTCACTTTTATGGAGCTCCGTAAGAGAGGGAACTCAGCCATCTTTCACTACCACGGGCCAGTGCCCGACCCATAAAAGGCCCGCAAATAATAGTTGTCCAGGCTGACTGTCAGTTTCCCAGACAGCTGGGCACCCCCACCCACACACCTAGGACTCCTCTCTGGACACTCCCAGAACCCAGGCAACCTAATTCCCCATCCTGCTCCAACAATATCCCTCTTGGAGTGCTTCTGCTGCTGTTGTTTGCCTCCCTGACCCTCTGGGAGCTGTTCTAGAACCTGTAGCCATAACCTTGGTCACTAGGGTTGGAGAGACATGGGCAGATGTTAGGACCTACAGTGCAAGAAATACTTTGTGAGGGAATGATTTCCAAGAAGACAGGACCTGGGCAGGTGGAGAAGAGAAAAAGGACATTCCAAGCAGAAGGAACAGTGTGAACAAAGGACTGGAGGCATGAAAGTGCACGTCCTTTTCAAAGAACGTGTTCTGGTCTTGGGGAGAAGTAGAGGGTTGGATGGCAGAAAAGCTTTGCCTGGCAGAGCTGGAGGGGGAAGGGTGGATGGAGAGGTCTGAGCTCACTGCAGGATCAGCAAGGCTCAGCGTGTCGCTGATTTAATCCTGCCCCCCACACCCTCCCCCTCCTATTCTGCCCTCCCCTCCTCTGCACCCCGTGGCCAGCCTGCCTGCTCCTGCAGCTGAATGGACTTCTCTCTGGGCCTACGCCTGGGACCTCAGAACAAGAAGGCTGCCCACCAAGCGACCCCTACACCCTCTGGGCATGGCCCACTGATGGCAGTCCCTCCCTGCCCTGGCTGTCCCCCTCCCACCTGCCCCTGCACTGCCTGTCCCTCTTACACAGCTACCTCCCTGTCCGGTCACAGCCTCCCCGGCCCACCCTGCACCTGCTCTTGCCCTCCTTGCCCTGCCTGTGCTCCCTTGACTTGTCCCCATACCTCCTGTGTCGCCTGCTCTGGTCCACACCTGACCTGCTGCCCTCTGTCACCTTGTCCCATTTGCCCTTATTCCAAGGGCCAAGCTGCCTGTCAAAGTTCCTGCTTGGGCTGCAGTGACCACTGCAGCTGTGTTCTAGGAGCCGCTTGGGGGTCTCCAGGCTCCATTGGCTGCTACAACTTCTGCTTCAGGGGACAGCGTGCTTCCCAGGGCTGCTGTCTGATAGTCTAGGTGGACTGCTGCCCCCGGAGAGACGGCCAGCCTCCTGGAGCACTTCCGGAGCCTTCCTCAGGTGGGCACTCTGGTGGAGGGGGCGAGGGATGAGCGGGACCTTCCCCCCAGGAGGGAGCACACCTCCCTGCAAACCCTGCTGAGGAGGATCTGCTTTGAAGTTAGTTTCTGGGCTTGTTCCTGCTGATTCCAGAACCTCTTCCTCTGCAACTTCTGGACTGGAAAGTGTTCTCCTCAGAGTCGCCCTCACAGCCCCTGAAGGTGAGCAAGTTGGCCATTTCCTCCATTTCACTCAGCCTCCTATGAAGACCCCTCTGTGCTGGTCTCCTTTGCAATTTGCATGGATAAGGTGGACTCTTCCTCTAGAGGAAGTGGAGGAGCTTTGGCTTATTGTTTTTTTTTGTTGTTATTGTTGCTTTTTTTTTTCTCCTGGTACTAGGAATTGAACTCAGGACCTTGTGCTTGCCAGGCAGGAGCGGTGCTGCTGAGCTACATCCCCGACGCTATGGAGCCTTTGTTTAGAGGCCACTTTGGGCCCCTTGGACCTACCTAATCATATCTCTGATTACCTCAGGAGTCTCTGGACCCCTAACTCATCTTGAGTCAGACAAAGGTCAGTGGCCCTTGGACTAGAAGATGTGGCTAAACAAAGGGCTTCTGGCTGCTCCCTCCACATGGATAGCCTTGACATCCTCTGTGGTACTTTACTTCTAGCCAGGAACCTTCTGCCGGAATGTCTTATCTTTCAAATCTCTGGGAGCTCTCTCAGCCTCTTGACCTCAGTCTTGCAGCAGTAATCCCATCTGGGACAGCCATGCTCATCTGGCGTGGAGATAAGGGAAGCTGGGGACCCTTGACTGGGGTTCTCAATAATCCCATGCACACATAGTGTAAGTCTCCGTTTCTGGAGTTGGGACTGGGAAGTGGGAGAAGCCACCAAGCCCTATCTAGAAATAAGGTATCCACTAGGACCAGCTAAAAACTGAGTCATTAAGCCCACTCAACCTTTCTCCTGTTCTCTGGTACCTGTTTCAGCCTTTTTTTTTTTTCAGCAAGGTCTTGCTGTGTAATTCAGGCTGGCCTCAAACTCGGAGCAATCCTCCTGCCTCAGCCTCCTGAGTGCTGGAATCACAGGCATGAGCCACCACACCCATCTCAGCCTTCTTTTTAACAGTTTCTTTGTCTAGGATCTTTTGTTCTTTTCTTTCTCTTTCTTTTCCTTCCTATGTTTCTACTTCATCCTCTCCATGCCTGTTTCCTCTCTATCACTGGGATGTTTTGCCATCACTAACTCACTGCTGCATCTGTTTCTCCCACTCTCTATCCTACCCCCCTACTCTCTCAGTATGTATGTATGTGTGTATGTATGTATGTATGTTTTTATCCATTACTCCTGGGCATTGAGCCAAGGGCTTCACACATGCTAAGCAGGCAAGCAAGGAAGTGAGCATTCTACCACTGAACTGTATGCCAAGCCCTGTCCTACCAATTTGAAGATGTGTATGTCTGTCTTTTTCTTTCCCCTTCCCTGTGATAAGCCTTGTCTTCATGACTATTTTCTTCCCTGGTTGTTGTTGTTTTTTTTTTTTGGTACCGGGGATTGAACTCCGGTCCTTGCGCTTGTGCAGCAGGCGGCAAAACCACTGAGCTAAATCCCCAGCCCTGGTTTTTTTTTTGTACCGGGGATCAAACTCAGGACCTTGTGGTTGCAAGGCAGGCGTGGTGCCGCTGAGCTAAATCCCCAGCCCTCTTCCCTGGACTTTCGATTCACCTCCTATCACCCTGTTTTGACCTATTCCACTTCCAGGTGCATTTCATTATTGATCTCTTCCATTTTCATTCCTTTTCTGTCTTTGTCTCTTTTCCTGTCTTCTATGTTGTCTCCTTTTTTTTTTTGCTACTGGGGATCGAACTTGGGACTTTGTGCTTTCAAGGCAGGTGTCAGCACCACTGAGCTAAATCCCTGGCCCCTTCCTATCTTCTATGTCTAGATTTTTTTTTACTTTATGCCTCCTCTCTGCCTCCCCATATCTGCTATTCTCTACCTCTCTCTGTTCCTTTCCTTCTCCCTCTTCCTTTGTCCCTATGAATCTCTTTGGGTCTTATAGCTGTCTGAACACCAGGGTACACAAGAGCTGTATCTCTTGCTACCCAAGGTCCAGGACACAGTTGTTCGGTGTTTGTCTGCTCTTTCCACAGCCCATACCCTGTGTGAGCAAGGGGTAAGCGCAGCTACAAGGGTAGCCCCTCTCCAACCACTGTCTAGGCCACCCCTTCCTGCTCAACTATAAGCCCAAATATGATTTTTTAAATGATACTTCTGCCAGGCATGGTGGCACACACCTGTAATCTCAGCACTAGGGAGGCTGAGGCAGGAGGATCACTGTGAGTTCAAGGCCAGTCTTGGCTACGTGGTGAGTTCAAGACTAGCCTAAGCTGCACAGCAAGACCCTACCCCAAAAAACTTTTCTTTTGGGGGAGGTTTGAGGCAGGGTCTCCCTTTGTAGTTCAGGCTGGCCCTGAACTCACTATGTAGCCCAGCCTGGGAACCTCCCAACTGCTGGGATTACAGGCATCTGCCACCATGCCTAGCTCAAAACAAAAAGATACTTCTGGCCAGGCATAGTACCACATGCTTGTAATCCCAGCACTCTGGGAGGCTGAGGCAGGAGGACTGCAATTTTGAATCCAGTTTGGGTAATTTAATAATTTAGCAAGACCCTGTCTGAAAATAAAAAAGAAAAAGAAGGGATGGGGATGTAGCTCAGTGCAAAGGCCCTGGACACAACCCCCTCCCATTAATGCTAAATAAATAAATATATATACATATATATAATTTCTCCCAACTTTTTGTTTTGAAACTTGGCATTTAAAAAGAAGTAAACATTTATGGTACCTGTCCTTATCTAAACTATATTTCGGGATAACCAGATAGCCCTAATTGGTGGAGATAACTTCATATTTAAAGGAGAATTTCAGGTAACATGAAAGGATTATGGAATGAGAAAAATCAGCATTTTGCAATTCCTAATGAAATAATCAATTGAAGCAAGAATCGTACATGGATGAATCAAGAATGATGGTTGATAGACAACTTTACAAGGGACAGACCAAGCTGCCACCACTTGAACCTACAGATGAATCTTGGCATCAATAAAAAGGGACACTCGTAAACATTATATTCCTCCTGATGTGATGAAATTGGAAGGATTCAGCACCACTGAGGAAGGATTCTTACCAAAGAAAGAAACAATCAAGAAACTGAACGTGAATCTAATCAAACTGTTAGTGCTAATTTCTATTTAATGGGAATCTGGGAGATGGAGGAACATATTAAGTGACATAAGGAGGAAGAGGCAGACATATCTAAAATGTGAAAAAAGGGGTGGGGGAATTAGCTCAGTGGCACTATGCCTGCCTTGCAAGCTCAAGGCCCTGAGTTCAATCCCCGGTACCAGAAGAAAAAAATGTAGAAGCAGGGCGAGGGATTTAGCTCAGTGGTTCTGCCACCTGCCTTGAAAGCAGAAGGTCCAGAGTTCAATCCTTAGTACCAAAATAAATAAATAAATAAATAAAAATGTAGAAGCAGAGAGTTAATCAAATGTGTTGAGCCGGGGATTTAGCTCAGTGGCACTGCCCCTGCCTCACAAGCACAAGGTCATGAGTTTGATCCCAGGTACCAAAAATAAATTAAATAAATAAAATGTGAAACATTCTAAGGAAATTTTACCCATTCTCTTCGACTAGTCAATGGCTTAGGGGAGCAAAGTGAGAAGGGGCTTAAAAAGACAACTCTAGGCCCTGGTGGCATGGCGCTAGAGACCCAGCAGAGCACTTGGACATGTGCAAGGGCTTGGGTTCAACCCCCAGTTCTGGGGGCAAAAGAAGACAATGACCACATGTGGCCCTCCTTTGGTTCATGACTGGAGACCCCACCTGTAAAAGCACATTTTCAGACAGTGGGGACATTTAATTGTGGACTGGGTATTTATGATGCCAAGAAATCAGTGCTAATTTTGTTAGATGTAAAAACGGGCCTGAGGTTATGCAGCAGGAGGTCCTTATTTCCTAGAAATGTATGTTCAAGTATGGAGCAAAGTGACCTCTTTATTTTAATTTCAGCAGAGGAAAAAAAAGACTACAAGGACCAAAAGTGACAAATTCCATAATTGTTGAATTAAATATCTGTGGGTTCATAGAACTATGCTGTCTTTGTATATGTTTGAACATTTTTATAATAAAATTTTTTTTTTTTTTAAGAGTAGGAAGAATTTATTGAGAGAAAGATAGCTTCTGTCTAAGACAGACAGAAGGGGACTGGGATATAATAAAAGTTTTAAATGAAGCTCCTTTGGTATGCATGGGTTCTTTCTAGGGTCTCCCAGTGTTCTCCCCTGCAAGCCAGGACTTCTCCATGGCTGGTCTCACACACATTGCAGCTATCCCTGCTCTCTCTCATGGGCTGCTCTATCCCTTCCAGTCCTCCGCTGGTAAATGACCCATTAAGACCTTCCCCAGATGTGCTTCCCACTTCTGAGGGGCCAGGGTAACCTTGAGTACACATATTTTTTTTTAGCTGGGGAGGGTGGTACACATCTGTAGTCTTAGCCCTCAAGAGACGAGGCAGTAGGCTCACGGCACTTTGAGGCCGGCCTGCACTACATATTAAGTTCAAGGCCAACCTGAACTATATAGCATGACTCTGTTTCAAAAAAAAAAAAACAGTGTACATATTTTGAATAGGTCCTATGATAAAGATCATCCAAAATAATGTAATCTTGTTTTTGGCCTCTATCAGATGCTTCTGAACAAAATACAGTGCAATAATGATAGAAAAATGGTCTCCATCCTGTGAAACAGAAGGCAAGGTCACTATCTATTGCCTTCCTGCAGTCCAGGCTGACCTCCAGCCCCAAAGAAAATCTACCCACAATTTAATGCCATGCTTTCAAAAGCTAAAGCTCAGAAACATGAAAGCATGGAGTTTCCTCATGCCCTCCCTGAGTGACCCTACAGAGGTTATAATGAGGATTTTTTTTTGGTTTTGTTTTTTTCCCAGTACTGGTGCTTGAACCCGGGGAATGCTGAACTATATCACCAGCCCTTCTCTTATTTGGCGATAGAGTCTTTTTTTTGCTACCAGGGATAGAACACCAGTCCTTGAGCTTTCAAGGCAGGCGGCAGAACCACTGAGCTAAATCCCCAGGCCTGGATACAGAGTCTTGCTACAGTGCACAGGCTGGGCTTCAATTTGTAATTCTCCTGCCTCAGCCTCCCAGGTAGGTAGAATCTCAGGGATGTACCACCACATCCAGGTGAAGTCATGATTTTTTTTTTTTTTTTTTTGAGACAGGGTCTCACTATGGAGGTCAGGCTGGCCTCCAACTCACTATGTAGCCCAGGCTGGCCTCGAACTGATGGCATGCATCAGCCTCCTGAGTGCTGGGATTATAGAAGTGCACCACTATGTCTGGCGAAGTCATGATTTTTAAACCTTACTATTTCTTTTTCTTTTTTTTTTCCCCTGGTATTGAGGATTGAACTCAGGGCCTTGAGCTTGTGAGGCAGGCATGGTGCCACTAAGCTAAATCCCCAGTGCCCTGAATCTTAGTATTTCTAGATGAAAGCATGGCAACCATTACACCTTTCTACTCTCCAGCAGTTTGTTTGTTTGTTTTGGGACAGGGTCTTCGTAGATAGTTCAGCCTGATCTTGATCTCACTATGTAGTTCAGGCTGGCTTTGAACTCCTGTCTCAGCCTCCCAAGTACTGGCATTACAGGTGTGTGCCACCACATCCGGTTTACTCTCTCTCTCTTTTTTTGTGGTACCATGTATTGAATTCAGGACCTTGCACTTGTGAGGCAGGCTCGGTGCCACTGAGCATTCCTGCCAGGGGAGATACTTTGAAATTTGTAGGATATAAATTAGTTATTTGCCTGATCATAAGAATGTATTTTTCCAAGGCAGGGCATAGTGGTGCACACCTGTTATCCTAGCACTCAGGAGGCTGAGGCAGGAGGATCACAGTGAGTTGAAGGCCAGCCTGGGCTAGATAGTGAGTTCAAGGCCAACCTAAACTACTCTGTCTCAACAAAACAAAACTAACAAACAAAAAAAACCAATGTATTTCTCCAGATGTAATCCTAGATCCTCCCATCCTATACTGTCTAAGTTTTAATATAAACAAAACCAGCATTTACTAATTACTTATGCAGGTGATTAAAGTCATTTAATCTTCTTAGAATGCATATGAGTATGAAAATGGAAACATTTGGGTCCCAGTTCCTACTCTACCACTTATCATGAAACTCTGGACATGTTACCTAACCTGTCTAACTCCAGGGGTTAATAATAGTAACTACCTTAAGGTTGTGATAGTTAAATTAGATACGTTATCAATAAAAGTTGATCCAGGACATTTTGTTTGTTTTGTTCTTTGAGACAGAGTCTTGCTATGTAGTTCAGGCTGAACTTGAAGTTGGAATTCTGCTTCAGCTTCCCAATTGCTGGGATTACAGGCATGTACCACCACACCTGGCTACCAGGACTTTTTTTTTTGTACTGGGCATTGAACCCAGAGCCTTCACACTGAGCTAGCTACACCCCAGTCCCTTTCTTTTTCTTTTTCTTTTCTTGAGGCAGGGTCTCGCTGTGTCATCCATGTTGGTCTTGAATTCACTATGTAGTCCAGGCTGGCCTCAAACTCCTGGCAATCCTCCCAAGTACTGACATTACAGGTGTGCACCACCACACCCAGCTCACCCCAGCCCTTTTTCTAGCTTTTTTTTTTTTTTTTTTTGTACCAGGGATTGAACTTGGGTCCTTGTGCTTGTGAGGCAGGCAGTGGAACCACTGAGCTAAATCCCCAGCCTGACAGCCCTTTTTATACTTACTACTTTTTATTTTGAGACAAGACCTCACTAAATTGCCCGGGGTGGGACTTGAATTTTCACTCCTCCTGCCTCAGCTTCCCAGAGTGTCAGGATCACAGGCATACAGGCTTGCTTGCTTGCTTGCTTGCTTGCTTTCTTTCTTTCTTCCTTTCTTTCTCTTTCTTTCTCTCTCTTTCTTTCTCTCTTTCTCTTCCTTCCTTCCTTCCTTCTGAGAATCTAAAATCTGCACAAAGAATATTGAACTTCAGAAAAAGCCTACACAGAATTTCATTATTTCTTCCTTATACATTAACAATCTAGTAAGAAAATAACCCACAAAAACCCTATAAAAATAGTATTGCTTCAGTCTGTCTGCAGTTGTGTGATTTAAAACATTCCTGGGTCTACTGGGTATAAGGTGGAAACTTTGGTATAGTTAGAGAAAGAGAAAAAAAGGGGAGGTTTACCTCAGTGGTGCCTTGCCTGCCTGTCAAGCACAAGGTCCTGAGTTCTATCCCTGGAACCAAAAAAACAAACCAAAACAAAAAATACAACCAAATCCTAAGTTATATCTTTCTTGGTACATATACTACAAAGAAAAATTTTCATTTGAAAAACCATGCCTTACACACACACACACACACACACACACACACACACACACACACATTCTCTCTCTCTCTCTCCTCTTGTAAGTTTCAATTGCTGAGTTTTAGGGAAAAAAACCTTAAACGACGGGTGAAATTCACCCCCCTCAAACACCCACTCTGCGTCAGGAAGAAACCCAGGAGCAAATCTGGACATTAGCAAATCTGGTTGGCATTTTTTCAGCAATTCAGTGTTTAAAAGGAAGAGCCTCATCTTGAGAAGGATGAGGGAAGACCCTTGGATGGGCACCAATTTCTGCCCTCCCCTCCTGGCCACGCTGGCCTCAGGAGGAGGTGAGGTAGATTTGGGGGACAGAGGACCCCAGGTGGGTCTGAGGCACCCAGCAGAATGGCTTGGAAGAGAGTCTGCCTGGGCGGAGGAGCCCTGTCCACTTAACCTTGGCAGGATTTTTTTTTTGGTTATATATATTTTTATTTATTCTTATTTTTAATTTAATTTAATTTTATCCCATTCCCCCTCCCCTATGTACAAAAGCTTTGTTTCCATTTTTTCCTTCTATTTTCACTTTTTTTCTTGTCCCTTCTTTCCTTTCTCCCTCCCTCCTCTCTTATTCCCCTTCTCATTTGAACTTTTTCCTCCCATTTCCCAATATCTATTATATGTTTTAATCCTTATTTCCGCTTTTGGTTTCTCACACTAGAGAATGCAGTATTTAAACATGTGTGTCTGATTTATTTCACTGAAGAATCTAGTCTCAAGGTGCATCCATTTGGCTATAAATGTCTGAAGTGCATCTTCCTTTATGGCAGAGTAGTACTCCATTGTATTAAAAAACCCCGACATCTTCCTTATCCATTCGTCAGGTGATGGGTATTTGGGCTGTTTCCAAGATTTAGCTATTACCAACTGTGCCGCTATAAACGTGGGTGTACATATATTGCTGTGATAGGATGCTTTTCATTCTTTCTGGAAGATACCAAGAAGGGGAATAGTTGGATCAAATGGAATCTCTAGTTTTAGTTTTTGAAAAATCTCCACACTGATTTCTTTTTTTTTTTTTTTTTTTGGTACCGGAGATCGAACTCAGGTCCTTGCGCCTGCACAGCAGGCGGCGAAACCACTGAGCTAAATCCCCGGCCCTCCACACTGATTTCCACAGTGGTTTGGCAGGATTTCTTAAAACATTTAGGTACATAATAATTGATAAATGTCAGTAGTTATCATGCACTACTTTCTATAATAATTTACACGGATTGATTATTTGTAGAATACGGATTGTTTATTACACACCAAGGGTTTTAAGTATTGGATATACAGGTGAACAAAACATATAAAAATCTGCAGGGGGAAGAAATAGTAAATAAACAAGTAAAGCACAGTGTGCCAGACGATGAAATGCTGTGGAGAAAAAGGACCCAAAGCAAATAGAGTTGTAAGGAAAGCAGGTGTTGGAGGCAGTCGTGTTGTTTTAAAAAGGATGGCCCAGAAAGGCTTCTCTGATAAAGTGACATTTGAACAGAGAACTGGAGGGGGTAAGGGAGGGAGCCATTTGGGCATCCTGGAGAAGAACTTTGCTTGCACAGTGTGCAAAGGACCTGATGGTAGCTAGTAGTGTAGATGGAGTCAGAGGAAGAGCGTTAGAGGATGTAGTAGAGGTAGAGAAGTAGTAGAGGGGCAGACGACAGAGAGTTCTGTGGGCCGTTATTAAGATTTCGGCTTTCACCCTTATGAGCAGGGAAGCCACTGAAGGGTCTCACGGACGGAATACTGAGGCTGGGGGGAGGCTAAATAACTTGTCCAAAGTAGGACGCTCCCAAGTGGCAGAAAGTGGGAGTTCAGCTCCAGGGCTTAAATTCTTAATCCTGTGCTGCCAGTAAACTTTAGCCTTCTTTATTTGGGCACTGCTCTCTTCTGACTTCATAAAGAAACTGGGTCGCTGAAAAGTTATGTGGCTTGCCTAAGGCCACACAGCTGGTAATTAGGTAGGACTGGAGCCTTGATCTGTCTGCAGTCCAAGTTCTTTACACCACATCGCCTCCTTCAGGTGTCTGGACAATATTGACTTCTTGCCTGGAGGTCATTTCGGTGGCAGAGGCAAACTATCTCGGCTCAGGAAGTGGCATCCCAGGCCTCTTTCCCAGACAATGCACGGAGGAAAAGAATTTGGGCTTTTATTTCGGGGAGCCACTGCAGGGCAGGAGGAAGAGACTGCACTAGCATCCGCCGCCGCCGCGGCCTCTCGTTGTACCCTCCCCCACCGTCCTCCACCCTGGGCTCCTGGAACGTTTTGCCTGGATGCGGCGGGAAGGCGGGGCGAGGGCGGGGTCTCGGCGGGGCGCCCGCGTCACCTGATCAGCCCAGCATGGCGGCGACCGGAGGCCCGGCCGGTTCCCGGAAGCAGGCTGTGAGGGGCGGGCGCGCTGCTGGAACTCAAGCAGAGCCGTGGCCAGAGCTGGGAGGGCGGCCCGGCGGCCTGGAGCCGGACGAGTCCGGGGCGTCCTCCTAGACCGGGGCAGCAGGTGAGAGAGGGCCTGGGCGAGGTGCTGGGTGGGAGATAGGGGGCGCAGGGCCGGGTGTCAGTGATCTGAAGGAGGAATCTGGGATGCACGCGCGTGATCGCGAAGCAGTTAGGCCTGCGCGGGGCGGGTCCATGTCCGGTACAGATGTAGAGACATTGAGGGCAAAAACAGGCTCCCTGACAAGGATGGCAGGTAACATAAAGAAGTGTGCCGAAGCTGTTGTGGAAGAGGGCAACAACCCCTTTAGAACCTGCGGGACCAGGATTCTGAAGGGACTCCCTCTCTGCTATGGCAGGCAAGCCTGGGACGAATTCTCAGGCCTCTCCCCTCTCTTCTTACCCCTCCCTACTCACAGTGTCCAAGGAGACAGCTCAGGTGGGGCCACTCCTCCCACCCACCCAACTGGTCCCTCCGGTCTTAGCTCTGGGAGAGTGGAGTTGGCAAGAGGGTTGGGTGGAGTTGCCTTCTGCTTAGACACCCAGCCCCTTGATTCGGCTACCTAGTCATTGGATGTGACTCTGACCTCTGTCTCTCCCCAGGTCATCCGGGGCCCCACCATGCTGGTGACTGCCTACCTGGCTTTTGTGGGGCTCCTTGCCTCCTGCCTGGGGCTGGAGCTGTCAAGATGTCGGGCTAAGCCACCTGGAAGGGCCTGCAGCAATCCCTCCTTCCTTCAGTTTCAACTGGACTTCTATCAAGTCTACTTCCTGGCCCTGGCAGCTGACTGGCTCCAGGCCCCCTACCTATATAAACTCTATCAGCACTACCACTTCCTGGAGGGACAAATTGCCATCCTGTATGTCTGTGGCCTTGCCTCTACAGTCCTGTTCGGCCTAGTAGCCTCCTCCCTTGTGGATTGGCTGGGTCGAAAGAAGTCTTGTGTCCTCTTCTCCCTCACTTACTCTCTGTGTTGCTTAACTAAACTCTCTCAGGACTACTTTGTGCTGCTGGTGGGCCGAGCACTTGGTGGGCTGTCTACTGCCCTCCTCTTCTCAGCCTTTGAGGCCTGGTACATCCATGAACATGTGGAGAGGCATGACTTCCCTGCTGAGTGGATCCCAGCTACTTTTGCTCGAGCTGCCTTCTGGAACCATGTGCTGGCTGTAGTGGCAGGTGTGGCAGCTGAGGCTGTGGCTAGCTGGATGGGACTGGGGCCTGTAGCACCCTTTGTGGCTGCCATTCCTCTCCTGGCTCTGGCTGGGGGCTTAGCCCTTCGAAACTGGGGCGAGAACTATGACCGGCAGCGCGCCTTCTCAAGGACCTGTGCTGGAGGCCTGCGCTGCCTCCTGTCAGACCGCCGTGTGCTGCTGCTGGGCACCATACAAGCCCTGTTTGAGAGTGTCATCTTCATCTTTGTTTTCCTCTGGACACCTGTGCTGGACCCACATGGAGCCCCACTGGGCATTGTCTTTTCCAGCTTCATGGCAGCTAGTCTGTTGGGTTCTTCCCTGTATCGGATTGCTACCTCCAAGAGGTACCACCTTCAGCCCATGCACCTGCTGTCCCTTGCTGTCCTCATTGTCGTCTTCTCTCTCTTCATGTTGACTTTCTCCACCAGCCCAGGCCAAGAGAGTCCAGTGGAGTCCTTCATTGCTTTTCTTCTTATTGAGTTGGCCTGTGGGCTATACTTTCCCAGCATGAGCTTCCTGCGGAGAAAGGTGATCCCGGAGACAGAGCAAGCTGGTGTACTAAACTGGTTCCGTGTACCCCTGCACTTACTGGCCTGCCTAGGGCTCCTTGTCCTCCATGACAGTGATCGAAAAACAGGCACTCGGAATATGTTCAGCATCTGCTCTGCTGTCATGGTGATGGCTCTGCTGGCAGTGGTGGGACTCTTCACCGTGGTAAGGCATGATGCTGAGCTGCGGGTGCCCTCACCCACCGGGGAACCCTATGCCCCTGAGCTCTAGCCTTCTTCTAGGACAAGGGGTCTGGGATGGACTCTTTTTTTTTTTTTTTTTTTGTGGTACTGAGGACTGAACCCAGGGCCTTCACACTAAGCTACATCCCCAGACCTTTTTTTAAAAAAAAAAATTTGTTTTTGTTTTTCGGGTTTTTTTTTTTTTTTTTTTTGGTACCAGGGATCGAACTCGGATCCTTGCACTTGCGAGGCAAGTGACAGAACCACTGAGCTAAATCCCTAGCCCCCCTTTTTAAAAAAATTTTGAGACAGGGTTTTGTTATGTTGCCAAGCAATCCTCCTGCCTCGGCCTCCCAGAGTGCTGGGATAACAGGTGTGTGCCACCATGCCTGAGTTGGCATGGACTCTTGAATCCCACCTCTCTAGGGTTTATGGATCTGTGACTCACTTTGCGACTGTCCTGCAGCCCCTCCTGTCAGTGCTTTGTGTTGGGAAGGACATGGGGGTGATGGACTGGAAAGAAGGTGCCAAAAGTTGACCCTGTTACTCCCTTTCCCCTTGCCACTTGAAAATAAACACTTTCAACAGATCTTGATTTGATTTACTCATCCTCACCTGTACCCACTTGAGTGGTTTCTGGTGAGTGGGCAGCTGGAGGTTTTGAGATACACATGGGATTACCAGCAAAAGGCTCATATCTCTGATTTTTCAAGTCTGCTGCTCAAGCTGAGAGCTATGGAATTGCCTCTCAGAAGAACTAAGTAGAAAGAACCTGAGGCTCAGGACCTCCACATTTCTTGTCGGTAGGACAGGAATGCTCCTCAGTTGTTAAGCAAAACCCTTCACACCTAGGATGAGATGATCTCTAGAACACATGGGATAGGGCCTCCGCCCAAGGTCCTGAGTTTGATTCCCAGTACTGAAAAACAACAATACCAACAAAAGAATCTCTAGAACATGTGGGGTAAATGCTAGTTTCCAAGGACACTGAACACAAATTCCAGGCTCCTGCGGTGATTACCCCTTAAGGCGAGCCCAGGACACTTCCTGCAGTAATAAGATTGCAGCTCAGTGCTTGGATGCTGCCTGCCTGCCACCGTATGGCTATGAAGGCACCATTTGTCCAGCATTATCTGGGCCCACCAGACCCTGTGTTCCTGCATAAAACCTAAGTAAAGGGCTGAGAGACCAGGATGTCTTGTCTGTACCTGACTTTTCCCCACCCAGCCTAAGTGACAACCAGGGAGCCATGGGGCAGGAAATGCTACCAGTAGGAACACCAGTGGGCCCCTCCCTGCCTCACCTCTGATTCTATCTGCTTTTCCTCCTCCCACCAAAACTTGGACTTCTCAGGCAAAGCAGAGCCAACTTTAGGAAGGGGTGGGGATGCAGAGAGAGTGGCTCAAGGGTGTGTCCTGGAATGTGCTTGAGATGACTTGGGTGACCCACCTGTTCTACAGAGAGATTGAGGAACCTTTACTTGGGTCTCACACTATTCCCAGACAGGAAGAGTCCGGATGTTCCAAGCCCTGCAGGTCTCAGCCTGTGTGGAGAGATAGCATCAGCTGGTGTAGGAAGAATGCAGTGTGGAAGGGCTCCTATAGGGTAAGGCTGGCGAAGGAAAGGACAGTGGTCTCAGGTCCCTACTCAGAACATAAAATTCATGATCTCCCACCCATGCTAGTATAAAAACCAGGTATTTTTCTCCCCCTATAGCCTTAAGGCTAGACAGTCTGTCACAGTAACTTCACTTCCTCTTTCTGCCTTGTTGAGCTGGACCTAGTTAGATTTTATGGTTATTTGGAAACATTCCTCTTTTTCTGTTATACTAGAGAGAGCAGAAGGAAACTGTCTTACCTTTGTCTCCCATATACTATGTGTATTTGTGCACAAGTGGTTGCTCTGCCTGTGGCTGGGCTTAGTACATGCCTGGAGGGGAGACAGAGCAAGCGACCCTTGTGGAAGTCTATTAGACTAGAATCTAGAGCCTACTTAATGATTTATTGTTTGGATGACAGTAATTACTGTTGGAACTATGAGGGTGCCTCACATTCCTAAGTGATAAGTAAATGGGATAGGAGAGACAGACTACCAAGGTTCTTTTAGTTTTGTCCCTGCTGAGCATACAGAGGGACTGGTTAGAGTGGGAAGGGTTCTTTCCTATCAGATTCACAGTGTGTTGAAAGCTAAAAGACAGTTTAAGGATTGACTCTTCAAACTTAAACTTTTTTTTTGATTGACCATATATTATATGCCATGCACTATATTATTAGATACTGGTGAATTTTTTTTAAATCCAAAAGTGCCAGGTGTGCTGGTACATACCTATAATCCTAGCACTCAGGAGGTTGAAGCAGGATGATCGCCCAGAAGCTAGCCTGGGCTACACAGTGAGATCAAGGCTGGCCTGAACTATAGAGTAAGACCACCCTCCCACCAAGAAGGAACCCAAAGTTGCAAGGTTCACCAGGTGCACACTGCCTACAAAGCGTTCCTCATGATGATCACTGGAGGTGGCCTAGGGAGCTGGTTAGGAGCAGGGATTCACAGCTGGGGATGCAGCTCAGTGGTAGAGCACTTGCCTAGCATGCAGGAGGCCTGCATTTGATCCCCAGCACTAAGGAGGAAGAAAACAATAACAATAAGAACAAAAGTACAGATCCAGTGCTGACTGCCTAGTTCAAATCTGGCTCCATCTTTCTGTGCCTGAGTTTCCTTATCTACAAAACGTAGAGGACGGTATAGTTTCTGCCCTATGATAGGACTCTCTTGAGAATTAAATGTATTACTATAGCTAAGTGCTTAGAACAGTATTTGGGGCCTGTATAAGCATTATAGAAGTGCTTTTCTTTTTTCTTTTTTCTTTTTTTTGTTGTTTTGTTTTTTGATACCAGGGATGCCGGAACCACTGAGCTAAATCCCCAGGGCCCCCGCCTTTTTTTTCTGTTTTTGGGTTTTCTTTTTCTTTTTGTTTTTTCTTACCCTTTTCTTTTTTTAAATAAATTTTATTCTACATGATCCCATTCCCCTCTTCAAGCTCTTTTTTCTTTTTGGTGGTGGTGGTGAAGATTAGACCCAGGGCACCAAGAATGCTAAACACCTAAGTGTGTACCGTAACACTGAGCTACAGCCCCAGCCCCAGTGTTGCTGTTTGCTTTTGTATTTTCACTTCCCAATCCAATTGAGTCTGACTGGACTGGGATGTGAGAGTGAGTGGATAGGGCTGTAGATGGGTGTAGAACTTTCCAACTGGTCCCAGCAGCTGGGGGATTCCCAGCAGTGCTTACCCTTGGCTCCAGCCCATATGGAAGTATCAGGCTCTCTGAGGGACCTCTACTTTGGGTGTATGTGAGCAGCTAGCTGAGTTGGGTGTCAGTATGTTCCACTTGAACTTATTTCCTCTTCCTCAAGTGGCAAAGTCAGTTTGGGGTCAGACTTGATATATCACCATCTTTCATTAAGAGGCTCCTGATTTTCTGAGTTTCATCCAGCTAAACACATGATTATTTAATGTGTAGTTTTAAAAAAATTTTTTTGGGCCGGGGATTTAGCTCAGTGGTTTCACCGCCCGCTGCGCAAGCGCAAGGACCTGAGTTCGATCCCCAGTACCAAAAAAAAAATAATAATAATATTTTTTTAAACCAGGCCTGGTGGCCCACACCTATAATCCTAGCACTCAGGAGGCTGAGGCAGGAGGACTGCTGTGAGTTCAAGGCCAGTTTAGGCTACATAGTGAGTTCAAAACCAGCCTGAGATAAGTAGTGAGACCCTGTCTCAAAAAAAACAAAAAAAAAAAATAATTTTTTAAAAAGTATATGTTTGCAATACAGTGATTACATTCACTTTAGGGGTTTGGTAGATATAGATATCACATCTAGATCATTTTGCTGGGCACAGTGGCACACACCTATAACCCTAGCACGCGAGAAGCTGAGGCAGGAGGATCTCAGTGAGTTGGAGACCAACCTGGGTTATAGGGGAGACCTTGTCTCAAAAAAAAAAGCAAAAAAATCTAGATAATGGCCAGGGATTTAGCTCAGTGGTTCCACCGCTTGCCTCGCAAGCACAAGGTCCCAAGTTCGATCCCTGGTACAAAAAAAAAAAATCTAGATCATTTTTATTCCCCCTGACCTGCAGCTTTTAAGTGGTCCTGAGGAGAGAAGAGAAACATCCCATGGAACCAGGAGCTAGTGGACAAGGAGGCAGGACTGGGGCATGAGACAGTGGTGGTTCTGTGGTCTGCAGAACAATCTGTTTCTGTTTGTTTGCTTTTGAGACAGGGTCTTTACTATGTAGTTCAGGCTGGCGATGAACTCACTGTGTAGCCCAGGCTGGGCTTGAACTCGAAGCAATCCTCCTGTCTCAGCCGCCTGAGTGCTGAGATCATAGGCATGCGCCACCAAGACCAGCTTCACGTTTTCTTTTTTGTCACATGTTACTTATACACAGCTCAAAAGTAATTTTAGACAATATTTTTAATGTAGCACAGTGAAAAAGCATGGCCCCTGGGTTTGATCGCCAGCATTGAAAATAAATAAATTCAGTGTTTAGACTTGGGTTCCAACCCTAAGATCAATCTCTATCTCTCTCTGTCTGTCCATATATATATATGCAGATATTCCAAATTATCAGAATATAAAGCACTTCTGGTCCTAAGCATTTTGGATTAGGAATATTCAACCTGTCTCCTTTCACAGAGAAAGAACAAACTGAAGCCAGGTGTGGTGGTACACACCTGTAATCCCAGATACTTGGGAGACTGAGGCAGGATTGTCAGCTCAAAACCAGCCTGGGTACCCGAGTGAGACTGTTTCAAAGTAAAGTAAAAAAATCAAAAGGGCTAAGGAGCTGGGTGTGGTGGCTCATGCCTGTAATCCCAGCACTCGGGAGGCAGAGGCAGGAGGATTGCCTCGAGTTCGAGGCCAGCCTGAGCTACATATGAGTTCAGGGCCAGCTTGAATTACAAAGTGAGACCCTGTCTCAAGAAAAAAAAAAAAAAAAAGGGCTAAGGGTGTAGCTCAGTGGCAGAGCACTTGCCTAGCATGTGCAAGGCCCTGAGTTTGATCCCCAGTATCAACAATGCAACAACGGGCCAAGGATTTAGCTCAGGGGTTTCGCAGCCTGCTGGGCAAGCTCAAGGACCTGAGTTCGATCCCTGGTACCAAAACAAAACAAAACAACACAACAATAAAAAAATCCTTAGAACACACAATAAAAAACTTGTGCAAGAGCATGATGCTAAGATATAAGGAAGGGAAAATGAGGACTGAGAGAACTGATATAATTATTGGTGAAAAATTTATGAACATCTTCCCTCTCCTGGGTCCCTTGCCCTAACGG
This sequence comes from Heterocephalus glaber, assembly GCF_000247695.1. The sequence continues at coordinate 1,303,597 of NW_004624904.1, forward strand.
AAGAAAAACATGAAATGTCTGTAACACACAGCTAGCACCTGCAGTATTATTCCAGTGCTGAGATTTGTTGGCAATGTCATTGTCATGTGCACTGCCCCTGTACTGGGGATTGAACCCAGGGTCTTCCCACTGAGCTACATCCCCAGCCGTTATATATATA
>NW_004624904.1:1303856-1356191 GCF_000247695.1 Heterocephalus glaber
CCAGGGATCAAACTTGGGACCTTGCGCTTGCAAGGCAGGCGCCGGAACCACTGAGCTAAATCCCCGGCCCCCAGCCTTTTATATTTTGAGATATATATATATTTGCCTTCTTAAATCGATAAATTGCCCAGCCTGACCTCAGACTGATCCTCTTGCCTCAGCCTCCCAGAGTTCTGGGGTTGCAGGTGTGTGCCACCAATGCCTGGCTGCTTCTTCCTCCTTCTCCTCCTCCTCCTTTTTCTTCTTTAAAAGTACTCTTCCCTGCCAGATTCTTAGCCTCTAAAAGAGCAGAGAAGGATTGTTATCCAGTAGTCGATCAGGGAAAAGCTAACCAGAAGATTAGTTTTGAGTTGAATTCTTTGGAGGAGGAAGCAAAGAGAAGCAGAGCCAGCAGAATCTGTAAGTTTGGGGAAGTGATTAGTACTTACTATTAAGGACTATGTAAAACCAGGCATGATGGAGCATTCCTGTAATCCAGGCACTCTGGGAGGCTGAGACAGAATTGCAAGTTCAAGTTCAGCTTGAGGAATTTAGCAATTTAGCAAGACCAAGACCCTGTCTCAAAATAAAAAGGCCTAGGATGTAGCTCAGTGGGAAGGCCCAGGGCTCAATCCCTAGTCCGGGGTGGGGGTGGATGGGTGGGCGGGTGACAAATGACAGGGAAAGATCTCATTGAATGAATTCTCCTAGTTCAGTCACAGTCTCCTCCCAACCCTACCCTTTATCCTTCATCAAAGAGCACTAGATCCTATTTTAATCACAGAGCTGATGGAAGGAGTAAGGCTGAAAGGCAAAGACAGAGCAGAGCCTGAGGTGGCAGTTGTTACTGTACTCATTTCGGTATCGCCAAACAATTCTGTAATTCTACAGGTTACACCCTTTTTCTGTAGTAACTCGAAGAGCGCGAGCTTCTGAATGCAGTAAATTGTTTTAGGTGTCCAATCCAATTCTCTTCTCTTGAAATTTAAACTCCTGCCTGAGCTCAGAAGTTAAAGGCGTGAAGGAGGCAGGGTGTTGGTCTTCCTGGTAGCGGTAAGCGACCGGTAACCGAGGAACTCAGCCTTGGCTGGGAAAAGGGGCCAACCTGCGCCCCCTAGAGGCCTTCGAATCCAGAGCAGCAGGACCGCTGCTGCGTCACGAGACGGAGCAGTGCGGCAGATAAACTACAACGCCCAGTGTGCCACGCGGCCCGTCGCCGTTACGTACTCTCTCTGATTGGCCGCTAGCGATATTTGAAAGGAGGGGCTGGCGCGGAAAACGATTACCTTTTGGGTCTCGGCGGATTATTCCGTCTGGAGGGAAGTCCTGGACCTGGGAAGGAAGCAGGTTTTCGGAGATACTCTCGAGCGCGTGTTCGCGTTGAGGTGAATGGGATTCCCAGCGCTGACTTAGGGAACAAGCGAGGCGGCTCAGCGAGGGAGGGTGAGGGGAGTTTTCTGGGAGCACCGAAGAGGCCTCCAGGTTGAGGCCTCCAGGTTGAGGCCTCCAAGGTTGGGGCCTCCAAGGTTGGAGCCTCCAAGGTTGGGGCCTCCAAGGTTGGGGTGTAGTGTGGTGTAGTGCGGGGCTCGCCCGGAAGAAAGGAGAGCAGGAGCGTCAGTTTATATCTAGATAGGATTTCTGATGAGATTCTTTGCCTCCTTCCATACCCTTGAAGCCCTTCTGCCTCCCTCCAGTTAATTCCATTGCAGATCTTCCCTGCCTTCTCTAATCCCCTTCTCATTTTCCTAGCTCTCTGCGGTATGAGGAACTTCAAAGGAGTCAATTTTGGGACCCTGCTTAGCAGCCAGAAGGATGCTGAAGAGTTGCTGTCTGACTTAAAGGTGGGGGTCCTCTCTGGCTCAGGACACACCTGCCTTTCTGAGCTCAGCTGTTTTGTGTTCTGTTTTATTTTGAAGAGATGGATAAGTAGGAGATCCTTTCCTGAGCAGCTTTCTAGTTCCTTACCCTACCTCTCCTTTGCTAGTCCCATTCATCTTTCTCTCCTAGGAGTTCCTGTCCAAGCCTCCAGCTGGTTTTCCCAGCAGCCGATCTGACATTGAGAGGAGACAGACTTGTGATGCCATACTGAGGGCTTGCAACCAGCAACTCACAGCCAGGCTGTCTTGCCCTGGGCACCTGGGGAGCCTGCTGGAGCTGGCAGAGCTGGCCTGCGATGGCTACATGGTGTCCACTCCCCAGCGCCCACCCCTCTACCTGGAACGCATTCTTTTCATCTTACTTCGGAATGTTGGTGCTGCTCAGGGAAGCCCAGAGGCCATGCTCCACCTTGCCCACCCTCTCCATGCCTGCTTCATGCAGTGCTCTCGCCAAGCTGCCTCGAAGGACTATGAGGCTGTGGCTCTGGGCAGCTTTTCTCTGCTTTGGAAGGGAGCAGAAGCACTATTGGAACGGAGAGCTGCATTCTCAGCTCGGATGAAGGCCTTGAGCTTCCTAGTCCTCTTGGAGGATGAAAGTACCCCTTGTGAGGTTCCTCACTTTGCTTCTCCAACAGCCTGTCGAGTGGTAGCCGCCTATCAGCTCTTTGATGCCAGTGGGCGTGGTCTAGACAAAGCAGATGCTGATTTCCTAGATGACTTGCTTTCCAGGAACGTGATCAGAGCCTTGGTGGGTGAGGAAGGTAGCTCTCCCAGTCCTCTTTCTTCCCAGAGGGCCCTCTGCCTCTTGGAGCTCACCTTAGAACACTGCCGTCGCCTCTGCTGGAGCCACCACTATGACAAGGCCACCAGTGCAGTGGAGAAGGCTCATGGTTACCTAAGGGACACCAGCGTAGCCCCCAGCCTCCAGCTATGTCAGTTGGGGGTTGAGCTGCTTCAGATTAGAGAGGAAGGATCCCAGGCAGTGGCCCAGCTTCTCATCAAGGCATCGGCTGTCTTGAACAACAGTATGAAGGCACCATCACCCCCACTTCGGACATTGTATGACACCTGCCAGTTCCTCCTTTCAGGCCTGGAACGAGGCATCAAGAGACACTATGGACCTGATGCTGTTGGGAGCCTCTTTTCTTTTCTTGAAGGATACTGCTCTCTTATCCAGCAGCTACGGGATGATCCTGTGAGTTATGGACCTAGAAGTAGGGTGGGGTATAGTTCTAGTCTTCCTCAAGACCTGTAAGTCCTGGCTCCTCCTTGGTAAGCTACTCTCTGGACTGTGCCTGGCAAGCAGCCTAGTCCATTCTGAGAGGACAGTGACCCCTCCCAATGTCTTCCTTCCTCTTCCCTTGGCTGTGTCAGCTCTCTAGGACTATGGGAAGTCTTGGGGTTCACTGATTCTGCCCCTCAAACCAACCTCCCTGCTTCCTTCTTCAGGCCTATACAGACTCTTCTAAGCAGCAGCAGTCTTTGGTGCAGATGTACTTTCAGGGTCTTCACCTCTACACTGTGATGGTTTATGACTTTGCCCAAGGCTGTCAGGTACTGTCTGGGAATCCATGGAGCTGGACTGGGCCCAAGGTTGCTCCTCAGAAGAACTTTGAGGTGGCTTTGGCTTTGGATGTAGGGTGGGGTAGAGGTCACTTTGGCCATAGCATGACTCTTCTCACTGTCAAGCCCTTCTTGTCCCTGTAGGTAGCTGATTTGGCTGACCTGCCCCGGCTAGTGGAGAGTTGCAGATCTACTGCTGTCTGGATGCTGGAGGCCTTGGAGGGCCTGTCAGGCCAAGAGCTGACTGACTACATGGCCATGACTGGTTAGTGCCCTGGGGCTCAGATATGGGGTTCTTTGGAAGTCATTACTATTGGAAGAATAGCCCTTGCTGGGTGATTCTCACCACTGTAGGGGCTCCTTGTGGTTTAAGGAGGCAGGGAGAGATGTTTATAGAATCTGTTAAACTGTAACCAATAGAGAAGTAACTGGATTAGCATTGGGCACTAAGTTTTCCTCCTTGACTTTTGTTTTGTTTTTTTAGGCAGGGTCTCTGTATAGTTAAGGCTGACCTCAAACTCACTGTGTAGCCCAGGCTGGCCTCAAACTTGCTGTGATCCTCCCGCCTCAGCCACCCAAGTACGGGATTACAAGCATTCGCCACCATGCCCGGCTTCCTCCTTGACTTTGAAATTTGATTTGATAAATGTTTCATGAAAATGTTTGTGCCTGATATGCAACTTTATGACCTTTTTATTAGGATTGAACCCAGAGCCTCATACTTTGCTACATCCCAGCCCTGTTTATTTTTTGAGACAAAGTTTCCTAAGTTTCCCAGGTTGATCTTGGATTCGCAATCCTTCTACCTCACACTTCTGAGTAGCTGGGACTATGCGTGTCCAACACCATGCCCAGCTTTTATGGTGTTTGTTTGTTTGTTTGAGACAGTGTCTCACTGTAGGTTAGGCTTGTCTTGAACTCACTGTGTGGCCCAGGCTGACCTTATGTGGTGATCTTCCCACTGGTGAGATCGAAGATGTGCACCACTATGCTTGGCAATAGACACACCCATCCCAGGGTGGCTTCAAACCACCAACCTTTCAGTTAACAGCAAAACATGCTAACTGCACCAATTTATGTTTAAATTTTTATTTTTATTAGTATGTTTGCAGTACATAGTAATTACATTCATCATGGGAGTTGATACATCTACCTAAAATTTTAATTCTTTTTTTATCCCTTTCCCCTCTTGTTCCTCCCTCTTATGTTTAAATTTTAGATGGATGGAAAGTCCCACATGAGGAAGTAACTACTTGAGCTAAAGCCAACCCTATGTTTAAACTTTTTTTTTTCTTTTTTTTGGTGTCGGGGATCGAACTCTGGTCCTTGTGCTTGCGCAGCAGGCATCGAAACCACTGAGCTAAATCCCTGGCCCCACTGTAGTACTTTTAATTCTTTCTGGAAGATAGCAAGAAGGGGAATAGCTGGGTCAAATGGAATCTCTAGTTTTAGTTTTTGAGGAATCTCCACACTCATTTCTACAGTGGTTGCACCAGTCTACACCAACAATGGTTAAAAGATCCTTTTTTCCCACAGCCCCTCCAGCATTTGTTATTGGTTGATTTCTTGATAACAGCCTTTCTTTCTTTAGTGAGATGGAATCTCAGAGTTGTATTAATTTGCATCTGTCAATTACCAGTGATGTTGAACATTTTTTCGTATATTTGCTGTTTTTACTTCTTTGTCTGAGAAGTATCTTCATTTCAGATGCCCATTCTGGGTTGGGTCTTTAAACTTGGGGGGGTCTGATTTTTTGTTTTAGTTTATTTTTGGTACATGGGATCAAACTTGGGTCCTTGCGGTTGGGGGGCAGGCAGCGGAACCACTGAGCTAAATCCCTGGCCCTTTTTAAAATTCTTTATATATTCTAGATAGTAGTCCATTGTCTGAAGATCAGCTGGTAAAAATTTTTTCCCACACTGTAGGTTGTCTCTTCACTCTGTTGGTGGTTTCTCTTTTTTTTTCGTACTGGGGATCCAACTCTGGACCGTGCGCTTGTGAGGCAGGCAGTGGAACCACTGAGCTAAATCCCTCAGCTTTTTTTTTTTTTTTTTTGATACCAGGGATTGAACTCAGGACCTTAGGCTTGTAAGGCAGGTGGCAGCACAACTGAGCTAAATCCCCACCCATGCAAAAGCTTTTTAATAAGATGAGATCCCAGTTGTTGATTTGTTGTGATAGTTCCTGTGCAATCGGGGTTTTGTTTGTGAAGTCTTTACCAATGTCTTTGAGAGTCCTATGTTTAAATTTTAAAGGACATTTATAACTTAAATATTTTTAAACTGAGTAAAATATTCATGTGATTCAAAATTAAAGTTGTACAAAAGGACATACAGTAAAAAGTGCCACTCCTAATCTCTCAAGTTTTTCCCTACAGAGACAGCTAATATCAATTTCCTGTATATCCTGGGGATATTCTGTGTATATGTAAACCAACATGTACATATACTTCTCCCTGCCCTTTATATTGAAATATACAGAAAAGTGCATAGAAAGCCAGGGATTTAGCTCTGGTTTTGCCGCCTGCTGCGCAAGCACAAGGTCGTGAGTTTGATCCCTGGTACCAAAAAAAAAAAAAAAAGATAAATAAAAATAAATCAATTAATTAATTTTTTTTAAAAGTACATAGATCATAAGTGTACAGCCTGATGGACTTTTATGAGGCAAACACACTTTGTAATCAACATGTAGGTCAAGTAACAGCATGGTCTATAACCCAGAAAACCCCTCCTTGTGTCCCTTTCCAGTCTCCAACCTGAACAGCAACCACCACCATTATAGCTTTGCCTATCTTTGTACTTCATAACATATTTCCTCCTCATTTTATTTATTTATTTTCCTCATTTTAAAAAAGCATTAAAAAAAAGCATGCCTTTTAATTTTAAATCATACAACCTCAAGGAGTTTAGTCAAGAGAAGGTTCTGGAGACACCCCCCACCCCCGTACTGGGGATCGAACTTGAGACCTTGGGCTTGCAAGGCAGGCTGCAGCACGACTGAGCTAAATCCCTGGTGCCTTTTTTTTTTTTTTTTTTTGAGACAGTCTCTCTAATTCAGGCTTCAAACTCGGGCAATCCTCCTGCCTTAGCCTCTTGAGTGCTGGGTTTACAGGTGTGTACTACCACTCCTGGCTTGGAGACTTTTCATATTCTCAGTGTTTGAATTTAGTCATAGGGATGAAAATACCATTAACAATCCAGCTGGGTGTGGCTATAGACGCCTTGTAATCCTAGCACTCTGGAGGCTGAGGCAGGAGGTTTGCCCAGAGTTCAAGATTAGCCTGAACTATTCAGTATGATCCTATCTCTAGAAACTGGAAAAAAAAAAATGGCAATCAAAAACATTATTATTTATTTGGACATATTTCACTATGTTGCCCCAGGCTGATCTTGAGCTCCTGGCCTCAAGTGCCACTCTTGTATCAGCCTCCTGAGTAGCTGGGAGTACAGACATGTGCCACCACTCCCAGCTTCCTCAAAATTATTAATATGAAAATTGTTCCCACGGAATCCTGAAGACTGACTTTATTTTCTCCCAGCCATCTCTATGTTGATAGCCAAAAAGCTGCATAAATAAGTTCATGGAATTTATTCATTCAACACAACTGTGCCAAGCACTATTCTGAGTACTTGGATGTCAGTGAACAAAACAAATCCTGCTGGGTGTGGTGGTGCATGCTTTAATCCCAGCTCTGTGGAAAGCTGTGGCAGTAGGATCACAAGTTCCAGCCCAGGGTGAACAACTTGGTGACTTAGGCCCTGTCTATCTCAAAAAAATAACAAAAAAAGTTTGGAGATACAGCTCAGTGCAAAGGCTGTGATCCTCAGTACCACAAAAAATCCCTGGGCTCCTGGAGTTGCATTGGCTGTTTTTTTTTTTTGTACCAGGAATTGAACTCAGGGCCTTGTGCTTGCCAGGCAGGTGCTATGCCCCTGAGCTACATCCCCAGCCCCACTGCATTCTGGTTTTGGGGAAAAGATGACAATTCATGTGAATTATCAATATATTAGAAAGCAATAAGAAATGTGGAGTGAGGGGAGAAAAGCAGAGAAAGATTAGCAAGGGATTTAGGAGTCTAGGCTGAGTGAGGAGCAAGTCGTCATTCTAAAGTGAGTGATCAGGATAGGCCTCATTCAGATGCTGACAAGAGCAAAGACTTGGAGCATGTAAAGGAGTTGGCCATGTAGATGCCTGGGAAAGAACATTCCTGGTAGGGGAAGCGGCCAGTGCTGAGGTAGAAGAGGGTCTGATGTTTGAGGAATAGCAAGGAAGCCACTGTGGCCTCGATGGAGTAAGGGAGAGAGAAGGCGAGAGATGGGCCAGAGCACTTCCCCTAAAATGCAGACTTTGGAGCATGATGAAGATACTGGCCTGTGAGGAGATGGGTGCTGTGAGGGAATGAGGACCCAGCTCTTGTAAAATAAGAGTGGGAGGGCTGGTGTGGGTTCACCGTACTGGGAAGGAGGGCAGAGGCTGGCCTGGAGCAGGGAGGGGAGGGCTCCTCTCCCTCCTTTCCTGGTGACAGGAAATGGGGTGGCTGGCTGATCTGGAAGCTGCTGAGCTGACCCCAGGTTGAGCCTCTCTCTACTGCCTTTCCTGCAGGACAGGGCAGCAGTAACCATTCCTCTGGTCAACCGGCCTTTGTCTCTCTGCAGCCTCTTATACCAGTAACTTGGCCTATAGCTTCTACAGTCACAAGCTCTATGCCGAGGCCTGTGCCATCTCCGAGCCACTCTGTCAGCACCTGGGCTTGGCCAAGCCAGGCACTTACCCTGAGGTGCCTCCTGAGAAAGTAAGAGGACGTGGGAAGGGAGGAGGGGAGTTGTGTGGTGGGAGGTGGAGTAGTGTGAAAGGGCCTGGCAGGACCCTTCTTTGAGTAGGGGATTAGGAGCTGCAAGTTGGCCCCAGTATGTAAGGTAGGGTTCCTAAATCCTCTCTCTTTTTTTTTTAGTACCAGGGATCAAACTCAGGACCTTGCGCTTGCGAGGCAGGCGGTGGAACCACTGAGCTAAATCCCCAGCCCTCTAAATCTCACCTGTACTATTACTTCGTCTTTTTCTTTAGATTGACTCATTTTTTATACTTAACCTTGTCCTAAGTCAGTGGTTTGCAACCTAGCTGCACATTAGAATAACCTGAATAGCTGGGGATTTAGCTCAGTAGCACCTTGACTGGCTTGCAAGAGTAAGGTCCTGAGTTTGATCCAGGGTACCAAAAAAAAAAACGGGCGAAGGATTTAGCTCAGTGGTTCCGCTGCCTGCCTCACAAGTGCAAGGTCCCGAGTTGGATCCCCAGTACCAAAAAAAAAAAAAAAGAATAACCCACTGGGTGAACTTAAAGTTCTAATTCCTGATCCAAGTTAATTGCATCAGAATCTCTAGCCCTGGAGCCCAGGCAGCTACATATGTATTTTTAAAGTTCTCAGCTGGGTGCAGTGGTGCATTCCTGCAATCCCAGCACTGAGGGAGGCTAAGGGAGGAAGTTCAAATCCTACCTGGACAAACTAGTGAGACCCCATAAAAAATTAAAAAGGGCTAGAGATGTAGCTTAGCAGTAGTGTGCCCCTGAGTTTGATCCCTAGCAGAAACATAAGTAATGTTCCCCTCAAAGTGATCCTTTGCATACCCAGAGTGAGAACCGGAAGTCCTAAGCAAGGTTCCCTGTGAAATGCTGGATTGGCAAGTGAGATGCCTAGTAGGGGCCCTTCTGGGGTTTCTTCTCCAGTGAGGTGATAAGGGTCTGCAGGACTGAAGTGGAGGTGTGACCTCAGATTTGCGTTTGCATTGCACCCTGGTGAATGGAATGAAGGGACAAGATTGGGGAATCAGGGTTGTATGGCCACCCAGGCAGGAAAGTGTGGGCTGAACTGAACCAGCTGTTGAGGGATGGAAAGAAGTGTGTGGGCACAGGAAGTCAAGGTTTAAACTGGTGAGTAACTGTCTGGGAAGGGAGGGCAAGAGAAGGAAGAGGCTAGAAAGGCCCTGGATTGCTGAGTCAGGACAGTGCCTGTTGCTGAGGAACGATTACAGAGAAGCCGGTCTTCAAGGGTGTGGATGACAACCATCAGGCCAGTAGATGGGAGCCTTGGAGGCTGAGTGACCAGGGCGCTTAGTTCTCAGGTGTCCTCCTGCCAGGGTGGCAATGGGGGGAGAGGAGGGGGAATGTGATATGTATGCCTGTGGACACTTGCTGGCTCCTTACTCCAGCTTGGTCTGTCCCCTATCTCTGGTCAGTTGCACAGGTGCTTCCGGTTGCATGTAGAGAGTTTGAAGAAACTGGGTAAACAGGCACAGGGCTGTGAGATGGTGACCTTATGGCTGGCGGCCCTGCAGCCCTGCAGCCCCGAACACATGGCTGAGCCAGTCACTTTCTGGGTTCGGGTCAAGATGGATGCAACCAGGGCTGGAGACAAGGAGCTACAGCTGAAGTGAGTTGGCTGGGGGAAGGACAACTGTGTCTGCCCGCATGCATGGGGTGGCTTTTTGTATTCATGGTCATATCCTTCAGTCCTTATGTCTGAGAAAGGCGGTGATTCCTTCATTCATCAGTTACTTATTGAGTACTTACTGTATGGCAGCCACTGTGCTAGGTACTGGGGCTAGAACAGTGACAGGCAATGTTCTTGAGTTTTTTGGGTTTGGGGTTTTTTTGGTTTGTTTAATTTTTTTTTGTACCCGGGATCCAACTCAGGACCTTGCACCTGCGAGCTAATTTTTTTTTTTTAAGAGTAGGAAAAATTTTTTTTTTTTTTTTTTGGGTACCAGGGCTTGAACTCGGGTCCTTGCACTTGCACAGCAGGCTTCAAAACCACTGAGCTAAATCCCTGGCCCAAGAGTAGGAAAAATTTATTGAGAGAAAGAAAGCTTCTGTCTAAGAGAGATAGAAAGGGGACTGGAAAGTGGGTTGCCTGTGAAAAGTGTTCAGACTTTCTTGGGATTGAACTCAGGACTTGCACTTGCTAGGCAGGCACAGTGCCACTGAGCCACATCCCTGGCCTGGTTTCTTTTTTTGAGAGAGGATCTCACTGTGTAGTTCAGGCTGGTCTTGAACTCATTATGTAGTCCAGGCTGGCCTTGAACTTGTGGCAATCCTCCTGCCTCAGCCTACCAAGTGCTGGGATACAGGTGTGTACCCCCATGCCTGGCCTGTTTTTATGGAGTTTATATTCTCCTTGGGGAGATATAAAACACAAGAATAGTTCCTTTTTTAAAATTAGTATATGCTTATGATACATAATTACATCCACCTTAGGGTATTGATACTTATACATTTTTTCAATACATATACATATTGCACATTAATCATTTTTACTTCCCCTTTGCTTCCCTCTTCCCCCATCCCCAAGTTCTCTTAAGTACATTTCACATGTGTTTCATGAAGACAAGGGGATTTGAAGAGGGAGCACCTTTATATGGGTTATTTGTTGTTTAGGGAAGCTGTTTGTTTGTTGGGTTTTGGGTTTTTTGGTGGTACTGGGGATTGGAAAAAAAAATAAACGTGGTGGCACACAACTGTAACCTCAGCACTCTGAGAGGCTGAGGCAGGATCACAAGTTTGAGCCCAGCCTGTTCAACTTAGTGAGAACCTGATTCAAACTAAGAAATAAAATAAACGGCTGAGGATGTAGCTCAGTGCAAAGGCCCTGGGTTCAATCTCTAGTACCACACACACACACACAATTTCAGTGAGGAGAATTTTTAAATAGAGAATAGTAAACTTAAAGGCTCCAAGGTGGGAAGGAGCTAGGTGGCTACTTGTGAAAGCCAGCAAGTTGGAAAGATAAGGGCACAGGATGGGGACTCAGAGACTGGTGGTCAAGGTGGGCAGAGCCCAGGCCACACCGAGCCTTGGGGCATGGTAGGGGTTTGGATGTGATTCCTGGTGGCAGCCCATTTCAGTGTATTAAACAGAAGAAAGACAGAACTAGAACTCAGTGAGCTCTAGGCCTGGGCTGGGCCTCCCTGGCATGGGGACAGAGGCTGTACACCAGTGCTGGGCCTGCTCTCTCTCAGGACTCTGCGAGATAGCCTGAGTGGCTGGGACCCAGAGACCCTGGCCCTCCTGCTGAGGGAGGAGCTGCAGGCCTACAAGGTGGTGCGGGCTGACACTGGGCAGGAGCGCTTCAATGTCATCTGTGATCTGTTGGACCTGAGTCCTGAGGAGACACCGACTGGGGCCTGGGCACGAGCCACCCACCTGCTGGAACTGGCTCAGGTGCTCTGCTACCACGACTTTGCCCAGCAGACAGACTGGTGAGAGGGAATAGCTGGGGAGTACACTCTGGCTACTTGCTCTGTGTCCTCTTACTCTTTTTGGGGTCCGTTTCACTCTCCGTGTTGGTCAGTGCCCCCTTCATCTTGTGACCAGGGGAACTCATTTACATGGTACCTGCTGTCTTGCAGCCAGCCCTTCCCAGGGCACTAGAGCTGGTGTCCGAAATGTCATCTTCTTTATACGGATCTTCTTTCTACAGCTCTGCCCTGGATGCTATCCAGGAAGCCCTGCAGCTTCTGGAGGCTGTTAAGCCAGAGGCTCAGGCCAAGAATCGGCTTCTGGACGATAAAGCCCAGGCACTGCTGTGGTTCTACATCTGTACCTTGGAGGCCAAAATGCAGGAAGTGAGTCTGACTCGATAGAACTGGGTATAGCAGTAATGTTCCCTGAGATCCCTGTAAGCTGGTACCAGCCCAGTTTTGTACCTTGATCTCTCAATGCAGGGTATTGAGCGGGATCGGAGAGCCCAGGCTCCTAGTAACCTGGAAGAATTTGAAGTCAATGATCTCAACTATGAAGATAAACTCCAGGAAGATCGTTTCCTATACAGTAACATCGCCTTTAATCTGGCTGCAGATGCAGGTGAGAGCAGTAACCAGCCTGCCATGGGCACTCAGTGTTTCCTGAGAGCAGAGCAGAGACCCCTGGTGTGGAAGAGGCGGGGCCAGGGTGGGCAGAGGATGTTATGGAGAAACCAAGTTCTCTCCAGATGGCCCATGCAGACAGACTGGTTATTTTTTCTGGCCTACAGCTCAGTCCAAATCCCTGGACCAAGCCCTGGCTCTGTGGAAGGAGGTCCTTACAGAGGGGGAGACCCAAGCTGTCCGGTGTCTCCAGCAGACAGCAGCCTCGCTGCAGATCCTCGTGGCCCTCTATCAGCTGGTGGCAAAGGTAACACGGCTGGGCATCGACAGAGGCCCCTACAGATAGGGCTAACCCAAATCAGAGCTCCCTCCCCTTCACTGGCCTGTGAGCCTGCTGAGAAGCCCCATAACCACTGATTCAGAGCTAGGCTTCGACACCAGGCTCCCAGACTTTAAATCCAGGCTTTATCATTTATTGGTAAATGGCCTCAGACAAGTAGCTTAACCCTAACCCTGGAAGTCCAAGTTTCCTTATCTTTAAAGAGGGACAATAGAAATACTATTTCAAGGTGTTATCATTCAGTTCAATAATGCATGGAAGATGTTTTGTATAAACAGAAGACTCAAATGTTAGCTGGAATTATTAACAATTGCCAGATAATTGAGGCTTAAATACTGAGAAAAATAAACATAGGTTTACGCCTTTACATTCAATTGCAGGGGGCTTTATACACTTTGTGAAGCTCTTCCTTGGACCTTGCATTAGGACATTTAAAACAAAAAGCAAAAAATGTTGCACATAAAGGAGCTTTGATTCCGTGGTCTTTAGGCCATATTGCAGCACAAGGAGCCTGGGAAGTTACCTCAGCTCTAGGTTTGAATCTTGGTTCTACCAAATACCCGTTATGAAAACTTAGATGTGCAACCTCACCTGTGTGAGTTCTTATTTCCTGTGCTGTAAAACTAGGATCAGAGTTGTTCTGAAGCTTGAATGAATTGTTGCATGTAACCTCTTGGTGCAGTGCCTGACATATGGTGGTAGGCACAGTAAGTCCTAGCTATTCCTGATGGTTGGCATCTAGGCTTTTAAACAGAAGGGGTGGGTGCTTTGCAGGCTGCCTTTGCAAGCTGATGGAGTGTGGCTTGGAGTGTAGCCACACTCCATCTGGCCAAGGTGTGCAGTGCTGGGGGGAGAGGGTAGAAATGGAGGCTTGCATAGGAGCAGAGTCAACTTGCTACTTTTGGCTGGCCAGCCCCTGCAGGCCCTGGAGGCCCTCCTGCTCCTACGGATTGTCTCTGAGAGACTGAAGGACCACTCGAAAGCAGCCAGCTCCTCTTGCCACCTCACCCAGGTCCTCCTGAGCCTCGGCTGTCCCAGCTATGCCCAGGTGAGCAGCAGCAAGCAGAACCTGGGGCCTGCAGGTCATACGTGGCTTAGAGGCCCATCTTTCCCCCTGAAAAGACAGGAAATGGAAAGGGCAGCTTCTCTGCCTTCTACCACTACATTGGCTGAAAGGCTGGAGGTTGTGGAGTGGTGGCAGGCAGCTATGGGAAGAGGAGGCTTCTTCTTAGTGTAAAAACTGATTATTCATAGATCTTACAGTTCTACTCCAGGAATCTACTGCCCATGTTGCATTTCCCAGCTGTTGCTGTGCAACTGTCACAATGTCTCCTACTTGGTCTCCTTGCTGTTCTTCTTTTTTGTTTGTTTACTTTCTTGTGGTACAGGGGATCAAACCCTAGACAAGACCTAGACAAGTGCTCTACTACTGACTTACATCACCAATTCTAGTTCTTCCCTTTCTGACTTCATCTTCTAACCACTACTCACAGGCACAGGTCTGATCTCACCTCTTTCCCATGTTAAAGATTTCCATGGTTTGCTTCTCCCTTACTGAAGCACATTATCCAGACTCAACTTTTCTGCTACTTGCTACCATGTACTTTATGCAAATTCACATCCCTTACTTTCTGTTCCCTGTATGTACCTGTCTCTGGAAATGTACCTCTCCCTGCTTCCCTTTTTCTCATTTTGCAAATCTCTGTGCTCTTTTCAGGGCTTTGGCCCAATTGTTGCCTCCTTCAGGAAGCATTTTATACACCTACATCTTCAAGGCCGCACCAACTCCTTTCTGAGTCCCCTCCCCCAGGACTGCACCCCTTGGCGCTGTTCTGTGATTAAGTTCATGTGCCTGTGTCCTTGCTCCTTGGCAGATGTTAGACAGCAAGTTGTTTGCTCTTTAGTCAGCTTTGTCTTTCTACCATGGTAGTTCACAGAAAGTGTTAAATGAACATTGTAGTGAGTGGGTGAATAACTTTTATGTAGATTAAAATACTTGAAGTAATTTAATATTTAATTGGTCATGTTCAGCATTTGACTTGCAAATGCTTTACTCCACCTTAATTTGAAGAATCTGGCTTCATCCCTCACCTGCTCACCCACTCTCTGCTGACTGCTTCCTTAGTTCTACCTGGAAGAGGCTGAATCAAGTCTGATGCATCTCGATCAGACCACGGACACACACCTGCTCCTTTCCCTCACCTGTCACCTACTTCGAAGTCAGCTGTGCTGGACTCAGCAGAAGGTATTTCCTATTTTCTTTCTTTCTTTACATTTCTTCGTTTCTTTCCTTCTCTGCCTTTTTCCTTTTTTTTTTTTGGTACCAGGATCGAACTCAGGACCTTGCACTTGCAAGGCAGGTGCGATGTCACTAAGCTAAATCCCTGGCCCCTCTGCCTCTTTCTTTCTTCCTTTCCTTCTCTGTTTTTTTTCTAATGCTGAATATCAAATCCAAGGCCTCATACATGCTAGACAAGCGCTCTATCACCAAGTTACATCTCTAGCCCTCATTTTTTCACTTTCTAATCCTCAGCGGTTCTGTGTCAGGAAGATTTTAGGGTTTTCAGGGTATTTGTCTAGGTTCTGAGCTGTCTGTGGAGGTAGGCAGAATGTTCCTGACTCTGTGAAGGGTTGGAAATTTCCTGGCTCTGCCCATGTTGGTCTGTCATCCTCTCGTAGAGAGCCCTTTCATTTTTTGCAGTTTCCACAGGGGCAGTGGAGACCAGAAACCAGGAAGACAGTGATCCCAGGAAGATGCTAGAGTCATAGACTAGAAAGTCAGGGTGCTAGCCAGGCATGGTGGCACATGCCTGTAATCCCAGCACTCAGGAGGCTGAGGCAGGAGGATCATCATTAGTTCAAGGCCAGCCTGTGCTGCATAGTAAGTCCATGGCCAGCCTGAACTACACAGTGAGATCCTGTCTCAAAAAAAGAAAAAAAGAAAAGATAATCAGGGGGATCCAAAAGCTCTGAGTTTTCTCACAGACTACCTGTGTGTGGAATTTTTTGTGGTACTGGGGATTGAACCCAGGGGTTTTGCACTGACCTACATCATCAGGTATTTTTTACTTTGAGACAGGGTCTCGCCACATCACTAAGCTGCCCAAGCTGAATTTGAAGTCCTCTTGCCTCAGCCTCCTAGAGTGCTGGGATTATAGGCGTGTGCCACCATGCCCTGCTAAAGTGTGTGTTTGGGCCAAATCTTTTTTTTTTTTTTTTTGGTACCTGGGATCAAACTTGGGTCTCTGTGCTTGGGAGGCAGGCGGCCAGCAGAACCACTGAGCTAAATCCCCAGCCCCTGGCCAATCTTTTTATCTGTCTTTTCAGATAAGGTCTCACTATGTAGCCCAGGCTGGCATCAAACATGATTCTCCTGCCTCAGGCTCCCGAGTGCTGGGGTTACAGGCAGGGCAAATCTTGTACCCTCTCAGGCTCTAGTGTTTTTTTTGTTGTTTTGTTTTGGGTTTTTTTGGTACTGGGGATCGAACTCCGGTTCTTTCAGGCTCTAGTTTTTCTCTCAGAGTTTTTTCATTTTTAAAAGCAGAGTTGGGCCCCATGACTTCTGGTGCATCTCAAGCTCTGAAATGCATATCTGACTGCTCTTCTCCGGCCCTTTGTGTCTCAGGTGACTGAGGGTGCCTCTCTGTTGCTGACTGTCCTTCGGGATCCTGCCCTCCAGAAGTCATCCAAGGTTTGGTACTTGCTGCGAGTCCAGGCCCTGCAGCTGCTGTCCATCTACCTTAGCCTCTCATCAAACAGCCTCTCAGATGCCCTGCGAGAGCAGCTCTGGGCCCAAGGTGAAAGAGTAGGGCCAATGGTCTTTCTTGGAGGATGGGTGTGGTTTGCCTGCTCTGTGCTCTTCCCACCCGCGTCCCCTCTGCTGTGCAGCTATGTGGAGCAGCATACCCAAGAGCCATACAGAGGAGACCTGGGGGAGCAGACAGGTCTCTCCCACCAGTAACTGCTTGGAAAACCAGATTGAAAAGAGTTCTGAGAGCCCATGGCTGTCTCAGAGGAGAGTTCTATGCCTGACTCACTCTGTTTTCCTCAGGTGCAGAAGGAAGGGCGGCAGCAAGCTTGGCAATTGCTGTTTTAGTTTAAGCTGGTAAAAGGCCCAGCCACATCAGCTTCTCTTCTTTCTTCTTGCCTCCCCACAGGCTGGCAGACACCTGAGACAGCACTCATAGACTCCCACAAGCTCCTCCGAAGCATCATCCTCCTACTGATGGGCAGTGATGTCTTCTCCCTTCAGAAAGCAGCTGTGGAGACGGCATTTCGGGACTGTGGTGAGTCTGAGGAGGACAGTAGGGCCCTCCCAGGGACAGATCGGGTAGATTGCGATGGTGGGGCTGGCAGTTTTGTCTCCAGCAGCCCAGACTGTTGTTAAGTGAGGGTCTTATCTCTCTCCTTTGCTACAGGAGAAAATCTGGTACAAAAATGGCAGGTTCTTTCAGAGGTTCTGAGCTGCTCCGAGAAGCTGGTCTGCTGCCTCGGCCGCCTAGGGAGTGTGAGCGAAGCCAAGGCTTTTTGCTTGGAGGCCTTGAAACTTACAATGAAGCTGCAGCTCCCACGCCAGTGAGTGCAGGGCCAGAGAGGATCCCAATTCTGACCCCAAGAGTCACACACTAGACTATAGATGCCCAGACTATTCCAGAAAGAAACATTATGTTTAGGGGGTTAGTGGAAGGCATTCCATGGAATGCTGAGTTAATCAAGGTTAGAGGTTTTATTTTCTATGGACTGCATGTGTCTTTCAGTATGCTAATAGGCTTATACATCTTGAAAGAGCTAGTTCTACTTCTCCCTAAATTTATTCCCTGGCAAGATTTCTCTCTCTCTCTCTCTCTCTCTCTTTTTTCTTGAGGAATGCAATTAGAAAATTCCATCTGCATACACGAGGATGAGTTGGGATGAGAGAATTACAGAGGGTTTTCCCCAGGGAGCCTGTAAGTCAGCTTTAGGGAATGAGGAAGGCCTTTTGGAAGCAAGGCAAGACAGTGATGACTCTGTGGGGAAGGGGCAAGGAGAAAGACTGCTTCTCAACTCCCCTCCCAAAAAGGTGTGCCCTGTTCCTGGTCCTGAAGGGGGAGCTGGAGCTGGCGCGCAGTGACATTGACCTGTGTCAGTCGGACCTGCAGCAGGTTTTGTTCCTGCTCGAGTCTTGCACAGGTAAGCAGCGGTGGGGGTGACACACACACATCTACTCCCGGGCAGCACCCCTTGCCTTTACTCCCACCATCGGTGTCCCTCCTCCAGATGGCCTGCCCCAGCCCAACCCTTCCAGTCCTAGTTTTCAGCATTGCCCAATTCATTTGGGCTTTTTAGAGTTAAATTTGGTTTAAATAAAATTTATAATTCAGGACCTCAGTCCCATTTACCACATTTCACGTGCTCAGTGGCTACGTGTGGCTACCATAGTACAAATGTAGTGTCCTGGGGAGGGCTAAATGATTGAAACACTGTATTTATAGTACAGTTTTTCATATCAACCTTTTTCTTTTTCTGTACTCGGGACCAAACCCAGGGATTCTCTACCACTGAGCTATATGCCCAGGTTTTTATTCTAATTTTTTATTTTGAGACATGGTCTCAGTACTCTGCTCATATGTAACTCAAGCTTGTTATCCTCCTGCCTCAGCCTCCCTAAGTGCTAGAATTACAGGCATGCACCACCATGCCCAACTTCCACCATTCTCATCTCTAATACTTTTCATTTACCCCACATAAAACTCTATATAGTTAGGCAGGTGCATAGCTTTTTTTTAATGAAAAAGTTGAGAAATTCAATGTTTTGGACCACTTTGGGGCAGGAGGCAGGATTAGGATGGGCCTCCTGGTACCACCAGCCTGCTCTTCTGAGCCATGGTCCTCTGAGCAGCAGGTTGGAGCTTTGTAGTGTTGATGCCTTGCTGGATGGGAGGAAAACATTAGGGAATTTCTGTAAAAGCTAATAAGCTACACTAACATGACTGTTATACATGTGAATAATTTGTAAATAAATAACACATATATTAGGGAGTTGGGCTCTAAGGTAGCTCAGGAAGTACTGGATACAAAGGGTTTTGTAATTCTTATTCTCTCTCCCTAGAGTTTGGTGGGGTAGCCCAGCACCCAGACGCTGTGAAGAAGGTCCAGCTGCAGAAGGGGAAGCAGCAGGCCCAGATCTCCTGTCCCCCACAGCTTCTGAAGGAGGAGTCTTTCCTAAGAGGCCCTGTTCTGGAGCTGGTGGCCACTGTGGCCAAGGAGCCTGGCCCCATTGCACCTGCAACAAACTCCTCCCCAGTCCTGAAGACCAAGCCCCAGCCCCACCCTGGCTTCCTGTCTCACTCCCCCATGTGTGACTGCTCACTCTGTGTCAGCCCTGTCCTCTCAGCAGTCTGTCTGCGCTGGGTGTTGGTCACAGCAAGGGTGAGGCTGGCCACAGGCCATCAGGCCCAGGCTCTAGAGCTGCTGCAGGTTGTGCTGAAAGGTTGCCCTACAGCCACCAAGCGCCTTACCCAAACTCTCCAGTCTTCCCTGAATTACAAAGCACCTGCCTCTCCTGTCCCAAGCCTTCTGGATGAGCTCCTGGCTCAGGTGTACACACAGCTGGCACTGGAGGGCCTGAATCAGCCATCAAACAAGAGCCTGGGGAAGACCCTGGAGTCAGGGCTGAAGTTCACAGCAGCACGGATCCACCAGCTGGAGCCCTGGCGAGCCAGCCTGCTCTTGATTCAGGCCCTCACAAAGTTGGCTGGCCTCAGCTCCTGCACTACCCAACTTTTTGCAAGCTCCTGGGGCTGGCAGCCACCATTAATCAAAAGCCCCCGGGGCTCAGAGCCCTCCAAGACTCAGGGCCAAAAACGTTGCGGACGAGGTCACCAGCAGGTAGCCTCTGCTCCTCTCCCCCTCCTTACCTCTCACAGAGGCCTAGAAGGTGGAGGACCTCCCTGTACACCTAAGCCCTCAGGCCGGGTCAGACCAGCTGGCCCTCGTGTCCCCTTCACTGTGTTTGAAGAAGTCTGCCCTATGAAGAGCAAACCCGAGGTTCCCCAGGCCCCCAGAGTACATCAGAGGGTCCAGACACGCCTTAAGGTGAGATGGGACCGTGGCCAGGTAGTGTTGGTCTTGGGGTTGGGGGTGGAGGACAGTGTTCTTCAGAGCAGTGCTCCTGTGGCATAGCTCCCAGGGCCGAGTGGAAGGAACCTTGATCTGCTGTTGGCAGGATCCCTACATCTTCCTTAGCTCTGTGGTTTCTTTCCTTTTTGTCCTTCCTATCTTGTCTTTCTTCTTTCTCCTTTCACTTTGGAGCCACTGCTGGGATTGAGTAGCCCATGTTGCCAGGTGTGGTGGTGCACGAATGTAATCCCAGCACTTGGGAGGCTAAAGCAGTAGGAGCACTGGGAGTTCAAGGCCAGCCTGTGAATTCAAGGCCAGCCTGAACTTCATAGTGAGACCCTGTCTCAAGGAAAGGGGGAAAGGGCTGGAGATTTAGCTCAGTGGTTTCGCTGCCTGCTGCGCAAGCGCAAGGACCCAAGTTCGATCCCCGGTACCAAAAAAAAAGAAAGAAAGAAAGGGGGCGGGGAAAGAAGAGTAGCCAGTATAATGGGGAAGTTAATTTCTAAGCCTTCAGAAGCCCCCATGATGGTGCCTGTGGTTGCCTCTGCAGCACCACCTACTGTCAGAAGGTGGTGTCTCTGAAAGCCCTTTTATTTTCTTCCTTTTCTTCTGATCCCAGGTGAATTTCAGTGATGACAGTGACTTGGAAGATCCTGTCTCCACTGAGGTACTGCTTATGGAGGAGCCTAAAAGACGGGGCACTGCTTCCCGAGGCCGGGGCCGGCCTAGGAAGGGCTTAAACTTGAAGACAGATGCAGTGCCTACCCCAGGTAGTGCCCCTGTGAGTGGTAGGAGTCGGAGAACGAAGAAGGTGGCATCAAGACATTGTGAAAAGCAGGGTCCCCAGACAGCCCTTTGTGGCCAGGCCAAGCTAGGCCCTGAGATCATGAGGACCATCCCTGAGGAGGAACTGACTAACTGGATGGAAATGAGCTTTGAGACCCTCAGGGGCTCTGATGGGGAAGACTCAGCCTCAGGTATGGTGATAAGGGTGACTGGCAGAAGGGGTGTGTGTGTGGGTTCCTGATAATTGGTGGTGCCAAGGGAGTCCAGGAAGAAAGCTGTTGCTGGCTGTGTGGAGCTGGGTATAAAAGGGAACAGCAGGTGACAGGAGGAGGGAACTCTGTGTGGAAGTCATGTTCTCTCTCCAGGTGGGAAGGCACCAACTGCAGGTGCTGATGCCCCCATAGGAGAATGTGAGGTGTTGAGACGGGATCCCAGCAAGGAGGAGCTGCCTATCCTGGGCCCAGGCAACGAGAGCAACAGGGACCATGGTCCTTGGCTCCAGCTCCCTACGGTCCCCGTAGCCATTGGTGAGCGTGCTACTGAAGTCCAGTCATTTGGGTCTTTCCAAACTCTGTGTTTCTGGCGTTGTGTCTCCAGCGTGGATCTAGTAGTCTGGAAGTATGGAACCTGGTTATATCTAGCACTCTGTGCAGTAACTTAACCTCTCTGAGCTTCTGTTTCCTTCACTGTTGAATGGGGTTTGTAATTCTAGCATGCAGGAGGCTGAGGCAGGAGGATAGCCAAGTTTGAGGCCAGCCTGGGTTACATAGTTCAGGCTGAATTCAAAGCCAGCCTGAACTGCATAGTGAAATCCTATCTCAAAAAAAAAAAAAAAAATCCTGTTTTAAAAAACCAAAAATAGCTGGGTATGGTGTTACACATCTGTAATTCCAGCACTTGGGAGGTTGGGAGGTTGGGGCAGAAGGATCACTGTGAGTTTGAGGCCGACCTAGGCTACATGGTGAGTTCAAGACCAGTCTGAACTACACAGTAAGAGCCTGTCTCAAAAAAAACAAACAAAAACCCAGGCATGGTGGTGTATGCCTATAATAGCAGCTGAGGCTGGTAGGGTCACTATGGAGCTCGAGGCCAGCCTAACCACAGAGTGAGACCCTGTATCAAAAAACCAATAGTAATAAACCTAAAAATAAAAAAGAAGGGTTTGGGAGGATGGAGTGAGGCGATACCTATAGCATAGCACTCGACTTGGTGCATCCCTCTTCATAAAGGGTAGCTGCTCTTTTTCGTGGGGAGATGAGATAGGGATTCCTTGGAAGTTTCTGTCAGCTAAGAAACAGGAGACTGATCTTTGGCAAGTATCTTAACCTTCCTCTAGGTTCTTCCTCTTTTTTTTTTTTTTTGGTACTGGGGATCAAACTCAGGATCTTGCGCCTGCAAGGCAGGTTTGGTGCCACTGAGCTAAATCCCCGGCCCTCCTCTAGGTTCTTCTACTGTGGATTCTACATATGACTCTCTGAGCATTGCTTTCCGTGGGGTCAGTCACTGCCCTCCTAGTGGGCTGTATGCCCACCTCTGCCGCCTCCTGGCCTTGCGCCTGGGCCACCAGGATCCCTATGCCACTGCCTTCCTCGTGGCTGAGTCTGTCTCCATTACTTGTCGCCACCAGCTGCTCACCCATGTCCACAGACAGCTCAGGTGAGCACTTGCCATTGCTGGCCAGGCTGTGGGGAGGGTCCCAACTTCGGAGAAGGGGACTCACCCCTGCTTGTGTTGCCTCCAGCAAGGCCCAGAAGCATCAAGGATCACTCAAACTGGCAGACCAACTGCAGGGGCTGAGCCTCCAGGAGACGCCTGGTGATGTCCCCCTGGCCCGCATCCAGTGCCTCTTTTCCTTCAGGACGTCGGGATCTGGCGCCTTTCCCCAGCCCGAGAAGCAGCATTTCCAGGAGCACCTGGCTCTGCTCCCCAGTGGTATGAGGGCAAGCTTCTGGCTGGCTCTTCTGTCTCATTTGCGTCTTCTTGCTGAGTTAGTAGGGTGGAGGAGTTGAGGCACTGGTCGTTTATGTAGATTTGTGCCCTTGTGTCATACCTTTGCGTCTGTTAGCCATATTTCTCTCACCAGACAGACATATGCTGAGTCAGGAAGTCTATGCTTATCCTTGAAGTTGAGTTACCAGCATATTCAGGCTTTCCTCCGGTGTCTGCTGTCTTCCTACACTAACATGAGACCCGCTGATAGGTGATCCGAGTACCTCACACTGTGCAGGGCCCTTGTTAGCTGCTGTGAGGGACACAAGGAAATAGGAGCTTCCTGTCCTCAGGGAGCCAGAAGGGCAGCAGGGGGCTCCTTGAACTCCAGCTGGAGTGGTCCTTACTGATGGATGGGGACTGTGCGCACAGGACAGAGATGGGAATTCCTCCCAGCAGTTAACATGATTCCGGGTGTGTCCTCTGTCAGGGGTGACTGTCTGTGTGTTGGCCCTGGCCGCCTTCCAGCCTGGAACAGTGGGCAACACCCTCCTGCTGACACGACTGGAAAAGGACAACCCCCCAGTCACTGTGCAGATCCCCACCGCTCAGAACAAGGTAGGGCTCTGGGACCAGGGAGCAGTGTTGGGCCACAATGGCCTTTTGGTCAGGCTGCTCACATCCCATGGCTGGGGATGGAGTGATGGTGATCAACTGGATAAGTCCGGTGCTCACAGCCCCATCACCCGCAGCTCCCTCTGAGTTCAGCCCTGAGAGAATTTGATGCCATCCAGAAGGACCAGAAAGAGAACAGCAGCTGTACTGACAAGCGAGCCTGGTGGACAGGCCGGCTGGCCCTGGACCACAGGATGGAGGTGTGTGCTTCTGGGGGTGTGCTCAGGGCTGCCCCAGGAGTGACCCAGGGTGCCAGTGTCTTCCCCAGCAGAGGGTTCAAGTCAATGCTCAGCTACTTCAAGTCCTTTCTGGAAATGTAGGCCTCAAAAAAAATTTACTTGGGGAAGATTTTTAAATAATAAGCACATCAGACTTGAAAGGGGTATGGCAGCTCTTCCTACCTTTGTTGCCTTGTATGTGCCACGTTGTTTTTGTTCTGTGTTGCTTGTTTGCCATCCCAGCCTTGGAGCCAGCTGTTCATGGCCTGAAGCCTCTATGAACTGTAAACCAAATCAACCCCTTCCCCTCAAAAAAAAGGGGGGGGGTGGCAATGGAATATTTAAAGAGACAGAAGAGCTGATGTGGCACCTGCCTTTCTTTAATCCCAACCTCTCAGGAGGCTGAGGCAAGAGGATTGGGAGCTTGAAGTAACCTGGGCAACTTAGCAAGACCCTGTCTCAAGGTTTTGGGTTTTTTGAGACAGGGTCTCACTTTGTAGTTTAGGCTGGCCCTGAACTCACTGTGTAACCCAGGCTGGCCTCAAATTCAAGACAGTTCTGCCCCAGTCTCCCAGGTACTGGGATGCAATACTTGTTGTGCACCACCATGCCCGGCTCAAATTTTTAAAAAAGATAAAAGTAGAGGTTTTCAGTAGGATGCCGAGACCTGACAGCAGCCTGAAGCATGTGGTCTCAGCACCCCCTCTCAGGACCCAGATGTGGAAGTTCTTGAGGGTTTCCTTGAGATTTGGACATCATAAAAGAAAGGCAGCCATTAGGAGTGGTGCTATCGTGACTTTCCACAATAACCCACACTGGGTTTCCCAGACACAGTATATACTTTTGTCTTTGCTCCCACCCTCTTTTTCTCTTTATTCAGCCCAAGCTCGCTCTACAGAGCAAGTTTCTCCCCCCACCCTTCTTCATTTCCTCTTTCTTGAATAAACTTTGCCACTGCTTTAAAAAAAAAAAAAAGATAAAAGTATTTAAGCCCAAGTGTCAGCTTCCTGGCTATAGCCTTCATTGCCCACCTGTTCATATTTGTCACAACACATCAATATATAATAAATAGTCTTTACTCCCAGAGTCTGAGGAAATGACAAAATATTCCAGACTCTGACTCATATGACTGGCAGAAAGATATGTAGGGCACGCATATACATTGGAAGCTGCTTTCCTTAGCTCCAAAATATTGGTGCCTGTGGGGAAAGTATGACTTCCAGCTTCCTGTCTGAAGGCTCTGTTCCCGCACCCAGGACCTCATCACATCCCTGGAGAAGCATGTGTTGGGCTGCTGGCGGGGGCTGCTGCTGCCCTCCAGTGAGGAGCCCGGCCCTGCACAGGAGGCCTCCCGCCTGCAAGAGTTGCTGCAGGACTGTGGCTGGCAGTATCCTGACACCACTCTGCTAAAAGTGAGTTCAGGCTGCAGGGAAGGGGAAGCCACTGGGTGTGGCACCTGCTAACCCTATTCCCCTGTAGGTCTTGCTCAGTGGTGCTGGTACCCTCACGACCCAGGACATTCAGGCTCTGGCCTACGGGCTGTGCCCGACCCAGCCAGACCGAGCCCAAGAGCTCCTGACTGAGGCAGTCAGGCATCTACAGGGCCAGGCGGCACCAAGCAATAAGCATCTTGTCTTGGTGCTGGACAAGGTAAGAGGGGGCAGTGGGTAGTGGGCACCAGCTCCCCCCAGGCCTCCTTGTTCCCTGGCTAAGGACAGTAACTTTGGAGTGCATTTTGCTCAGGACCTCCAGAAGCTGCCATGGGAAAGCATGCCCTCCCTTCGAGCACTGCCTGTCACCCGGCTGCCCTCCTTCCACTTCCTGCTCAGCTATTCCATCATCAAAGAGGTGGGATTCAGAGGGTCGGGTCTAGGGAGGATTGGTGATTGGAGGGGAACTGAAGAAAGAGAGAGACCTTAGAGGACAGCAAGCAGTTCTCAGAAATGCTCAGATGTGGAAAGAGGTTTGGAGTTTGGAGGCCAAGGAAGGTTGGACTTAGAGCGGGACCCTGTCCTGATCACCAGTGTCTCCCCTCAGGCTGGGGCCTCATCCGTGCTGAGCCGAGGGGTGGATCCACAGAGCACCTTCTATGTCCTAAACCCTCACAACAACCTGTCAAGCACAGAGGAGCAATTTCGAGCCAAGTTTAGCAGGTCAGAGGGCTGAGAGCACTGTGCCTTTTCCCCAGAATCAGTCGTTGCAGCCACCTCCGTCTCCTGTCCCCTCTGTCCTCGTTGCCACGTGATCCCTGTGGTGCAGGTCCTATTCTTACTCCCGCCTTTTCTCTGCAGTGAAGCTGGCTGGAGAGGGGTGGTCGGGGAGGTGCCAAGCCCGGACCAGGTGCAGGCGGCCCTGACAGAACATGACTTATACATGTGAGTGTATAGAGTAGGGTGAGGAAAGGGGCAGCCCTGAGGATACTATCACTGTGGGTTGCTCTGGCATGGTAGAGTCTGGAGTCACAGGCTGAGGCCTGGTTCTCGTAGGTTAGTGCTTATCTCACTTCCTTCTGCCTTAGATATGCAGGGCACGGGGCTGGTGCCCGCTTCCTTGATGGGCAGGCGGTCCTGCGGCTCAGCTGCCGGCCAGTGGCCCTGTTGTTTGGATGCAGCAGCGGGGCCCTGGCTGTGCATGGAAACCTGGAGGGGGCTGGCATCGTGCTCAAGTACATCATGGCTGGCTGGTGAGGCTCAAGGGGCGAGACCTGTCCTAGGGCATTAAAACTCCTGTACCTCCCCTGGGTTCTTTCTCAGCTCTGAGCCCTGACTCCTTCCTCTCATCCCTCACCTTCCTTCCATCCTGGTTCCCTGAGGAGCCTTTAGCCCTTGGTCCCCTTCTGTCCTCCTCCTGGAACCATGGGCCAAGGTAGTTCCTTATTGGTTCAGTCCTCTCTTCTCCCCCACCGCTATCTTCCAGGGTCATCTGTTACAGAGCCCTCACTTTGTATTTTGTCTCTTTTCCCAGCCCCCTGTTTCTGGGTAATCTCTGGGACGTGACTGACCGTGACATTGACCGCTACACAGAGGCTCTCCTGCAGGGCTGGCTCAACGCAGGCCCAGGGGCCCCTCTTCTCTACTATGTCAGCCAGGCCCGCCAGGCTCCCCGACTCAAGTATCTTATTGGAGCCGCACCCATAGCCTACGGCTTGCCAGTGTCCCTGCGGTAACACCTTGCAGCTCTTTTACTGCTGGTAGAAACCATGTGACTGTTCTACCTCCAAACTTAGATTTCACCCTCAGGATAAATATTTTAAAGTTATTTTCCCCTCATGTTTTATATGAAATATTTTCAATTTAACCTTAATATAATAAAGATATGTCACTGAATCCCTCTTTTGTGTTGTGTATCTGAGAACATCGAAAGATAAGAAACTCCCCCTTCCCTGTGCTACTGTAAGCTGATAAGATCAGTTGCAGGATTCGGGTTTTGAGAATCTTGTAAAGATAGAGAAAGCAAGTGCAAGATCCTGAGTTCGATCCCCGGTACCAAAAGAAGAAAGAGAAAGTCACAGGATAAAGCTGAACCAGGTTGGACCTTGGCAGACCAAGCTGAAGGAAAGAGCCATCAAGATGCTCAAAGTAGCTGAGTGGGGGGGTGCACTCTGGGAGGCTGAGGCAGGAGGATTGCACATTTGAGCCCGGCCTGGGTAATTTTACAACTTCATGAAACCCCGTCAAAATTTTTAAATAGCTGGTGGTGTAGCTCAGTATGAAGACCTGGATTCAATCTCCAACACTAGAAAAAAAAAAAAAGAAGTGGAAACAGATGCCAGAAAGGGCTTTGATAGACCAGTGAGGGTATCCTCATGCCTCAGCTGCTCAGCCTCTCTCCAAAAGCTGTTACAGGCAGCTGCTCTCTTCCCATTGTAGCTGCTGGATCTTCAGTGCCAGTCCCAGTCCCTGAGCAGCACGTACTGTGGGTTATTAGGTGTGTGTCTCTAACTAAAGGTTAAACTCCCGGGAAGCATGCCCCTCACACTCTCAGGTACTCCCCACATCTAGCACAAGATAACATGTTTCTAGTGTATGGAGTGCAGCGCCGGGTGGTTGACAGTAGTGACTCCATAGCTTGCTTTCCACCTCATCTACCTGAAACGCTGTCTGCATGCTTGTCTCGGCTCAAAGAGCTTCACAGGCCTCCTTCTGGCCTGTAGGTCACTAGGCTTGGACTGAGGTAGGATAGGATCAAAGGAAACATGGAAATCATAACTAAAAAAAAAAATCATGGTTTTTTTGGTACCGGGGATCGAACTCAGGACCTTGTGCTGTGAGGGAGGCGCCGGAACCACTGAGCTAAATCCCCGGCCCAAAAATCATGTTTTTAAGAAGACTAACTTCCAGGACCCAGTCAAAGGTGATCCTTATGTTCGTTCCCTTGGTTAAATTCAGGCTTCTTCAGACCCATCACACCCAAAATACCTCAGGAATGCTGAAAGTTCATAAATTGGCTTAATTGAGAAAGCAGGAACCTGATCCTAAGATAACAGTTGAGAGAATCCAAAGAATGTTTAAACTACCTATCTTAAAAAACAAAAAGCCCACCTGGGTCCATCCTCTCAAAGACCCACACTATTTGAGTGTGGAATTTCCACTTTCTGCCTAATAAACCCTTCTGAGCCTCTTACTGATTCACCCTGAAAATTATTTTTCTGCTACGAGTCAGTGAACCTGCAATCCTATTCTACTGGTGGGGCAGGTGTTAGCTTCCTAATCTCAGTTTTGGGAACTTCCTCAGACCTGGCCGCTGACGGCACCACCTAGGTGAAGTAACACATTGGTTTACAATATTGTAGTTGAGCCAGGTGTGGTGGTGCACACCTATCATGCCACCACTCAGGAGGCTGAGGCAGGAAGATGGCTTCAAGTTCGAGGCCAGCCTGCATTACATAGTGAGTTTGAAGGCCAGCCTGAATTACAGAGCAAGACCCTGTCTCAAAAAACTAAACTTATGGACTGGGGATTTAGCTCAGTGGTTCTGGCGCCTGTCTCCCAAGCGCAAGGTCCCAAGTTCAATCCCCGATATCAAAAATATTTTTTAAAATGAATTTTTTTTAAAAAAGTGTAGTTTAGGTCTCAGGATTTAAACTTTTTTTTTTTTTTCTTTTTTTGGAACCGGGGATCAAACTCGGGTCCTTGTGCTTGCGCAGCAGGCGGCGAAACCACTGAGCTAAATCCCCGGCCCTAGAATTTAAACATTTTTAAATTCCTGTTGGGCGGAAGTAATGTTTGCTACAGCGTTATAACCCTAGGTTTAGGATACGGTGTGATTCAGTTACCTACTCCAATCTACATTCCAGCCCGCCCCACCCTCCAAGACCCAGGGTCATAGAGATGTGTGGCGCAGCGCGGCCTCCTGGTCCAGCCATAGAGATGCGCAGAGGACGGCTAGAGCGTTAATCGCCCAGCCGACTTCCTCTTCAGTGGTTCTCCTTCCCAACATGGCGCAGTCAGTTAACATCACCGAGCTGAACCTGCCACAACTAGAAATGCTTAAGAACCAGCTGGACCAGGTGGGTACGGGGATCGGCGGCAACTTTCTTGTCCTTACTCACCTCTTGCTCTCGCGTATCCCCTCGCCCCCTTGCGTCCCAGCTTGGGAGGTTTCCTTTGCCTGGCGAGACCCCTGCGGGTCCCAGACCCTCCCCGGCCCCGCGGTGCCCTTCTCCTCCCCCAGCTCCTACTCTGACCCTCTTTCCCAACCCCTGTAGGAAGTGGAGTTCTTGTCCACGTCCATCGCCCAGCTCAAGGTGGTACAGACCAAGTATGTGGAAGCCAAGGACTGTCTGAACGTGCTGAACAAGAGCAACGAGGGTATGGGGTAGGGGGTGAAGCTGCCTGGGGAGGAGTAGTTGAGCCGGCTTCTCTCGTCCCACTTCCTAACCCGATCTTCCTTAGAGACAGCAATCTCTTACGTACCATGTGCTGCTTCATCAGCCTTTGCATGTTGCCTATGGAGAGTTGAAATATACAAGACCTTCCCCTGCTCCTGTCGCCTGTTTCCGTTCTCGTCACTCTGTGGGCGCTGTGTCCTGGTGGAGCTCTCTTTAATGTCTTCGCGTGGGAGTTGCCAACCTTCTCTAGGTGTTTATGTTAATTGCTTTCACAGGGAAAGAATTACTCGTCCCACTGACGAGTTCTGTATCCTTTCCACAGGAACCGCTACCGCGCTTTCTCCCTCACTCCCCACTCTGTTTACTCTAGAGGTCCCCCCCGCCGTGATTTTGAGAACACTCTTATATACACTTCATTGATCTCTTACCTAACTTTGAACCAACGTCCAGCTAATACCTTATGAGTAACAAAGAGTGTGAAGAGTTGAAGTGTGATATTTCTCATTGCCGTTTGAGAATATTAATCTAGTATGGAGATGAAGCTGGAGCCTTACACTCGTGCTAGTAACTTAGAACACAAGCAATAGAGGAATGGAGGATATGCAAATGGAGAAGTTGTTGGTGTTTATTAATCCTCAATTTCAGCCTAATTGTAGCTCATTCCTAAATTACTGTCACTAAGAAACCGGGATTGTGTCCACTTGTTGAATGTTTTACTTGACAGGAACAAGGTATGGCAACAAAGACCTGGAATTTGTGGTCTTAAGAACTGAGGCTAGCCAGGCATGGTGGCACATGCTTGTAATCCCAGCACTGTGGGAGACTGAGGCAGGAGGATATCAAGTTCAAGTTCTACTTGGACAATTTCACAAGATACTGTCTCAAA
This sequence comes from Heterocephalus glaber, assembly GCF_000247695.1. The sequence continues at coordinate 1,333,896 of NW_004624904.1, forward strand.
AGGGCTGGGGATATAGCTTAGTGCAAAGGCTGTGGGTTCAATCTCCAATACCTCAAGAACAAAACAAAACTGAGAAGCTAAAGAGAAACAGAAATGGCAGTGTAGTGGAAAATGGTTTAATAAACATTAAATCTTTCATGGCTTAGGAGAAGTGAGGCTGGTTTTTCACCTACACTGGTCTAGAGCAGTAGGAAAACATTGTATCTGGCCTTTCAGGATGGGGCTAATAGGAAGAATTACAAGAACTGCTTGAACGTAAGAAATGGGATCATGACAAGAGTGTTCCAGCACATATCATTTTCTGCATAAGGAACCAACTTCTCTGTCTCTCAACACTTGGAGTTACAGTTCTAAGGGCTCTAAATTATTTAGGCCTCATGTCTTGTACCTTTGAGAAAAGGAGGGTCCTAGTAGGGCTGTCATGCTGCCTGATGGAATCATGGCTCATGCTGGGCTAGTTTTTCCCTTAATCCTTGCTTCTCAGATGTATGTCCCTGGGAAGCTACATGATGTAGAACACGTGCTCATCGATGTGGGAACTGGCTACTACGTGGAGAAGGTGAGTGGGAGAAAGCATGTGGGTGTCCCTCTGAGTAGGGAAAGGAAGTTTAGGGATGATCTCCAGAGTAGGACAGAGTTTCCTTTTACCCCTTCATTCGCCTCTGATTATGCAGACAGCTGAAGATGCCAAGGACTTCTTCAGAAGGAAGATAGACTTCCTCACCAAGCAGATGGAGAAAATTCAGCCAGCCCTACAGGAGAAGCATGCCATGAAACAAGGTAAGCTCTGCCTGGGGCACCATTTGATCCTTTCTGCCTCTACAGTAAAGAACGTGGATTGTCTAAACCTTGGGGTTGTCCCCTTTGCTGGATTAATGCGTTAATGCGTTCCCACTGGCTTGAACCACCAGCAGTGAGTGCATGTGACTGTCCTACTTCTACGAGCAGTGGTACCAGCTCCCTGATGGGACAGTCATGCATGTATCACTTGTGGTTCAAGCCACCTGTATCTTATTCGTTAGATTCTGTGTTACATGCCCATGATTTGTAGATTCCTGGGTTGTGTTTCAGAAATTTTAGAGGAAGGAAGTCCTATCTGCTTTTGTGAAGCTCCTATATCTTTTAACAAGGATAAGATGGGGGATGAGATATACATAAACACAGGAAGGAAACAATCCTAAGTAAACACTAGTAGTTACAACCCTGGTTACAAGTTGGAATACTTCAGGAAGTTCAAAAAGAAAGACTGGATCCATTCCAGACTAAATCAATTTGGAAGTGGAGATCGGTGCAGTTATCCCTATGGTCTGTTTTTTTTAAAGGTCACTAGATGCCAGGCATGGTGGCACACAACTATAATTCCAACTACTTGAGACTGAGACAGGAGGATCACAAGTTCAAGGCCAGTGTTGACAACTTAGAAAGACCCTGTCTGAAAGTATTAATAAAAATTTTTTTAAAATGAGTAAATAAGGATTAGTGGTAATTGCTCAGTGATCAAGCACTTGGCTAGTGTGTGAGGTTCTGAGTTCAGTCCCAGTACCACAAAACAAAACTCAACTGGTGATTATTAGACAAGATGAAGACCACTCTTTTAAAGGCAAGAAAATTGGTGTGTGGGGGGAGGTTAGAACCCAGGTTCTCTGGGCCAGGGATCTAGCTCAGTGGTTCTGCTGCCTGCCTCACAAGCGCAAGGACCCGAGTTCAATCCCTGGTACCAACCCCCCCCCACACCAAAACAAAAAAAAAAACCCAGGTTCTCGTGACTGCTAGGCAGGTGCTGTACCACTGAGCTGAAACCCCAGCTTCCAGAAATCCCCACATTATGATTTTCTGATTTATCTCTGACTGATTTAATATTATACATTTTTATATCCCAGTGGATAACTTTGATTTGATACATTGTAGACTCTAAATTTGTTAGTGTGTGTTCCCCACAGTGGATCACTTTTAAAAATTTTAATCAACAATCAGAGTTGGTTATCCACCTGTTACTTTTCTTTCACTCTAGGTCCTCTTCCCTTGCTCCTGACCAGGTGTAATTCTTTCTTTTTCCCCACAGCTGTCATGGAAATGATGAGCCAGAAGATTCAGCAGCTCACAGCCCTGGGGGCAGCTCAGGCTACTGCCAAGGCCTGAGAGTATGGTGTAGAAATGGGACAGAGAGTGGCACATGCCTTGGGTGTCTGAGGCAGGAGGATCACTGTGAGTTTGAGGCCAGCCTGAACTACATAGCGAGACCCTGTCTCAAAAAAATAAAGGGGGGCAGAGGGACACTATAGGGGCCTGGAACTTTGTGACCGTGGCTTCCTGGTATCCTGAAGGGAAGGGTTTTGTGTTTAATGCTAATAAATGTGCCAGCTGGGCAGAATGTTGGTCTTTTCTTGTATTAAGAAAGGGTTGGGCCGGGGATTTAGCTCAGTGGTTCTGGCGCCTGCCTCCCAAGCGCAAGGACCCGAGTTCGATCCCCGGTACCAAAAAAAAAAAAGAAAAGGATTGGTGGGCTGGGGATTTAGCTCAGTGGTTTCACCGCCTGCTGCGCAAGCGCAAGGACCCGAGTTCGATCCCTGGTACCAAAAAAAAAAATTTATTTTTAACCAGGAGGCCAACTCTTCACTAACATTTTGGACAATCTTGCTTGATGCAGTTTGGAGGATAGTCAGTATAGGACAAGAGTAAAGGAAACCCTCCAGGAAGCACTTTGGTAGTCAAGATGACATGAGTCATCAATGGATGACTCCTCAACTGAGTACATTGCCCCTGCTGTCCAATCAACTTCCAAACACATGAGACTTTTGAGGGGCATTTTAGACTACACTGTACCATTCCACCCTTTATCCCCAAAAGACTCCTATCTGTCTCAGGCACAATGAATTTGTTCCTTCTCGTAGAGTCAACAAAGTCTTCAGAGATCCAGCATTGCTGAACAGTCCCATAGAAGATTCTTACCCAAATATGTACCAATAATTCTTCTGACTAGGGGCAGGGCCACAAACAGCCTGTTTGAAGAGGGGCTGAGGTCTGCACTGGGCAGGGCTGGACAGGAGGAACCAGCCATCAGGTGTGGACAGGCCCAGGACCAGGGCAGGAAGTGGAAATCCTGCACTGCAGGTCAGCACCCTTAGGTGATGCCCACTGCGTTCCCTCCCCACTGTCAGGTCAGGCACCTGTGTGTGGCCCCTTAGGGTAGGATGCCCTTGGAGCCCCCATGGCGGTGCCCTCGCCCTGCCTCAGCAGTGTCCAGGTGATAGGACAGGAAGATGCCCCCCAGCCCTGAGGGACCAGCTCAGACACTGGGGCTCTGCACAGCCTGAAGCGTGCCCTCTGCTGGCAGGGCCACTACCTGATCCTTGCCATGTTCAGGCAGCACAGGACCCTGGGAGGGGAACAGGCTGGGCCAGGCAGTGGGATGAAAGCCATTTATTCCCAACCACATGAAATCAAATTGAACAGGACCCCCGGGACCAGGGCACCATGATCCCATCTCTGTTTCCTCCTCCTGTCCTGACGCAGAAAGCAATTTTATAAAAATAAAACATTTTCTAATTTTTATTTAGAAGTTTTTCTAAAGTTTTTTGTTCATTTGATGGAATATCTTTACATTTTTCTTGTGATTTTTAATTTCTTTAGAAATGTACAAGTTAAAATATTTTGAAAGAACAATGAATTTGTGGAGTTCACCTTGCTCCTATGGGAATAACGGAGATGGGAGGAGAGGAGGGATAGGGAGGCAGGGGCTGAATGGGGAACAGGGGGGACAGAGCCCGGGCCCCACTTCTCCAGGCTTTGCTGGTGAAATGCTTTGAATCAAAATGAGGTCCACGGAGTCCTTTTCCTCAATGCGGGAGCCAAATTGAATGCAGGGGCCAAAGGGATGAAGTCCCAAGCCTGGGCCCTGATGGAGTTCTCACTGTCAGGCAGCTGGGGTTCTGGGGAAGATCCCGCCCCAGCCTCTTCTGGGGGCTCCTCAGTGTGAGCAGGGCTCGCCTCTGGAGGATCTTTGGAGAGAGAGCAGCAGGCACTGAGTGCTGTGCCCCTGCCCACTCCTACCCTGGCCACCCTCCCAGGGCTCCACTCACCAACTCCACTCACCACCCTCCACAGCTGCACTGGCAATGTCCTGGGTGTCCATGGGCCCTGGAGTGGGCTCCTCACCATGGCTCTGTGCAGCGGCACCAAACTCTCCCTGAATCAACCTGTGATCATCCTCCAGCCCTAGCTCCACGTCCTGCAGCACAAGCAGCTTTACCCAGAGGGACAAGACTCAGTGTGTGCCCTGATGCAGTCTAGGAGATGTTCAGCCCTACCTGCAGCTCTTCCTGCACTGGGAACAGCTGGCTGCTCCACTGGTGCTCCTCCTGTTCTGCTTTCTCCTCCGTATCCTTGTCCTCCTGCTCTTCATCTTCTTCCTCCTCCTCCTCTTGCTCCTCCTCCTCTTCCTCTTCTTCGTCCTCCTTTTCTTCCTCCTCTTCCTCCTCCTCCACCACCTTCTCATCCTCCTGATGCCCCTCTTTTGCTACTGCCCACTGTTTGGGACACATGGCAGTGAGCTCCACAGTGGAGAGGAGGACAGCACTCAGGCATCCTTTGTTGGGACCCCGACCCAACACCTTACAGCCTCTGCTACCTGGCCCTGGCCTGGCTCACCGATGTCGCCTGTGTCCCCACAGAGCTCCAGCCACTGATGCTCCAGTTCCTCTACCCCCTCCTTGTTCGCTGCCTCCTCCTGCAAGACCTCCAGCACAAGGAGCCAGAGCACCAGGGTCAGGCCTCTGTGCCCACCTGCCCTGCCCACCCTTCCTGGCCTGGCAGGACAGACTCACTGGCAGCTTCCCCATGGACACAGGGTCACGCCTCCTCCTGGGGGTGCGAGCTTCATCCTCAGGTTTGTCCTGGGTTAGGGCTGCCACGTGGGTCTGGTAGCACCGTTGCCCTTTCTGCTGCCTCAGGTCCCTGGGCAGCGGAGCCTGCTGTTCCTGGACAGGGGTAGGACCATCATTAAAAATGTCATCTGGGCTGGGGATTTAGCTCAGTGGTTTCGCTGCCTGCTGCGCAAGCGCAAGGACCCGACTTCGATCCCTGGTACTAAAAAATAAAGCCATCTGAAGAAGTGGGTGTGCTTTGCGGGGGTACTGCTCCTGACAAAATGGGGAAAGCAGAAAGGAGCTCCCCACTGTCCCTGCCACCGGAGGTTCCCAGGGGATAACGTCTGACCACAGCCTGCCAGGGAAGCTGTGAGGTCCATGGAAATAACAGGGTGGGGAAAGCAAGGCACTGGGGTGTCCAAAGGGACCACAGAAGGAGACAGGGAAGGACACATGGAGAAGGGACAAAGTGGAGACCTGCTCACCATGGCCTCTGTGTGGCCCGAGTCTTCAGGGGTGGTGTTGTCAGATAGAGGAGTCTCCACACTCCTTTCCTCCACATCGCCTTCATTTCAAATTGGGAGCAGCCAGGAGGGTCCCCAGTGAGCCACACAAGGGAGGCAGAGCAGCCCAAGGCCCCCTCTTCACCCACCTTGCCAGGTCCCCCTGGAACACCGCCCTCTGGGAGAGAATGAGCAGCACTCTAGAGGTCTCTCTCCACTCAGCTCTCTGTTTCACAGCTCTGCTCAGCCCACCCTGCCCTGGGCATCTCCACTCAACTTCCCCGGCCAGGGCCAGGACTCTCTGTGGGGCTGACTGCTGATCTTGCAGCCTGGAGGCTTCCAGGCCCTCCTGTGGGCAGCACGGAAAGTGAGAAGTCAGAGACAGCCAGGGCCTCCTATGTAGAGCCCCGCCTCAGCAGCTTCATCACCTGAGTCTCCCACAGTTCCTGGCAGAGCCTGGCCAGGGCCACATTTTCTTTCTGTTCAGTAGATTCCAGCTGCTTCACCAGCTGCCCGTGCAGCAGAACCCGCCTACACAAGGCCTCCTCAGTGACCAGCTGCTGCCAGGCCTCAGCATGCTGCCACTCCTGGGACAGCAGCTGGTTCCCCTCCTGCTGCAGCTGCTGGGCCTCCTGGCTCTTCAGCCCCATCTGCAGAAGACCCAGAGTTGAGAGAGGGTGAGCTGCTGCTCCAGAGCCTGAGCTCACGAATGTGGTGGGGGCACTCAGAGCCCTGGCCTTCTGCACCCAGCCTCAAGCCTCAGAACCTCCTTTCCCAGCCCTGGGACTTCAGACCACAGCTGTGCAGAATCAGAGGAAGCCAGCCCACAGCCACTAAGCACTGGCCCAGCCTCACACACACTGTCTCATTTAATCCACCAGGTCAAGAGGAAAAGGCTGACATCCTCTTCAGGTGGTGGACACCCAGGCGTGGTGATGGAGGCACTGAAACTGTGACCAGGGCAGCTGAGATCAGAATGCAGCTCAGACTCAATCAGCCTCCTCTCCCACCCTGTCTCTTCCTAGGATCAGGGTTCTCAGGCCTCTAAGCAGGGACAGTGACATCAGGACTTGGGAGGAGCCCAGGGCCACCCACATCTACCCATCAGAGGCACAGAGCAGGAAGCAGTCACAGAACTGCTCAGCAAGAAGGGCAGGGCTCTGGAGTAACCTGTCCCCCACTGTGGGAGTTCGGTCCTGGCCCAGCACCTCCCCTCCCCATGGCAGCACCTCTGTCCCAGCCCAGTCTCATGGGCAGGCAGGAGTTACCAATGCCGTGAGCTCTAACATATTCTCCTGCAGCTGGCCCAGCTTCCTGGCCAGCTCCTTCCTCTCCAGCTGCTCTGACTGCAGCGCACTGGCCATTTTCATGTTCTCTTCACTCTACAGAGAAGGGGAATCAGTGCCACCAATACAGCCAGACCCAAGACCCACCCTCGGTGTCCTTGGGGCAGGCACAATGGAGAATCATCCCCTGCCCCCAGCAGATGCTCCAGCAGGGTTGTGACTCACAGGACACCCTCACAAGTGAGGGCTGCAGTGCCCCCATTTAACTGAGGGGGGAAGGACACAGGGGGCTCAGTGTGCTGCTCTGCCCTAAAGGACCTGGCAGGGAGGAGACCAGCAAGGAGTGGCCATGCACCAGCCTCAGGACACTGTCCTGCATCTGGGCCAGCTGCTGCTCCTGTTCCACCGTTCTCACAGACAGGCTGTAGTTTTCTTTCTTCTGTGAATTTAGCTCTTCCAACACAAACTCCAGCTGGTTTTTGAGCTGCTGGAGCTCACACTGCAGCCGCCTTTCCTCCTCAGAGGGCCTGGCTGGGTACTGCAGGGCTGGGGACACAGCTGAGAAGGGAAGTAGTAGTAAAGGTTTGGGCCTCTCAGTGCTCAGCCCCTAGTTCAGGCTCCTTGCCCCACCTTGGCTTCCTGATGAATGATTTCTCCTACCTAGATGATGGCCAGTCTTAAAGCCACTTTTCCCTGAGGTTCTCACGTGGGGGTTGGCAATGGGCCCAACACCCATCTCTCAGATGCGGACATGGAGGCTCAGACAGATGAGAGGATTGCCAGCTCCTGTCACAGACCCCTTTCTCTTTGCCCCCATCCCTTGAATGTACGTCACTCCTTAGGAAAGTGTAGGCCACAGCCACAGCCCAGGGACCAGGCCCAACTCCCAGGTCAGCCTTGTGCTCACTCACCCATGTCTGCCTTCAGATCCATCAGGCTCCTCTCTAGGTCCTGCACCTTCCTGTCCTGCTCCTGCTTCTCCCTTTTCAACTTCGTCAGCTGCCCAAGGCACAGGGGACAATGGACAGGGAGGGACAGGCGACCTCAGGCACATCTATCACCCAAGTGTTCTTCCCTCTCCCCATCTCTGGCCCCAATCTGCGGTACCTCCTTCAGGACCCCTGGATGTCATTGGAGGAGGACTCCCTAGGGCTGGAGACACAGGGTCAGGGTAAAGTTAGGTGGATCGCGAAGAGGTTCAGGGCCAGTGGCCAGCCCTGACCCCTCAGCCTAGGGACGGCTGCCCCAGTAGGAGACACTCACTTGTTCTGAGGCAGGACCTTGGGGCCACTGGTGGCATCCTGGCTCTGTTCAGAGAGAAACACAGGAGGTGATGATTCCACTTCCAGTAAGACTCCCCCCCCGCCCCCCACCAGGGTGGCCTGAGCCAAGCTCCCTGCCACACCCTGCCACCTCTCAGACCTCACACCCTGGACTCTGTCAGAGAGCCTGGGCATAAGTGGCTCTTCTCACTGGCCTGGCTCCCCTTGAGGCTGAGCAAAATCAAACACCAGTTAGCATTTACTGAGTGCTCGCTCTGCACCAGGCCCAAGGGGATTCACATAAAAATGTGTCATTTAAACATCACAATTGTACATAAAATCCTCCCCATATATTTAATTGCATTGCTGTTGGTCAGACCCAGTACTTGTCAGAAGCTTGTCACACACCCGACCACTGAGCTATCACAGACCTGGCCCTCGAATGCAGATTTCTTAACCTGCAGCTGACACTGTGCTCATGTGAACCCTGACTCTCTACTGCCATTAGAGCCACAGCCCCAGCAGCCTGGCCAGCTCTGAGTCACCTCATCAGGTGGGTGACATTTGCCACCAGTGGATATCCCGGGTTTTATCCTTTTCTTCCTCTCAACCAGAAAAGGACCAAAAAGATTGTTTCTTTCTTGAAACTCTTTCAACTGCATAAAGGAAAAGCAATAATACTGAGGAAAATGATGAGCCCCTGTGTTCACATCCTCCTGCATAGTTTCTACAGCACGCTCTTACACATACCACCTGCTGCAATGCAGCAACGACTGACACAGTGCTGTGATGATCAATTAATGCCTGAGCAAGGGAGCAGTTGCATGGCTACATGAAAGAAAGAAAGAAAGAAAGAAAGAAAGAAAGAAAGAAAGAAAGAAAGAAAAGAAAAGAAAGAAAAGAAAGAAAGAAAAAGAGAGATGGCCCTGTGGTACCTGCCTATCATCCCAAATACTGGTGACACTGGGGCAGCAGGACCACAAGACTGAGGCAAGCCTGAGGTAAAAAAGCATTAAAAACCATCTGAAAATAGAAATAGTAAATAATAAAAAGTATTGGGCATGTAGTTCTGTGCCTCCTGGAATCAATCCCTAAGGCTAACAGAAGAAAAAAACAAGAGGGCTGAGGTACAGCTCAGTAATAGAGAGCTTGGCCCACTTGTGAAGCCTGTGGGCCTAATCAGCACTACCCCAAGTACACACACACACACACACACACAAGAGAATTCAAACGTGAAGTAGAGAATTTAGGAGATATTTTGAGCCTCTCTGGAGAGCAGAATGCTGGGAGAAAACCAACCCAAACCTGGGGTCACCCAGAGACACTGTCAACCTTTCGAGTTCTCTGATGACGTTTTCCTGTTGTCAGTGTCCAAGTTAAGCAGCAAGGAACCTAAAGCCTCGCGGCACTCCTTCCCGTGGTCCCATCCCCTTCTGGGTGGAAATCTGCGTCTCCACCAGAGAAACTGGACAGTGGCTATGGACACTTTAGGGGACCCGGTGGGAAGAGCAAGGGCCAGGTGAGGGGTGGTGATGACAGTGTGAGGGGACTGGGCCTTAAGCACATCCTACCCCTGCTTCACTGTCCCCCAAATCTGTCTGTGCCCCTGCCCTCCTCTGTTTTCAGAACAGGGAAGCAATGAGGCAGTCTGATGTAGGGCTCAGGGAGGCAGGAGACGCCAAGAGTGATCACAAGGGTCACCGAAGCCAGGAGGGGGGCTGGGCTGTGAGAGGAACTGATGGGGGCACTGGGCCAATGAGGGTCCCACACCATGTGCCTCAGGGGTGGCACAGACTGACCGAGGAGCGGCCATCTGGGGACTCAGTCCGGGCCCAGGGGCTGGGACTCTCCCTGTGTGCTTTACCTTTTTCTTGGCTGCGGCCAATTTCTGCCTACAGGTTTCTTCTGAAAGCCCAGGGCAGGGAGGGGGAAAGGGGAAGGGCCACAAGGGGCCTGGTGAGGCCTCCTCCAGGGGGTGGGGGAGGGGTGGAGTCCCATGAGGGCTGCATGCAGCTGCTAGTCCTGGCAGCTATGACAGGAGGGTTCCTGAAATGTCCCCTGATAGCTGTGTAAAGGGTGTGCATTCCCTTGAAACAAAAATGCCATAGTTTCCCAATTAAAGTCATTCTAGGATGAAAAGTCTAAAGAGTGTTTCTTAAGTACAGGGAAAGGATTCTACATAGCCTTCATCTGTAAGCAGGACTAGAGCGCAATGATGACTATGTGCTTAACTCTAAAGAATCAGTTAAATAAAAACACTAAAAGAAGACACAGAGCAAATAGAAGTGAAAAGAACATATATAAAAGGAGAATTAAGTAGAGGGACCAAACTGGAATGAAAAAATCAAAAGCTTCAGTGTGAAAGCTAGGAAGAAAGGGGGAGGTAAAACAGAAACAAAGAATGGCAGCAGAAATTAAATGGACAGAATCAAAGCCAGATAAATCAGTGAGCACTGTCAATGTAAGCTACTCACCTTCATATGAAAAGGAATCATTGTCCAACCTTATCTTTGAACAATGAATTCACCTTCAGGAGTAGCTGCTTCTGAACTAAACTGACTAAAATAGGACTGAGAGGAAAAGAACCGGAAAAGAAGTGTGGCCCACTGTTAAGGAAAGGCCTCGAGGCAGCCATTGACACTCACTCAAAACAAGCTTTGGGCAAAGGAATACTCCTCTCACGGGGCCACACCCTGTTCAAATGGGAATCTCATCAGGCTCTTAGGACAATGCTACATCTCTATGACCTTCCTGGTCCCTAGACGAGTAATCTAATCGTCTCCTGCCAAACATAGAATGCCTTGGGACTCGGTTCCTAGTGTTTCTCTGTGATGATTTTTCTCCCAGTAATCACATTCACTTGTACTACATGGCAATCCAGGTATACACTAACTCTGAAAGTTACATCTTCAGCCAGCATCCCGATGGTGAACTCCAGACATATGAAATCCATGGTCTGTTCTTGCAACATTTCCTTTTGTGTGTCTAATCATTTCTCCAGCCTCCTAGGTCTACCGTTCAGCCTGCAGTCTCACATCTGCCACAGGTTCTTCTCCTAGGCATTAGCATCTCACATACAACAGACCCTACCTCTCCATGCTTAGGCTGAAAACAATGGAGGCATCTGATGGATCACTTCCTCTCATATCTTATATTTCACCAGCAAGTCTAGTAAAATTGCTTTCTGTCCTTCTTTTGGTCTTTTTCTTATTGTGGGGTTGAGGATTGAATCCAAGGCTTTTATACTGAACTATTGAGTTCTTAGCTTAGTCATTTATTCTTTCCCTCCTTTTTGCCTTTTTTGTTTGTTTTGTTTTGGTCGTTGGATTCCTTCTGTGAAAAAAAGCCAGAACCTGATTTCTCTCCACCCCTACTGTGGTCATCTTGTCCAACCTTTCCTGGGGGCTATTGTGTTTGCCCCTGTCACTGATATCCCTGCTTCTGCCTCTGATTTCCATGTTTGCCCAGATCCTCTTAGAAGTTGATGCCTGACAGGATCCAATGTACACACAATTTATTGTGTAAAACCCTGTGGGAGGAAATGAGAACAAGAACAGGAGAGACTGGCACAGCTTACAGACTGTGAAGCAAGGGAGATGTCAAATGAAGGAGGGGAGGCAGTGTGGGACCAGAATGACTCCATTTTGTCCAAAATGGAGCAGTCTCCTTTGTTCTCTCAAATTTGTGCTTGATCTGGGACAAAAGACATGATCTGTAACTCAAGATTCCTAAGCTCATTACTCAGCCATCTGTTTGCCCTAGAAACAAGTGCCCCAGGCCCACTATCTATAGGACAATCTGTTAACGTGCTGACTATCCACACAAGGTGGTCATGACCATGAGTCAAGATGTCTGCTGACCATCAGTACGTGACAGTAGACCACTAACCTTTGTCCCCATTTTTCTTGTAAAAACCTATACATAATCCCCTTCAACCCCCAATGAGCCTAGCCAATCAAAATTCTACACTTCATACTTGCTAAATGTTAACCAATCATATGGCTGCTAATGACTGAAGCTTGCTGTAATCTCAATAAAAACCCTGCTAATTTGGAACTCGGGGCTCTCAATCTTGATCCACTGTGTTGGTGACAATTGAGAGTCCCTGCTTAAGCTTGAATAAATGACCCTCGTGTGCTTACATCGGAAACGGCCTCCTGGTGGTCTTTGGGACTTCGTAATCTGGGCACAGCAGCAGGTTAGGTGCAAGGTCATAGGCTTCTATGTGCTTATGAAAAGTTGAGCAGGGCTGTTAGGGGGTCCTGTGCCAAAGCCACCTGCAGGGAGTCCTGTGATTCCTGGAGTGGGGTGCCTTGAGAATGGCCAGTGGGAAGTAGGGCCTCAAGCCCTCCCTCTGGGCCTGCACTGAGTTCTGCCTCCTGTACACAGCCATCCAGAGGGCTACCACTGACGACATCTCCAGCCCTTCTGCCTGTTCTGTTGTACTTGGCTTTGTTTTTATTTTGAGAGAGGCTCTTGCTATATTGCCCAGGTTGGGCATAGCCTCTAGAGCCTCCTGCCTCAGCTTTCCAATACTGGGCTTCCATATATGCACCACCACACCTTGCTCAGTCAGAGAGTCTTAAGGCTGGTGTCCATTAAATTTTTCTCCTGGTCTCCCAGCCATCACTCCTAAAGGCAGTAGATGATTTTGTCTGGAATGAGTGATCAGAAAAGTAAAAGCAACAAGCACTTTATGGAGAATTGGTTCATTCTATGTCTGGGGCAGGGAAAGACAAGGTGTGTTTGAAGCATCTTCCTCTACCAAAAAGTAAGAAAGTGCTGAAAATCAGTGGGCACACAGGCTACAGCTTGAAGGGGCTCACACTGGTCAAATTTTGGTTACTTTGAGGACCAAAATAAATAACTAGAGAGTTGGATTCTAATTCTAACTGATTCATCCAAAAATTTGGTACACACTTGTAATCCCAGGACTTGGGAGGCAGCGGCAAGAGGATCGCCATGAGTTCGAGACCAGGCTGGGCTACTTAGTGAGTTCAAGATCAGCCTGAACTACACAGTGAGACCCTGTCTCAAAAAAAAAAAAAGATAATAATGATGATGATGATGACGATGATGATGACGATGATGATGATGACGATGATGATGATGACGATGATGATGATGATGATGAAGATGATGCATGCCGAGCCCGATGTGGTGGTGCACAGTTGTAAGCCCAGCCCTCTAGGATGCTGAGGCATGAGGCCTGAAATACTGAACCCAGCCTGGGCAATTTAGTGAATTAGCTAAATAAAAATTTAAAGGGGGCTATGTCAAAATGAAATTTGCACTGGAGATTTAGCTTAGCGGTGCTGCTGCCTGCCTTTCAAGCGAAAGTTCCTGAATTCGCTCCCTACTATCAAACAAAAAATAAAAATTAAAAAATGAAATTTGAAAATCTATGAATCCATGCTATTAACAAAAAGAAAAAAAATCACTTTTTATCAGCCCTAAAATAATAATTGACTCATACAATAATCATCAATATATATTAAAATGATTATGTGGAAATCTTTTGGGAAACCAGACACTCAGTCTCAAAGTAAGATTTCACAGAATAATAGTAATTATAATAATTATTACTGTGGTACTGGAGATAGAACATAGGGCCTTTGAGCTACATCCTAACTCTTTTTTATTATTTTGAGACAAGGTCTCACTAAATCACTAAATTGCCAAGGCTGGGCTCAAATTTGAGATTCCTCTGCCTCAGATTCCAACTGGTTAAGATTTCATCTTAGTTACTTTTCTCATTGCTGAGACAAAATACCCAACACATTTGAGGTTATCTTTCTTAAAAATCTATCAATTTTTTTTTTTTTTTGTACCAGGGATCAAACTCGGGACCTTGCTCTTGCCAGGCAGGCTGCAGAACCAGTGAGCTAAATCCCCAGCCCATGTTTCTTAAAAATCAATGATGGATGCCCATTCAGAGAGAAAGAAACAGTGAACACAAAATTTTAGTAATAAAGCACAATCTAGTCAGTCCAGTCCAGCATAAGGCTCGTTTAAAAAAAACACTTTTCCCTAAGTTTATTTTCTTTAAATATACCTTTCAAAATGTTTTCTTTCAGTTCAAAATTCAATTTCTAGTTCTAAATATTTTAGTCTTTTTATTATATATGTTCTTCAAAATTAAATTCCCCTTCATTCTTTTTCTGAGTCCTTCAACAAGTTTTCATAGGACATAAAGAGATACTTAGACAAATAGGATCAAAAAAACGTGGTGTATATGAAATAACATGAATGAAAATAGTAATTGTGAGGTCTTGAATAAAATACTCCAAATCTTTAATGTTCATTTTCCTCTAGATAAAATAGGGGGATAACAACAGCACCTTTCTTGAGTGATGGTAAGTATGAGATAATCTCAAAGCACACATGGGGCACTTGTCAGTTTCCATTGTTCCTGACTAGGTGTTTTTTTCATGTATTTGTATTGGAAGCTCCTCAGTCCTTACTACAGAACTTTGTGCAAAATCATAGCGATGTACGCCTTTGATCTCAGTAGCCCTGAAGGCTAAGGCAGGAGGATTTTAAGTTTAAGGTCTTTCCTGGCAATTTGGGGACTTAGTGAGACCCTGTCTCAAAAATTAAAAATGAAAAAGTGCCAGAGATGTAGCTCATAGCAAAGATTCTGGGTTCAATCCCCAGTGCAAAAAAAAAAATTTTGGAAATACAATTGTTAATTAGGAGTTGCTAGAAAAGGGAAAACAATGAAGTTTTTAAGAATGATGAATTGAGCAAGTAAATTTTGATGCACATATATGCATAAAATGTTTGTGCTAATAAAAAATATTTCTATTTGGTCTTTGTTTTTGACAGAGAGCTGCTAAAAAAAATAGGTCATTTATTGTTCATTCAAGAAAGATTTCACAAGTACCTGTAGTGTGCCAGCCCCTGCTGGACAATGTGTACATGACATGGCACCAGAAAGAAGGGTAGAAATCAGGTGGATAATGTTCTGCCTTCAGGAAGTTCACAGTCCTTGAGACAAACTGTCGAGGTAGTGCATTCAGGAAAGAATGAGAAATTAACTGAGTTCTTCCTTTGTGCTCAGAACTGTTTCATGGTCTTTATATCTGTCTATTCATCTCATCTTCGTGTGACAAGTAAAGTGACATGCTAATGATGACGCAACCAGAAAATGCACCTGTTTTGAACCACTGTGTCATCTTGCATCTGAATGATAAGAGGTGCAGCAGCCTTTGCAAGGTCCTGGGAAGGGACCTGCAGCCTGAGGGAAGAGCTAGGACAAAGCCACTCAGGTGAGAGCCGGCCTGATATGTTCACAGAACAGATAAAGGGGCTGGAAGGCATAAATGAGGAGCCAAGTGACAGGTGGTGAGATATGCGAGATAGGGGGAGGGTAAACTAGTAGGACTTTACATATTTAGAGTTTATTCTTTTTTTTTTTTTTGTACTGGGTATCAAACTCGGGACCTTGCACTTGTGAGGCAGGCGTTGGAACCACTGAGCTAAATCCCTGGCCCTAGAGTTTATTCTAAGTGAGATGGAAAGTTACTAATTAATCTTAAGGAAGGGATATACCATGTTCGTAGACTGGTAAACTCTGCTATTTTAAAGTTCCCAAATCTCCCAAATGTAATCTATAGATTCAATGCAGGTCCAAAACCATTTGGAGACCTTCTGAAAGAAGCAGAACATAAGGGGGGAGGTGGGGACTCTCTGGTTGCCGCTAATGGCTCTCTGGGTTTACTTTCTAATTTTATTCCAAGAGTTTGAATCTAAAATCTCTGAAAGAGCAGGAAGAGAGGCCCCCTGGCAGTGTTTCTTGTGGCCCTTTGGCTTATACTGTGCAACTGCAGTGGAACTTCCAGACCTCATTTAGCAATTTTTGACCTGGCAACATGCTCCAGAAAGGAATCACAGTATGAGAGGCAGATCCTGTCTCCCTTAATGTCCATTCTGAGTAAAGTAGCCATCCAGCTGTGCGGATCTCTAAAAAGCTATTTTCACATCTGCTCACATAATCACCTGTGCTGGGATGGCCCTATCTTAGAAAACCTGTCAGTCCACCTTGTCTCAGGTGGTATTCCTGAAGGCCTGGGGAGGAAGGAAGGAGGACTGAATAAAAATATTTCTTAGTTTATAGGCCTACGCTAAAGACAGGAACAGACAAATTGGGACCAAAACCTTTTCAGGATGAGTCTCTCCCTGATTAATAAAAACAGGTCTCTAAAGGAAAGAAAGAAAAAAAAAAGTGACAGGAGAAAGTTGGAGTTAAGAGCTTTTTAAACAGTGCAAGTGGTCTTTTGTGATTTCCTCAAATGATTCTCCTGCATTAATGAAGCAATCTGCCCAGTAGCTATCACTCTGTCTTGAAAGACTGAGAACAGGATCCTCAGGAGCTAAAATTGCCCTCTCACCATCAGAGGATTAAATCAGAAAGGAAACTGAGGCAGAGCAGGCTCTATATTCCCTTCCATGAGTATGGAAGGGGGATTGGGCCAGACTGCCCCAGTGAAACCCATCCTCCCAGACTTGAGAATAGAGGCTCCACTTGTCATCTTTACAATGACTCAGGAAGTCCTTTGCTCCTATATGAGGCATATTGTTCCCCATACAGGCCTTAATCCCTCTTGACCTTACCATTAGTTATGTAACGGCCTGGAGAAGTTCTGCCCCTGGGCCCTAGGGCAAAGGAATCTCTGGAACTTTTTTGTGTTATCTATGGAAACATCAAGGTAATTCCCCTCAGCAGCAGGGCAGGGCTAGAGTGGATTTAAAATCCACCCTGAAGACTTACATCTCAGTACTATGACACATCTATGAAACTCACAGATTAAAGCCTATACCTGTTGTCTGGCAACCATGAGTTAGTTACACACTAGGTAAAGTACAGATGCCAGCTCCCTCCCTCCCTTACACACACAAATGATGAGAACTAAAGTGAGGAAGGGAAGGAAGAAGGAAGTTGAAACTTTTAGAGAGTGAACAAGAATGAAAGAGTGAAAGAGAAAACCATGTATTAAGTCCATCGACTTCACCAAGTCCTGTGGATCAATCAGGTATCGCCTGATTGACTATTTGAATCCGTTTGGTTTAGGACAGCCACACAACAAAGAGGAGCCATGGCATCAGGAGGACTGAGTTTAAACCCTGTGGTTTTAAGAGAAAGGGGAGGGGGTGGATTAAAAGAGTAGTTTAGAGAACTTCCCCTGGAAACGAAATATGTTCAGATCCCCACAGATGTCTCAGAAAGGTCTTCCTCCAGTGCCATCTGGAAGCCAATTCCTTATACTGTGTTACAGGATTGAGTTTCCCATGCCGGTTGCCTGAGAAACTCTGCCTGAGACAGTGGATGGGAGCTTCATCCGTATTTGTGTCTCCCTGGAGGAGCAAGATTCCCAGAGTCTCAGCTGCCCCAGAGATGCAGGTGTGTGCTCCTCACCTAGAGGATTTTTGTCCTGGAGTACCTCCTGACTCTTTCCAATCCTGCTCAGAGGCAGCCAGTGCCTCTTATGTTCGGTGTTCTTATGAGTGAACACTCATTTTCTGAGGTTTACCTTAAGAGTCTCTAGCTACTAGAAAGGAGAGAAGACTCTAAAGGTACAGAAGCTGTAGACAGAGAGAAAAAGTAACCTGCAGCAACTGTTTAAAAAAGAAGGATCTGCTGCACTTACAGGAAAGCCCAGCATTACTTTTTCCTTTTTGAATATGGGCTCTCTTGTCAGGATAAAAAGACCAAGCTACCAGTCCAGGGAGGCACATTTTTAGGATAGGTATATGGGTATACACTCCCCACCTGGTTACCCCTGGAGTAGCAAGCCAGATTCTGGCAGGATTCTAGGATTAAATTGCTGCTAAGTTGTTACAGGACGTGCACTTCCTAAAAGTGGGGTTCCCTATCATTCACCCCTAGGAGCCAGCCTGTGGCCAAAGACTCCAGGGCTGGGGTACTGACCATGTTCTGCAGTCTTCCTTTTGATTTTTCAGTCAGGGAAAGCAGCTAGCTGGGATAAAAAGCTCAGCACCAATAATGAATTAGAGGGATGGAGTTTTAGAAAGGAAGATAATTTACTTGTAAGGAGGAAAAAGCAGAAGACAGAAGCTGCCCTGAAGAGAGGGCAGCAGGTCCATGCAAACAATGGATACTCCTGAGCCTCTGCTCCTGATTTCTCTTGTTAGGTCTAGGGAACCTTCCTTCCAGGTGGGTACCTGGAACTCGTCACAGTCTGATTGGTTTCTAGGCTGTCTTTGGGTGGATCCCAGGTCTCAAGACCCTGACCCGGGCACCTTTGCCTGTGTGCACATTCCTTTTGGTGGGCTTTGTTTGACTGCTTCCTGCTTTCCTGTGATATGTAAGTTGGTTGGGGGAGTCCCTTAGAGTTAGTGATTAAGTAAGGGGATGTGTGTGTATTTAGTGCAGGAATATAGTGACTACAGAGGGAATATATACATATATATGTATATAAATGCATAAGTGTGTATATTTTTATATACTAAATAAGTGTTTTCTTTTGAGTTACACAGCCACTCCTTGTTTCCTTTGCATTGTGTTGGAGATGTGGAAAGGGGAGCAGTTATCCTGATTTCTATGCTTCCCCCTGCTTTGTCTAGCATCTCTTCTCCTAGTAGATTCTTATGTTAACTGCACTACCTGCTGCCTTTTCTTGGTCTGGTTCTTCTTTCTTTCTCTACCTTTATCCTTTTAATTGCTCAAATCAAGTTGATTTTAGCAAGATTTGCTATTAATTTGTTAATAAAGCCTAATGAGGCCCTTATTCTATTCTTTTCCTGCCCATAGACCACTATCCCCACACTGCCACCTAACTCATGGCAAAATTCTGAAGAAATAGCAATTTTAAGTAAAAATTTCATAGTAAAATATATAAACTAAAGGCACCTAATGTGTCTACCAATACTGGATTAAAAAGACAAGTTTTGGAGAGCCTCATGGTGCTCTTGCTGGTGAGCTTGTTGGTGGCCATGCAGCTCAAGGAGGTGGCCATCCAGAGTGGAGCCAGCGACTACCTGCTGGGCATCAAGCAGCTGTGGCAGTTGTACTGCAATGTGGGCATCAGCTTCCACCTCCAGGTGCTCCTGGACAGCAGCAAGGGCATGCTCTATGACTTGCCTTTCTTCACCAATGAATGCAAGTTCAAGGAGATCCTTCTACCCAACAACGACAATGCCTAGGAGTCCCACACCTACCCTGGCATGTTTATTGCCCTGAATAAGAATGGGAGGGCCAAGAAGGGGAACTTTGAAGGTCACCCACTTTCTCCCCAGGCTGTGACCCTCCAGAGGAAGCCTGCTTCAGTCTCCAGAAGCCTCCACGGGGAGCACTTTCTTTGGATGGAGAGTTTAATGCAAGAGTAGGTGTATGCTATTTAAATTAATTATTTAAATATGTATATACTGCCATCAAATTATGGTTCTGTGAGTGTGTTTCATATTTTTCTGAAAAAAAGGAGAAAACCAACATAAAAAAAGCAACTCTTGACTTTTCTGGTGCATCAGGGAATAGAGCTTACCGTCAGATTTATTTCACTGTCAAAAAGCTGTCATGAACCTGCTGTTATTTTGTGTGTTTTAAAATGGTGACATCAGCCCCTGCCACCATTCCACACTCCTAGGGCAGAGAAGGTGAGCCAGTCCCAGCGCCGAGGAGGAGGCTCCCTCGCCGCCATTCCATCCTCCTAGGGCAGAGAAGGTGAGTTGCGCGGGCGCCAGAGCACACACCCCCCCCATGGAAATGAGAAGACACATAAACAAGCCTCAAAAACAGACTTCCAAGAGAAGCTAGAGGAGAGAACATGGCAGCGGGTTGGTGCCTTTGGTGTGCTTCTGCGACCGTGGCAATGGGGCTGTTGCTCATTTACCAGGTTCCCTCTGCCTCTGCCCAAAGAAAAAAGGAGATGGTGTTATCTGAAAAGGTTAGTCAGCTGATGGAATGGACCAATAAAAGACCTGTAATAAGAATGAATGGAGACAAGTTCTGGCACCTTGTTAAAGCCCCACCAAGAAATTATTCTGTTAATGTCATGCTCACTGCTCTCCAACTTCATAGACAATGTGTTGTTTGCAAGCAAGCTGATGAAGAATTTCAGATCCTGGCAAACTCTTGGCGATATTCCAGTGCATTTACCAATAGGATATTTTTTGCCATGGTGGATTTTGATGAATGCTCTGATGTATTTCAGATGCTAAACATGAATTCTGCTCCAACTTTCATCAACTTTCCTGCAAAAGGGAAGCCCAAATGAGGTGATACATATGAGTTGCAGGTGCGGGGTTTTTCAGCTGAGCAGATTGCCCAGTGGATTGCAGACAGAACTGATGTTAACATTAGAGTAATTAGACCTCCAAATTATGCTGGTCCCCTTATGTTGGGATTGTTCTTGGCTGTTATTGGTGGACTTGTGTATCTTCGAAGAAGCAACATGGAATTTCTCTTTAATAAAACAGGATGGGCTTTTGCAGCTTTGTGTTTTGTGCTTGCCATGACATCTGGTCAAATGTGGAACCATATAAGAGGACCACCATATGCTCATAAGAATCCCCACACAGGACATGTGAATTATATCCATGGAATCAGTCAAGCCCAGTTTGTAGCTGAAATACACATTGTTCTTCTGTTCAGTGGCAGGGTTACTTTAGGGATGGTGCTTTTATGTGAAGCTGCTACCTCTGACATGGATATTGGGAAACGAAAAATAATGTGTGTAGCTGGTATTGGGATTGTTGTATTATTCTTCAGTTGGATGCTCTCTATTTTCAGATCTAAATATCATGGATATCCATACAGCTTTCTGATGAGTTAAAAAGAATTCCAGAGATTTGTAGGCACTGTGGTAATGGAAACTGAAAAGCAAGATATATGTGTGTATTTGAAAAGAAGAATGCAACTTGTGTATTTTGTATTGCCTCTTTTTTCAAGTGATTTAAATAGTTAATCATTTAACCAAAGAAGATGTGTAGTGCCTTAACAAGCAATTTCTTGTCAAAATCATGAAGTATTTAAAAATTACTCTCCTCTTAAACTTCCCTTCCCAGTGAATTTTATGGAACATTTAATTTTGTAGAATTAAGTACATTATAAAAAGTTTAAAACTACTACTTCATTTTAATTAGAATAAAGCTCACTACTGTTTTACTTAACATTTTGATTATCTGATTTTATATTATTTTCCAAAGTGGAGAATGAAAGTTCTGATGAAGTATTCCCACATATCAGTGCTACAGATAACTGCATCAGGAATTCATTCTTAGCTTTTTCATGTTTGCACGGATGTGTATATTTTATACATTTTTCCTTTGGGACTGAGAAATATGTGCTTTATGGTCTTCTGAAACTGGAACATTATTCTTCAGAGTACAGATCTAGCCTTTAGAAAGATTAGTCAATTTTATTCCTGCATTTTTTCTACTGAAATACAGTGCTATTTATGCTTCTTGATAGCTGCAAATATTAAAAATATCTCTATAGGATTATGATTTCTGCATGTCTGCACTGTTCACTACCTTGTATTTGGAAAGACTTCAGATTCATCCTATACCCTTAATTTTCTTTTATTTAAAGTGACATATCTCTAATAATAATATACCTTAATGCTAAAAGTCAGTGTAAACTGGGTGTAGTGGCACACACCTGTAATCCCAACACTTGGGAGGCTGAGGCAGGAAGATCATTGTGAGGTCAAGGCCAGCCTGAATTACATAGCAAGATCTTGTCTCAAATTGCTGTGAGTTTGAGGCCAGCCTGGGCTGCATAGTGAGTTGAAGGCCAGCACCCTGTCTCAAAATAAAAAACAAACAAAAAAAAACATTGTAACTTATGGTCTACAATATTTCTAGAATTTGGAGATTATCATTTATTTCATTTTTACTTAACAGAAAAATAGGCTCAGTTGTGTTTAGGAAAAGAATTTCCTTGGAATGGGAAAACGATCATGAGATATTGAGTTGTTACCTGTGTATAGAAATTGAATGTTTCTTGAAACGTGTTCTATTTTTGCTATGACTTTAGCCTTTTTTCTCTCCTGTTAAGTAGAGAAAGCCAGCACAGTGGCATGCACCTGTCCCAGATATTTAGTGGTCTGAGGCAGGAAGATGTTTGGGGAGGGGTTGTTTGTTTTTGGTTTGCTTTAGTTTCTTGAGACAGAATCTTGCTATATAGTCCAAGCTGGCCTCAAACTCAAACTCTCCATCCTTCTGTCTCACCCTCCTAAGTGTCAGATTATAGTCAGGGTCCATCATACCCAGCAGAGGATCATTTGGGGTCAGTCTGGGCAAGATAGTGAGACCCCCAATCTCAAAAATAAGTAGAGAAACAAAGTAAAACTTTGAACAGGTTTTGTTTGAATTTCATCTTTTTATTCTTTTTTTTTTTTTTTTTTGTGCCGGGGAT
>NW_004624904.1:1372063-1480339 GCF_000247695.1 Heterocephalus glaber
CTATGAGCACAATCTTTGCTGTTATCTGAGTAATTATTTCTGATTTCATTTTTCCCAGATCCTCTTTTGTTGCCAGTTCAGGGAGTCCAGGTAGTTGAGTATCAGATTGTTCCATCTTGTTTCCCTTTGGGATGGCTGTAGGTGATCTGGAAGTCTGTTTTTGAGGCTTGTTTATGTGTCTTCTCATTTCCAGGGGGGGTGGAGGGGGGGTAGGGGGTGCTTCTGGCGCTCATGTGGTTCAGCTTCTCTGCCCTACGAGTGTGGAATGGTGGCAAGGGAGCTTCCTTCCAGGTGCTGGGACCAGCTCAGCTTCTCTGCCCTAGGAGCATGGGATGGCAGCAGGGGAGCTTCCTTCTGAAAGTACCGCATACTGAGTACAGGAAAAGACACCAATTTGTTATTTCAGGATTTGCTGCAGACATGAATATTACAAACAACTCTTCCCCAATATCACAGCCTAGTTCTGTTGGTTAAGACCTCTTTTTGAGCCACAGCCAGAGTACATCTCACTAGCACCCACAAAGACACTGCCAAAAGACTATAATGTCCGAGTGTCATGAATCCATCCTTGTGTCCTATGGTGCCACATATTGTCACCGTCACTGAAACAGTGGCAACCTAGACTAGAGACAGGTGCACTGCCTTTTTCTCAGTTCCCTTGTGGCTAAGGATCAGAACTAATTTGCACTTGTGGGAATATGGCCACAGTGTGCTTTCACTGTGCACCTGCAAAAATACTTCAGCTCCCCTGCAGGCCATGGTTGTGGGTGGGGCTTGATCTTCAACAGGCCTAGGTTCCCAGAAATATTTCAGTCCTGTTTCATTGATAATAGGCCCTCCAAAAACAGGTGGAAGACGTGCTCTGCTAAGTCATTGACACATTAACAAGCACTAAGTGAGCCAAAACCCTGTAAAGTACATGACCTAGAATAACAGGTGAAATTCCTAGGAGTCACTTGTATGGGAAGCCAAAAAACTAGGTACAATCAAGAGAAAAAGGGCCAGGGGTTTAGTCCAGTGGTGCCGCACCTGCCTCATAAGCACAAGGTCCTGAGTTCCATCCCTGGTACCAGAAAAAAAAAGGGCAAAAGATTTTTGGCTCTGATGGCATCCAGTCATAAAGAGTAGGCATAGAAGCTGCAAGGCCTCTTTGGGTACTTCCGACAAGTGGTACTCAACCTGTGTATCTTTTGGCTTCCTTAGTCACGGTGACTAACAAAGCTGCCAAGTTTGAATGGGGTCATTTGTAACAGCAGGAAGCCATTCAATAAGCTGCGGCTCAGGTACTGCCTTTGTTACCTTCATGGCTTGCTAGCCAGTGGAGTGACAGGTGTCTAAAACCTTCATGTATGTTTCTCTTGCAACAGGAAAATGCTACTGGGGTGTGCTGGCCTCTCAGCAGAACAAGGTGATGGTTAATTATTACCAACACCTCTTGCTGCACCTGGGCAACCCCTCAGATATTGAAGAGATAGAATGGGAAAGATTCAGAAATAGGTCTCCTCTATTGCTTGCAAATTGATCCTCTCTCCCAATGGGGCCCTCAGAAGTATCATTCTTTGGCCTCATCAATAACGTCTTTTCTTGGTGGCTGAGATTCTGGAAGATATCACTGCTCCAGGTCCTATCATCCTGCTTGTGGTAGGGTCCTCCTTGGTCTAGTGAGATGTATTCTGGCTGTGGCTCAACAGTGTTGCCCTGAAATTGTGTCAGTCGTGGTGTCACATGAAACACATGAGGGCACAGAGAGGTCTGAGCCACACAAAATGATTTATCTTTGATTAGGGGAGTTCCAGGTCTGAGGTGTGGACTGCAGAACATGTTTCTTATGGTCTGGGATGACTCAGTGATGGCAGTTGTTGTTAGTTATAAAATCTAGGGCACGGTGCTTTTGGAGTCTTTGAGTTTTAGTGAAAGGTGGGGCGGGTGTGTAGGAGACTCCATCTACCTTGGGTGGTTATCTTGAGTTTGAGATACCAAGTTGCCATGATCCCTAGGCATCTGTTTTTACTGGCTCCCAATCTTCAAGTAATAAATTTTCTTGGATTAAACTTGTGTGAATATTCTGTGTTATTCGACTTGTACAAGTGATGAAGAAAGAGTGTATAGTAAACCTACTTCACTGGAGATGGTTACCCTACTCCAGATTCATCTTCACTTCTCAACAGAGACTATCTTTTTGGAACAGTTTATAGCTTTTTAGAAAAATTGAGAAGACAATAAATGTACCTGTGCAGGTTCCATTTTATGTTAATATACTACATACATTAGAATTCATGAACAGCAATTGACATATTATTATTAACAAAATTCCACTTATTCAGATTCTCTTTATTTCTAACTAATATCTCCCCCGCTCCAGGCTCACAAGATCACCGTGACTGTTTTTACTACCATTGTCATTCATTTTATGGTGACACTCAACAAATCCTTTTCCCTTTTCCTTTTCTTTGCTGTCACTGAATCTTATCATCTTATCCTCTTCTCCCAAGGAAGGGAGGGTCAAGCTCTACCTGAAGTCTGTGCCCTAGAGGCTAAGAAATGTGCCCACCACCTGATTGTGGGCAGGTAGGTGGGATGGAGGCTCTGCTTCAGACTTAGCAGGAAGGTAAGCAGGAAGGCTGGTGGTCTGAGTTGCTCCTGTTGCAGTCAAATCTACAGGTTCCAAGCTACTTTGAGGAAAAGACCACTGACCAGAAATTACCTCAGGATGAGCCAGAGAGATTTGTCACCCAAGGTTGAAGGTGAAGCCTCAACTGCCTCATAAAATCCTCCTTGGCACCTACCCTTCAAACAGGTGCTGGCTGCTCATTATATCCACCACTTTTGTGCATTGTGGTGTGAGTACCATTTCCTTGGCTTGGTTCTTAGTTGGGAAGGGTGGAGGGGGTGAAGGGTGCACAGGTAATGGGGAAAAAATAAGAACTAAGATACATCATGTTCGGGTACAAACACCCAATGATAAATGTAAATGTATTTTATATCTAAAATGTACCAATAAATATATAAATTTAAAAAATAAAAATAAAATGTACATATTAAGGTAACTCAAAAATTAAGGTGACTCAAATGTCTACCAATAATGAGTTAATAAGATAAATTTTGATACACATAAGCAAGTACTATGTATTCATTAATGCCAGGCTGGCATTGATTAAGCATGTGAGAAGATTTCTACGGTATAACATTCAGTAGGAGGGTCGTTTCAGGAGACCTGTGGAAGGAATGGCCACTGTGTATTAGCACTGTGTGGGTGCATTTTACCCCAGGCTGTACACAGTCAGGATGAAGAGGATGAAGACTGAGCCTCCTGCCCTGTCAGCCAACCATAGGTCAGAGATGGAGGTTCTTTTTGTCCAAGGGTGAATCATATTGGTGTTAATTATATGATTTCAAGGCTTTAATTTTAGTGTTGTTTCTTGATCATAGATATTGCAATAATAAACATTTTCCTGATTATAGCTCTTAACCCCTGGTTAGCTAATTCCTTGCTTGGACTATAGTCCCAGGGGATGATGACTGAATGAAGGGTATTCAGTCCAAATCTCTGTTGCTCTAGCTTGATGCTGGCCAAGTTCTTCCATTTTTAAAAAATTCAAGCCATATTTCTAGTTTAGAAATTGAAAACTGCATCATGAAGCACTTTTTTGTCGAGAAAATGTTTATATTGAGTAGATGAAGGAACACTTAAGAAGTTATTATTTTGGTGCTGGGGACTGAACTGAGAGCCTAGGGCATGTGCACCCTGTACCATGTGCGGAGCTACATTACCAGCACCTTCCCACTGTTTTCTGTCAAACCTTTAGGGGTGTAGTCAGGTTACTCGTCCTTTGGCGCCCCCTTTTGGGAGAGTCACTCATTGGCCCGTGTGGCCCCTCCCAAGGGAGCTGCAAATTCTGAGATGGGGCCAGGTAGAAGGGGCAGCCCAGAAAAAATCCTGTGCTGGGGTGAGCTGGGGGAGGGGATTCAACTGTCAGTAGAGAGCCCAGGTGGCATCTGTGTCCCCCCCCCAATCATCCTACAGTCTGGTCCCCCTCAGAGCACTCCTTTTCACCTTGCACTGGGTGTTTCCTGAAGGACCAAGCTGGTGGCCACTTCTCTTTCACTTCCCACCCATCACCCTTCTCATTGAAAACCCTCCCTTCCCTTCTTTCGATGCACAGGATGAGGCTGCAGCTCTAGCCTGGTGCGCAGGGCCCTTTGGCTTCGTTTCCACAGGGCTTTGGAGTCCTGAGTGCTCTAACTGCTCTTGGTGCTCCCTGTGGACCCTTGACCAGGCCATGTTCTTTCTGCCCTCCAGGCCTCCAGGGCTTTGCCCAGGTGGTTTTCTCTGCCTGGAGCACCTGGCCCTCTGTTCCTCACTGCAGCCCCAAGCTGCTCATGTCCTGACTGAGCCATCTCCTCCCAGAGGAAATCTTCCCCAGTGTGCACACTGTGTGTTTGCACTGCCCAGCGGGGGCCTGACACACTGCAGTACTGGGGAAATAGCTGCTGAATGAGGAAAGGAATGCCCTCCTGACTGTGGAGTTTGGAGGTTCTCTAACTGGAGTGGGGGACATCGGAGAAATGCGTGTGTGTGCCTGACCCCACCCGAGCCCTGAAGCTGGGAGGATGAGCTAGCTCTGAGGCAGGGATGGATAATGAGCCCTTGTGATTCTTAAACGCTTCATCCCTGAAACCGGCTGCATTCATCTTAGTGATGAGTCAGTGATATCATCAAGAAGGCAGGAGACTGGAGAGTCCTCTGGCTGTCCTAACTGGAGCCACCGGGATCTGCGGGACACAGCTGCCTCCTGCCTGAGTGTGCGAGTCTCCGGGGCCAGGTTCAGGATGGACTGTGAGCTTTCAGCAGCCCTGCCGGAAACAACAGGTCAGTGCCCCTTCAAGGGCATCCCAGGGGGGAGCATCCTGGGTGGGCTGAGGCACAACTGTGGCCCCCGAGGGGTTTAGGACCCTACCTGAAAAGCAGGGTCTTTCTCCCAAAGACACGGGTTTGAGTCCAACTCTAGGTGAATCCGGTGTGTGATCTTGGGAAATCCCTTAAGCTCTCTGGACTTTATTCCCCCCCAGGAAAACAGGGGAAATGGTGCCTCCCTTTTAAGGCCTTGCTGAGGATTAAATGGGATTGTGTGTGGATGCGCTTCTCCAGGAGGGGTGGAAGCAGCAGCTGCTGTGATTCGGGCCTGCACATGGTCCCAGGGAAGCTGCACTCTGACAAGAGAGGGCTTCTGTCCAACTCTGTAGGAAGAGAGTAGCAGGAGGCCCAGCATCAGAACACCAGATGGGGGCTACACAGCGGCTAGGGGAGGCTGCAGGACTGTGAGGCTCCTCCTGGGCCTCAGCTCCTAAAGAGGTTCAGCCAGTGAGGTAGCAGTGAGGTGAAGAGGGCAACCCAAGTCCTGTCTGTACAGTGAAATGAGAAGGAAAACAGCACCAAAAGTGCAGGCCCGAGTTTCCTCTGTAATACGATTGTTTTCATGTCCCAGTAGGTTATTGTTGAGCAGGATCCTGCCTTCTCCATGTTAAACGACATAAACACTCTCCTGCTTTAGAAAGGAGTGCGTTTCTCCTCACTCTTGACTAGAGCTAACTCTTAACTCAGGGTGGGCTAGAGGGGAGGAGGACACAGCTCCTGTGCCCAAGAGGCCCTCAGTTCCAGCAAAGGGACACGGCTGTGTCCTGAATGCTGCAGGACAGCGTCTTGCAGAGCAATGACTTTGAGTCCCCTCTGCAAGGGGACGGATGGCATTGAGGGACAGCACCCAGACAAGGTGCAGGAACCCAGGTAGAACAGGAGGGCAGAAGGCTCTGGGAGAAAGCATCCACCCTGCCGAGGACTGGCTCAGATGAGGGGCTGCTGTCTCTACTCGGATTCTCTGCTGGCCCCGACTGCTCCTCCCCTGCATCCCCAGGTTTGTCTCCTGTCATGCCTGACACGCCGGTGGAGGAGTCCCTCTTCAACATCATCCACTGCTACCACCAGTATGCAGCCCGGGAAGGGGACGTGGAGACCCTGTCCCTGGAGGAGCTGAAGGCTCTGCTCATGGACAATGTGCCCCGCTTCATGGAGACCCTGGTGTGTAGGGTCTGGGATCCGGGTGGGGGTGAGCAGGGGACCAGGGCACTTGCATAGGGTTGGTTATGGGGTGGGAAGTGAGTGTTGGATGTTAGTGGTGAGGGTATTGAGAGGGAACTGACTTCCATGAGAATCTCCAGCCTGGGGGAGGGAGGAGGACAGGATCTTCCCAGCTTGCTTTCCTCTCTTTGCCTCCACCAAATCTCCCACCTTGTCCCACTCCAGCTCAGCCCTGAAACTGTCCCAACACCCACCTGTTTATCCCTCTGCCCTTCCTGCCTACCGAGCACAGGTTCTGCCCTCCCCTGTGCTCAGAGCCCATTCAGTCTGACTCTTCCTCAAACCCCAGGCACCTTTCTGAGCCCCTGAGATGCAGCCCTTTCTCCTGTCCCTCTGTCATGGTCCCTGGGGAGTCCAGTTTTGGCTGTGGGGGCTGCTGTAGGCTGGCCAAAGGTAAGAAGGAGCCTCCCCTTCTATGCCCCTTCTGTCCCCAGAGTCTCTCAGGCTTGGAGGCAATGGTCTCCTCCCCACCGGCGCAGCCCAGGATCCACAGGCCCCCCGGGGATGGCAAGGCCATCTGCCTTCTGCCCTCTGTCCCATGCCTCCGGTCCCTGGACTGTCATCTCCAGAGAATATCAGGTCCAGCCCCTGACTCAAGGCCAGTCTTTTCCAGAGAGGCATTCTTTCGGCAACTTCCCAGCTCTGCCACTTGGCTTTGGGGAAAAGCAGAGGATCAGTGTGGCCCAGTGTTACTGTAGGTAGCTCTGAGGGCTCAGAGGGGGCCAGCACTGAAGGTTACTGTGGTTCATCCTGCTCCCGGGAAACTCTTTCCCTACCAGGACAAGTCCAAGGGCTTGGCCTGTACTGCCCGGGCCCTGTACCCATGGGGCTCACAGTCCCACCAAGGTCGGGGCCCTTAGGGACAGACACCTGGACACAGGTAGGAAGCCTTGTGAAGGTGGCCCAAGCTGAGGGAAGCTGGGCAGAGGCCACTCAAGGTGAGACGCTTCCAGCTCCTCTGGTCAGTCAGCTTCGTGGGAGCAGCAGAAGGTGGTATGGGTGAGGAGAGCAGCTTTGAATCTCCTTCAGGGACGAGAAGCTGCCCTCCTGGTCCCCAGATGCTTCCAGATGCACCAACTCCCTCCCACAGTGCCTGTCTTGGGGCTGAGCATGGCCACGCCCACTAGCCAGATGTGGCAAGAACTTACTTTAGCCCCCTGCACAGTGTCCTCGCCACCCACCTGGTCCCCAGCTGCTCCATCTCTGGGGTGGGCTGAACCTGACTTTCCCCATGCTACGCTATCCTTCTACCTCAGATCCCTCTTTCCTTATCTACCAATCCCAGCCAGATCAGGGCCAGGACATCCTGGACGGCTCCAGGGCTGATGGCTTCATCCTTCCTCTCTCTGTGCCCTCTATGTGGATGACACAGGCAGTGTCATAAACAGTGCCCAGGTGGCTGCCATGGCACGCAAACACCTGACCCAGCTCGTGTGGGTCCTGCTGCTGTGCTGGCCATGCAGACATTAGGGACAGGCGGACTCTGGCCTTGGGGAGCTCCCAGGGTGGGGCTGGGGGTGGCTTCCCACCTTCAGGAGGCTGGTGTGGGGTCCAAGCAGTCAGGCTTCCGTGGCCACAGACGGTGGCCAGGAGGTGGGGGGGGGCAGGGTGCTCAGTGCTGCTCAGGGTCTGTGCAGTTAGCCCATGATCTGTGCCGTGCACACACTTGGCTCCATCTGCCCCCGTGCCCTCTGCTCCACTGACCTGAGACACCCAGCATGCCTCGGCCTCTTCGGCCTCTTCTTTGCAGCACATATTCACTGGGTATTTGGGTGAAGAGTTGTTTCCCACTTCTGCAGTGGGGGAAGGCCTGGCAGGTGGGCTGCATGCCTGCTGGGCAGGTGACCGTATGCCTCTCCTCAGGGCCGGAAGGAGCCATACTACATTGCAGAGTTGTTCCGGGCAGCAGACAAGAACAAAGACAACCAGATCTGCTTCGATGAGTTCCTCTACATCCTGGGCAAGCTGGTGAAGGACTATCACCTGCGGTACCACCGGCAGTTGTGTGCCCGTTACTCTGCCCAGCACAGCCTCTACTAGAGGGAGGGCAGGTGGAGCCTGTACCCACCCAGGAGAGGAGCCAAGCAGAGGACTCTGCTGCTCGTCAGTGTGTGTGCATATAACCGAACAAACTCGCACATGTATTTCCGAGCATTATTTGGCACACGGTTCTGGGTAGTGTAGTAGTCAGCCCAGAAGTGGTCTCCACCCTGGAGAATGTCCATTTCCAGGGAGACCCAGTCTGGCCTTCGGCTTTCCCTCTGTGAGGAGGGGGAGGCTCTCGTCTAAGGCAGGTGACCCTCTGACAAGGAAGCCAGGCCTCACCAGGGCTCACTGGCCGGCTGCACTGGACATGGACCCAGATTTCAAAGGTGTCCTGGTTTGGTGAGCCTCAGTGAGCCTCGGTGAGCTTGTATTGCAAGGGGGACTAGTCTGGGCCTGAAAAGCGGGGAGAATGCATTTCCAAAGGAGGAAACAGCAGTGGGGACCGTGGAGTATGTCCAGGAGCAATAAAAGCTTTGCTTGGAAATCAGTGTCCGAGGAAAATATATGGACTCAGTGGGAACGGGTGGGCAGGACCAGACTGGAAGTCCTCGAAAGCTGAGCGGTAGGATTTAGATAATGGGACCCTGAGCAGTTGTGCAAGGAGGGGGCAGTGACAGTGTGACCAGCCTTGCGCTTTGGGAAACCATCTGGGGGCAGAGGGAATGGGCCCATTAGTGCAGCCTGAGCCCGGGGCGGGGAAGTGAGAACATCAACACCTCAGACCCCAGCTGCAGACCCAGCGAGAAGGATGCAGAGGAGGTGGAGTCTCGGGTGTTAGCGACTGAGGGAAAGATGGTGTGGGTAACCAGCATCACAGGCGTTGGGCAGGGAGCCACCGTGCGAGGGGACACTGAGCGCCAGGTGTTGTGCGTGCTGAGTCAGAGAAGGGGACAAGACCAGAGGGGATGATCCAGGCTGGAGAACTGTCAACACCTGTCATGGGATAGCGATGAGCAAAGCCGGGAGGCTGTCAACAAGGAAGGCTTCCCGGAGGAGGGAAGTGGCGGCTCTGGTTTTCACTAATAAAGCATGATGATGAATGTGGGCCTTGGTCCTGACTCGGAGCTGCTCGTGACTCAGCAGTCCAGATCCTGTGGTCCCTGACTGCTCCCATCTGAGACCTGGCCGTGCCCGATCCATCTGCATTGTTTTGTCCCTGGGAGCCCAGGAATCTGAGGAGGCCTCCCCTGCCTCCCCTGCCCATCCCGGCAGCTGTTTTTCTGAGGATGGGTCTGGAACCCATGTCCTAAGCCAAGCTTATTTCTATACAAGTAGCTTGTTTCTATAGAAACAGTGGGAGTTAAAAGAATGGCAGGTGATCACCACACTGCTCACCTCTGGGAAGACTTTTTTTAAAATTTGCAGTACTGGGCATTGACCCTAGGGCCTTCCAACTGAGCTACCTCCCCAACCCCTTTTATTGTTTTTTATTTTGACACAGGATCTCATTAAGTAACCAAGTTACCCAGGCTGGGCTGGAACTTTCTTGTCCTCCTGCCTTGGCCTGCCAGAGGGCTGGGATTACAGGCCTACACCAGCACCCCAGGCTGCTGAGGCTACTTTTGTATGTTTCCCTCTGGTCCCACCCATGCAAAGGGGTACATTCTGCTCTGTGATGATGTTCACTCTGTGCCCGCTCCTAGCCTGTGCCTGCTCCTGACCCGGCATCCACGCAGCAGGGCCTCGGGCATGGAGGGCAGGAAAGGCGCCTGCGGCTGGGATGGCAGCATTGAATCTGTGCTCCCTCCCACAGGGCCCCTCAGTGGTGGAGACCTGAGCCTGGTGATTCAGGTCCCCCTTCCTGGTGCCCGGGGGAGTCTCTCCTGCCTACCTCCCTAAGGCTCCTTGGGTCCCACAGGCCTGCGCCAGGAACCCCATTTGAGCTCCACACCTTCCCGCAGCCTCTTGCTGGCGATTTCTCCACCGGTTCTGCCTGGTCTGTCATCATTCCTCGGCCTCGGGCTGGGCTGTTGGTACACTCACTGGGGACTGGGCCCTTTCCTATAAACACGACCAAGTTCCAACCCCCCAGGTTGCCCCACGTCCTTCAGGCTGATGACAGATTCTGCCATTTCCATGAGATGTTTACCCAGTTCTTGCCCCTTGCATCTCCTACACCAGCTTAGCCTGACTCCTGTTCTCTGGAAAGCCCCCAGAGCTATCCATCTGTGAGGAGGGCATTGGGGCGGCCTGGTGACAAGTCACAGTCTCGCTGGTCAGCCCGCACATGCTGCTGGCCGGAAGCCATCCCTTATGACTGTCTTTAGTATCTGCCAATGAGCCCAGGAAAAGACTGGGTAATGCCCTGTGGATAATTATACCTGCAATGCCCATTTTATAAAGTTGCCGGGAGTATCAACTGAATCAGTAGATGTAAACACACTTTGAAAATATGATGCTTTGCTTAGGGTTAGGTGGTGTCTGCCAAGTCCGATATGACAGTGCCTGGTGAATAGCAGTTATGAACTGAGGGCTGATTATTGGTTGGAAATTGAGCCATGTTACATGGTAGGAAGGTGCTTGTTTTCCTGTCTAGAGGTTACACTGCATTTGATTGATGGATTTATATTCTACCTTTTTCTAAAAATGATTTAAGATGGCTGAGAGTTATACACGGAATTTCCACATTAGAAAAGGGATGGGCCAGGAATTTAGCTCAGTGGCTCCACCGCCTGCCTTGAAAGCGCAAGGTCAGAGTTTGATCCCTGGTACCAAAAAAAAGAAAAGGGAAAGATCAAAAGTTCCATTTTGCTGCATTTATTCCCTCAGTAAATCCTAACTGAGCACTTGGTCGGGGCCAGGTCCTGGGAGTGTGGAAATAAATGTAGCTTCCCTTCTAAAGGGACTCCTGGTCCCAAAGACAGAGAGTAAATAGGTGAATCATAATATAGCAGGGCCGATGTCGTGATGGACAAGGAGAGAAGAATTAACCTGTGTAGATGGAGTGGAGGATGGAGAATCAAAGTTGGACTTTGATCTCCTGACTCCTGAGCTGGGTCAGGAAGGGTAGGGAGGCTGCTACCAGGATGAAGAGGCACCTGGGGAGGGACAGGAAGTGAATGCTGTCACACACATGGTAAGTCACCTAAATCTGGATTCCAGGGAGGTGTGTGTCCCTCCCTGGGCCTCCGTTTCCTCATTTGTACAATGGCAATTGAATAGTACCTACCTCTTAAGATTACTGTGAGAATTAATTGAATTGATGCAAGAAAAGCACTTGCAACAGTTCCTGACACATGGCACCTGGCCATGAGTGTTAGCTGTTATTTTGCTATTGCCTGCTGTTGTTATGAACTGTGTTTGCAGTTCTGAGTATGCTGGACACTGCTGCGTCCAGGGGAGGCAAAGAGGCACCATCTGGCCAAGGAGGGTGTACAGTTGAGCTAGAGAATCAGGCATAGATTGGAACAGTTACTATGGCTCCCTTGATACTGCATTTCATACAAAAATGTGTAAAATTTTATTAAAATATAATACATGCTTAGAAAAGTATAAAAGTCTTACATATTTTACATCAATTATCCTTCCTCACAAGTTAGACATTTTAAAGTGGAAGCATTTAAAAATTTTGAAACTGCAATTGTGGTAAAATACTCATAACATCAGACTTACTGTCCTTACCATTGTAAGTGGACATTTCAGTAGTGCTAAGTACATAGCTGCACAGTTGACCTCTAGAACTCTTTTCATCTTATAAAACTGAAACTCTACAGCCTGGGGATGTAGCTTGGTGGTAGAGAAAGCACTTGACCAGTGTGCCCTGCGTTCAATCCCCAGCACAGAACAAGCAAACAAACAGACAAAAAACAAACCATGAAATGCTAACTCCATTAAAGAACGATTGTCCTTTTCTCTCCTCTCACCTCCTAGCAAAGACCATTCTACTTTCTGTCTCCATGAACCCGACTACTCTAGGCACCTCACATTAAGTGGAATCACATAGTATTTGTCTTTTTGTGACTATTTCACTTAGATTAAGGTTCTTAAGGTTCATCAATGTTGTAGCATGTGTCAGAACTTCCTTCCTTTTAGAAACTGAATAATATTCTATTGTGTGCATATATCAATTTTATTTATCCATTCATCTGCGGACAGACACTTGGATAGCTTCCACTTTTTGGCTATTGTAAATAATGCTGCTATAAGCATGGGTGTACAAATATCTTGAGACCCTGCTTTCAATTCTTTTGATCATTCTATTTATTTTAAAGGAATTATTGTACTATTTTTCATAGCAGCCACACTATTTCTCATTCCCATCAATAGTTTATAAGACTTCTAATTTCTCTACTTCTTTGCCAAAACTTGTTATTTTCTATGTTTTTAGATTGTAGCCCATCTTAACAGGTGAGAGATGGTATCTCATTATGGTTTTGATTTGAATTTCCCTAATGATCAGTGATGTTGAGAATCTTTTCATATGCTTATTGGCCTTTTTTATATTTTCTTTGGAGAAATGTTTAATTTTTTGTCCATTTTATTGGGTTGATTTGTTGTTTTTGAGCTCTCAGAATCCTCTTATATTGCAGATATTAACCCCTTATCAGATACATGACTTACAAATATTTTTCCCATTCCATGGATTGAAGGAATATTCTATTTTTAATTGCCCCTTAATACTTGACATAACTAAGGCAAAGAGAGGGTAAATAACTGGCCCAAGGTCACATAGCTATAAAGTGGCATAAGGAAGCCCAAAGGGCTGTGTAACCCTGAAGGAGGGAAGCCACTCTGTGCATATCCACAAGGAGGCATTGATGGCCTAGGTGCTGGCTAAGCACATGGTCAGTGATTGTTACTTGCATGAAGGAAGGAAAGAGGAAAGGAGTTTTCTCAGCCAAGTCATATTCTCGTCAGATCACATTCTGGAGCCAGATCCTCTGGGACTCCTTCCAGACTGACACACCAGCAGGGGAAAACTGACTCAATCACTTTGCATTCTTGGGCCTCAGCTTCCTCATCTATGGACAGGGCAGGTTCCATGGCCTATCTTTCTAATAGGCATATTCTGAGGCTCTCATGAGACATCATGGATATAAAATGCATTGTTACATGGGAAATATACCACCAAGCCACAGGTTTGGAAGCCAGTTAATCGGAGTGGTGTTTTGTAGTGTTGGGAGGGGTTGCTCCTCCTGAAATCCTAGGGAACTGGCCACGCTCTCTTCTCCTCCTGTGCATGAGGCATGTCTGGCTCCTCTAAAGAACTGTGCCCTCAATATTCCACATTTGGGCTCCTCTGTTCAGCATACACTCCTGGGGTCCGAGACATAGTGACCATCCCAGAGAGGGTTAGAGTCCCTGCTGTGTCCTCGCAGCGCCTGGGTGCCTTGTGCTAGCCAGCCTTTGTCTCCCAGGGCACAGGGCGCCCCTTCCTCAGAACAGAGTGGTCATAAGGGTTGTGACCTGCAGGGTAGGAACTGACCCAGCCCTTGGCAATGCAGAGTCCAACCACCCACCCAAAATAAAACACCCCTAGCAATAAAATACTCCACCTTTCATTACCAGAGCCAGCAACTAGAATTCTTAACTTTTTGGAGGTTTTTGACTCTTAAGAATTTGGTGAAAGCTATGGAAGGATGTTCTATGCACACACTCAAAATGCTGCATTCTGTTTAAATTCAATTTAAATAATGTTTCAACTGGCCACAAAAACATGAGATTAGCATGAGAGTCTGGGCGAAGTAAGGAAGAGGTTTCAGGGTCCTGGGAGGGTAGTACTTGCTGTGGCCTCCTGGTTTCATCCTGGTCTTCCACTTTTTGTACCCTCCGCCTCTCTGAAATGCTCACTGTGCAGTGATTGCCACATCTACCTGGTTGGGAAATAGCAGCTATAGCAACTCTGCAAGGCCTGAGGCCATAGGCCAGCCCAACCTACCCGCTATAAAAGGGAACCAGCACTCAGCCCTGTGTATCTTTTGTCAACTGTTTTGGGCAGAGGTGGTAAGTGGGACTGTCTGGACCTGTCCCACACTTTGGGCTTCCTTTCAGGAGGGTTGGAGGAGTGGAGTAGCCTTCTCTGAGAAAGGGAAGAGAAAGGTCTGGGGGTCTGCAGCAAAGATCCAGGGTCCTGGAGGCTGAGAGCAGGGCAGGGGTAAGGGAGGAGCAGAGTCCCCTAGCACTGTCCACTGGGCAAGGGCATAATCACTTGCCAGGCTGGGCTTTTCTTGGTTGGAGAGTGGAGCCATAGGGAGAGTTAGTGGCACTGGTGTGTGTGTGTGTGTGTGTGTGTGTGTGTGTGTGTGTGCGGCACCCTCTCCTACACCTGCATCTGTATCATCTGTTAAAGAGTCAGCTGTCTGTTGGCATTGGTTATTTGGGTGGCAAAGCCAGGTGAAGCCATTCCTTGGGGTCTGAGCCCTCCAAGTGGCAGTTCTCACTGTGCCATAGGCAAGTCGACTGTCCCCACCTCAGGATCCCCCATGTAGCTCCCTCTTTCAGGTGGACAAACTTGTCACCATGGAGACTGAAATGGAGAAGGCCCTGAACCAGGTCATTGAGGTCTACCACAAGTACTCCCTGGCTCAAGGGAACCCCCACGCCCTCTACAAGAGTGACCTGAAGAAACTGCTAACTACCGAGTGTCCTCAGTACACGAAGGTGAGGAGGGGCTGGGTGTGGGCAGGGTTCTCCACCTGGCCCGGTCTGTGGTCTTCTGTGTTTTCCTCTATAGATAGCCACACTTCAGCTTTCTTTGAGATCTTTCAGCTCTGCCTCTCTCCCTTTTCCCCTTTCACAGAAAAAGACTGCAACTGCCTGGTTCAAGCAGTTTGACATCAATGAAGATGGAGCAGTTAACTTTCAGGAGTTCCTCCCGCTTGTGATGAAAGTGAGCCTGAGAGCCCATGAAGAGAGCCACAAGCATTAGGAGAGCTATTAGGCCCCTGCGCTTGTTCCTGCAGAACAATAAAGTTATCAATACCTCAAGCCTCTCTTAGTCTCTCGTGTGTTTCTTTTTCTTGGGAATGAGGTTCCTAGTGCAGGAAGGGTTGGAAAACTCCTCTGGAGGAAGAAGAAACTTGTGTTATCTTCACCTGAAGTGGTTCACTGCACCCTTCCCAAACTATTCTGGGTCTCTTTCAACCCCATGGTCCTGAGTCACTGTTCTAAGACCTAAGCATTTAAAAAGACCATGGCACTATAGCTGTTGTTTACTGGTTCCCAAATGCGTGATCCAGGACTCATATGAGGTGATGTTACAAAAACTGATACCATTCTCTAAGCTAAATTTCAGTTTCCAGCAAAAAGCTTTAGATGTATCTCTTGGGAAATTAGGGAGATAACCACACAGGAGTGAGGGTGTGTGTGTGTGTGGGGGTGTCACAGGGAGAGACAGAGACGAGCCAAACAGGCTGATTCTCGGTGTGCTATGACTGCATGCGGGGGATGTTTAGACTCTTTAGCAAACTAAGTGATACGGTTGAGTGGGCCAAAATGGTCCAGGTTCCTGCGTATGACAAGGAAAGAAGTGCCAAACATACACCTCATAGGATGTAGTTATGTGTATTGAAGATCTCAGGAGAGCAGCAGGAACAGGCAGAAGGGCAAAGTGGGGCAAAAGAGCTTTGTAACTCAGGCCCCTAGTACTTACAGGGCCAGACATCCACTGGTTGGTTCTAGGTGCCTCCCATCGGCTCTCTTTGCTGATGTCAGCAATCTGCACGACCTCCTAACCTTGAGCCTGAATAATCATTAGGGTGGTCTTGTGTTTATGGTTGAAAGGAACGAAGAGAGGCAGCTCACACAACTTCCCTTTTTAGTATTATGGGAGCATGGCTAGCCATTAGGGGTGGTGTAATGCTTACAGTTGAACAAATGGAAGAGAGTGACTCAGCTCCTTTGTTTCTAGCTGTACTACTAGGATAGCCTCCCCCCTCCCCTCCACGTACACACATCTATAATTTGACCTTAGGAATTTTGGAAGCTTCCCTCTCTTTCCACTCCAAGCCTTCCAACTGGATTAAGTGATACAGGAATGGGTAAAGAAGAGACAAATACATTAATAAAACTCAGTTCAAAGATTAGCTTATTCAAATGCTGCCCCATGGGATCATATGTTCTAGTGATCTAGGAACTATCTAAAGTAACTTCCCGGGACGGGGATTTAGCTCAGTGGTTCCATCTCCTGCCTCACAAGTGCAAGGACCTGAGTTTGATCCCCGGTACCAAAAAACAAAACAAAATAAATAAATAAATAAAAATTAAAAAAATAAAGTAACTTCCCAATCATCACATTTGTGGATTTTTCCAAGGGCCTGGTAAAATGGGAATACCCAAGATGAATGAGTACCTTTCAACAGGCCTGAACTCCTAAACTAGATTTCCAAACTGTGGTTTGGGAAGTTTGGTATTGTCCTCCTTTAGGTGCAGAGCAGTGGTATAGGTGCTACAGAAGAGGATAAGGAAGG
Organism: Heterocephalus glaber; assembly: GCF_000247695.1. The sequence continues at coordinate 1,388,654 of NW_004624904.1, forward strand.
ACCTGTCATCAGAATCACTAAATCAGAGTTCTTAACATGGCCAGTGAGAATGACCATCATCAAGAAATCAAATAATAACAAAGCTGGAGAGGCTGTGGAGGAAAAGGAACACTTCCACATTGTCAGTGAGACTGTAAACTAGTGCAACCATTATGGAAATCAGTGTGGAGGTTCTTCAAAAATTAAAAGTAGAAATTCCATTTGACCTAGCTATTCCCTTTCTAGGTGTATTCCTGAAAGAGTTAAAGACATGATATTATAGAGACACATGTGTACAAATGTTTATAGTGGCACAAATCATAATACTTAGATCTTAGAAGCAGCCCATATGCCCATCAACAGATGGATGGATGAAAATATGTGGTATTTACCCACAATGAGTACAACAGTCCCATAAAGAAGGGTAAACTTGAATCATTTGTAGGAAAATGGATGCACCTTGAGATCATAATGTTAAGTGAATAAATCAGACACTCAAGCTTAAATATGATATGGTTTCTTTTATTTGAGAAACCCAAAAGTATGAATAAATAGCAAGATAAAATATATATAATAGAAAATCAAGAGATAGAGACCTTTTACAAATGGGAAGGGGATCCAGAGATAGAGGGAGGGAGGAGGCAAGGGAATGAAAACTAATTAAGATGTGTGTTATGTACATTTACCAACTCCCTATGAGGAATGAAAGCATTATGTTCTCAAAATGTGTACTAACAAAAAATAAAAATGAAAATAAGGGCCAGGAATTTAGCTCAGTGGTTCCGCTGCCTGCCTCAAAAGCACAAGGACCCGAGTTTGATCCCTGGTACCAAAAAACAAAAACAAAAAAACCCTGGAAAATAAAAAAGTGGCCAGTCCATACATCCATGTAAATGAATTGAAGTTGAATGTAGTATTTTGAGTATGGGCGCTGAGGGTCACTCTTCCATGGCTTTCTCAAAAGAATCCAAAGATTCCAAAAAGGTTAACAACACTGGTCCTAACTAGACTTTTTAGCACTGAAAGGTGGAATAAATAGAAAAATAAAATGTGATATATATCTTCAAGTGAAGGGTTTAATTTAACCTTGAGCTCAGGAGAGAAGGAGCATCATCAATTTTAAAGTGCCTGGAATTTGATCAGCATTAGAACAAAAAAGCCACCACTTTATGAACTAGGGGCTTCTTTCATAATTAATTAATTCTCTCCTAATACCAAATGACATCTTCCTCTATATCCACCTCCAGGGGCACGGGATGGTGGTGCACTGAGACCTGGTGCCCATCCACCTGAGGGCCGGTGGGTGAACCCGGATCTGGTCTCCACCACAAAAGCTTCCCCCGCGGGACTCAGGGACCACCTCTGTCCTCCACTTGGGGTGCAGAAAGGGGACTGAGCTGGTGTCCAGGATCTGTCATCTAGGCTACCAAGGAGCAGTTGGAAGTGAGTGTTGCCGACTGCACTCCAGGGGCTCCTTGAGGCCACAGAGCAGGAGGGAAGAGCGCTGGGAGGTTGGGCTCACTCCTGACCTTGTTTCATGATTCAGAACTGCACCGGGTTTGTTGTGTGACCTTTTTCAGACTGTTCAACCCTCCAGGACTCAGGTACGAGAAAGGATGGATAAATCACAAGAGTGAGGTCACAAAGTTCTTTTGCCTGGGGCAGGACTGGTACTGCACAATGCTTTGTGTTACTTCCTGAAATTCTTTCATTTTTTATATGTACTGTGCTGGGAATGGAACCCAGAGCCTCACACATGCCAGGCAAATGCTCACCACTGAGTTACATACGCAGCCTCAGTTCAGTGTAATTCTAACCTGGAAGGCAAAAGGCATGACACAAGTGAGCAACAACCAATCAATGGCCCGTGTTTGTTATTCATGTCATTCAAAGCAAGTGTGACTGACAAGGGTTTGTTGGACCCTCAACCTGGCTTTTTGATTAATTTTTTGTTTTGTACTGGGGATCAAACTCAGGACCTTGTGTTTGCGAGGCAGGCACGGCACCACTGAGCTACATCTCCGACCCTAACCCTTGCTCTTTTTAATCTATAAAGCTGAACCCCTCCGATGCCAGTCAGGGCACTGACTCTGGACATTGAAAATCCCTGACTCCTGGGTGGCCATTTTCACTTCAGTTTGAATCAACAATTCGCACCCCCTGTGCTGTGCCTCAATTCCCCCTCTAGGTTGCCTCATAGCCTCAGATGGCCTAAATGCAGAGACTGATAGGCCTGGTCGCAGGCTCATGGCCGGGCCTGCATGCAGGGCCAGGCTTAGGTTGTTCTGCCAGGGTGGCCTCAAGGAACCACAAGAGAGGAGAAGAGGGATCCTGTCTAGGGCTAGGAAGGGGTGCTGATGCCACGGTTGAACAGAGGGGAAAAATTTCCTACCAGTGGCCGTCCAGGTCATGAGGGAGAACCTGGAGCAGAGGCTAAGCAGGTGGTGGTGAGGCTGAGTCAGCTGCACTGTGGCTGGGAGCGTGGGTTCTCTCTCCCCCACTCCATGTGGCAAGATGGGGCCAGCAGGAGCCCAAAGGAAGCTGCTGGTTACAATGCCACCAGGAGCCTGTCCGATTTTTATCAGACTCTTTGTCTGAGTGTGGAGAAAGGGTGGTGGATGTCAGTGGAAGCTGAGGACACATGAGGCTTCCAGGCAAAGAAAACACAAACACCTGCACTGGAGGTCAGGGTTAACCCTCAGCTTTGGTTTTGCCCAGAGCTGCTTCTTTAGACAACTGACAGGTGAAGAAATTCTTAGAAAATCAGACTGGAAATTTGACTCTTTGATTGGGATGGGGAGAGAGGAAAACCAATAAACTCAGGAGGGCCTAGGCTGGCATGTCAGTCACCTTTCTGGCACTGTGACAACTTACCTGAGAAAGGATTATTTTTGGCTCATGGTTTCAGAGGCTTCAGTCTGTGGTCACCTGGCTGCTTGGTTCTGGGTTCCGGGCTAGGAGAACATCATGGTTGGGCATATGTGGTGGAGAAAAATGGCTCAGCTCAAGGAGGACACAGGTGAAGCGGGGGGAAGATGAGAATGAATCCAGGATGCCAATCAATATACCCTTCAAGATGCCGCTGGTGACATCTGCCTCCCTCTAGTCCCCACCTCCTAAAGCTTCCATCACCTTCCAATAGCGCCACCAGCTGGGGACCAAGCCTTCAGCCCAAGAAGCTTTGAGGTCTCTCCAGATCCACAGGACCAAGCCAGGCCTGCTGGGAGAATGCGTGTCTGTGCCCGGCCACAGCCTGGCAGTGGGGAGGGCACTGCCAGGGGCAGAGCTGTGCATCCAGGAGCAGGTGAAGGAGGGGGCAGGAGTGTGGAGGTCTCTGTGTGGGAATGACAAACTGGCTCTGTGCTTGAGGATGTGGACCCACCTGGAGTAGGGTGTGTGTGCACTTACTCTGCAGTTACGCATGACAGGCATATTCTATGTGCTGGGAGGAAAGAGCTGAGTGTTTGTGTATCCTGGTCTTGCTGGTGGTGAGCTGCGGCCCCGCCCTCTTGGGAGTTAGCATATAAGTGTTAAGCTCTTCCTCCTTTCCTGCCTGTTCCCTCTGCAGTTTTTCTGCAGCTGAGCAGAGCTGCAGACAGCTGTGATGGACCCCAGCCTAAGAGCTCCCTATCTCTGCTGGGCCTCGTGGCTCCTAGGAGTCCTCAGTTTCCTCAGTGAGTAGCGGGGACCCTGGAAGGGAGGGCAATTAGGAGGCACTGGGACAGCTGGAATCCTTCAGTCCTGAAGGCTATGGGCCCCTGAAGTCTTTGGGGACAAAAATGGAAAATCCCTCTGCTAAGATTAAGAATGCAGCATGGTAGGTAGAGCCCTGGATAAGCTTTGAAGAGAAACTGGCTTTTGGTGTTGATGAGGCTGGGGATCCTGAGCTAGGGCGGCTTTGTCTACAGGAAGGGATCTTGACCAGGGAGTGCAGCTGCCTATGACTATCAGCAGGGAGAGGCAGGAGTGGCCTGGGGAGAGCAGTGGAGACAAAGTGAGAAGCTGGTCCAAGGAATACAGGCCAAGGACACGTTGTCCCTGGCCTGGAACTGAGCAGATTCTCAGCACCTGTGCTGCTGTCTTGTGGACACAGCTGCATGGGCACCCTGGGGCCTGAGCCAGAAGAAGTTGCTGGGTCTGGGTTTCTGGGGCTTCTCTAGTGACAGGAAAGCGTGGCCCTCCTGGACCCAGCTGGGGCTCAGGTGCATCTTACAGCCATGTGCGCACTCTGCACTGCACCTCGGTGCTGATTTAAAATGCGACAATGCATGGGAGTCAGGTAGGAGGAGTACTTCGAGAAGCAGCCTTTAACCTCCCTGGGAAGCGCCCTCTCCCCTGCACCCTGAACTGCTGCTCAGGTCCTGAGACCTGGGGTGGGACTTTCTTTCTCATCACTTTTCCCACCTCAACCCTTGAAAAGCAGAGGAGGTCCCCATCAATTCGGGACCAAACAGCCAGATTGAAGTGTTGTACTGTGGCTTCAGAGAGAAGCGGAGCTGTGTCTGTAGGCATCAGCACTGAGGGAGTTCTGATATTTTTTTAAAACAGGAGAGTTACCCCTGGGATTCGGAGAACCAGGGTGATCGCCATTGCTTTATCTCCATGGACAGTTTTCATCCAGGTTACTGTGGATGTTGATATTCCACAAATGTCCTCCTGGTTCTTTTCACATAGCCAGTGTTCCCTCAAGGGACTTAGTCACTTAAAAAACTTAGGAAAGAAACGTTCTCATAATCAGGTCTCAGCCCAAGCCAAGAGGGTCTTTAAACAATGTTCTCCTTTCTGGTATCTTTGGGCCACAGGCTGTGATGACCAGGAATGCTGTGTGTCTTGTTTCAGAAAGAGGCAGCTCAATGCCATACAGAAAGTGCTCAATGTATAACCTTACATTTTCACTGTGCTCTGTCATTGCTTTGGTTCTGAGACTAACAAATTGATTATAAATCTGTTATACTTTCTTTACTCTCATTGGCAGGACATGCTATGCTGAACTCCCATTGTATCTCTAGCCTGCTAATGTTTAGTTCTCTAACACTTCTCTCCTAGTCTAGGAAGTGGGCGATCTGGAGGGGCTGGCTCTTTAACCTTTAGGCAGCAGATGTCTCCATTCTGCTCAGCCACTCCAAGCACTTGGTTTGCCCTCCAGAGGGGGACACAGTAGGAGGATGAGACTGCAGCAGCTGCTGGGAGGCAGTGCAGGGAGGGTGAACTCCAGAGAGGGGAAAAGTTCAGAGAGCTGGGGGGCAGTGTCCTTGGCTCAGTGTCCAGCTCTGCCTTCTGAGGCCCCAGACAGGTCTGCTTTCCCGGAGCCCCCCTCCTCTGTAGAAGGAAGGGCCTTGACAGGTTATCTCCAGGGCCCTTCCTGTAACCAGCAGAGCAAAGCGAAACTCTGTTTTTAAACTTAAAAGCCATTTTTACTTCTACACTTTTGCAGTCTTCCTGAAGAAGATGTGGGTTGTCCCTGTGGCCACTTCCTCAGCCCCCAACGCAGGAAAGGGATTCTCCTCTTCAGCCCTCTCCACCTGAGGTCCCAGGGGTTCTCAGGGCTCCTGACCACAGTCTCCCTGCCCAGGGACATCTCGGCCCTTCCCACAGCCTCTGCAAACGTGGTCCCCAAACCAGGCTCAGAAGGCTGCAGTGTTGCCCCAGTTAGGAGCAGCTAAGAAAAGCCTCAGGCAGGCCTTTGCAGGTCCTGTCTGTGCAGGGACAGAAGACACCGGCTGTTGTCTGGGTGACCCACTCGCAGGGTTGGCAGGGAGGGCAGCAAACCTTGTTCTGACTAGAATGCTCCCTGGAATTCCCAAGGAAGGTGCCCTTTTGAATTGGAGATACTGTCTCTCAGTGAGTCCAGCTGGCTTCTTTCCCCGCTGGAAAAGAGGGTTGTTTCTCTGAGCACTGCACTGAAGCGTTCACTTGTATTTACAGTCCATGTTTGCACTGACGCCACCTGGGGCTTCCTGCCTTGGACCTGGAGACAATGCTATGGCGCTGGTGTTTGCAGGGAGAGCTTTCTGGTAGGTGCCTAGACCAGGAGACAGAAGGCAGGCACAAGGCTGCTTCCCTGTAGGACGTGTGTGTGGGGATGGATTTTCTGGCCTGGCGGGGAGGAACAGAAAAGGGCTGCAGGCTGTTACAGGGACTCACAGTGGCATAGTCTATGGCACCCACAATGGGCATTGTAGACATTATGGACACATTGTCATTGGGAGTTTCCGGTAACTCCACTACTTGGTCTGTCTTCCCATTGTGAACCATGCTCCAGCTCCTAATCCAGGTCTGTAGGACTGTTCAGCCATTGTTCCTGCCTCTTGCAGACTTTTGGTTTCATTCTGCTCTGAAGGTCTGTGGTTGCTTCCTGAAAAACAGCTTGGTATCAGGTTTTTAGAAATGGGGAAGTTCTGGTTTTGTTACTGGTTTCAGTGGGAAACTATATTTCAGTGTGTGATAAACTCTGTATGGAAGGTGTTACCTCCTACTTTTACTGTGTTCCTCTCATTAATTATCAAAGGAATCACAAGGTGCTAGAACTGGTGCAAAGGAAGAATCAAGAGGGCCCTGCTGGGCTGGGGATTTAGCTCAGTGGTTCTGGCGCCTGCCTTGCAAGCACAAGGTCCCAAGTTCGATCCCCAGTACCAAAAAAAAAAAAAAAAAAAAAAAAGAGGGCCCTGCTCAGCCCAGCAGCCATGGAGCAAACCCTTTACAGAGAGCTGCTGGGCCACACAGGTCCAGAGCATTTCTGGGTACCCGTTATCTGCAGTGCTGACTTTGGGAAGAGGTGCACTTTGAACTTGGACTTGAAGAACTCAACAACTTATGGAGTTGTTCTCAATGTGACATAGAGTACTTTTCTATGGTAAGACCACCCACTAAAGAGAGGGGGGAATGGGTTAACCAAATAGAGTTAATGATATACAGTTAGAAAACTTTAGCTGAAGCTTGGGATAAGAAGTCCTTTCTTCCACCTTCCCACAGCCTACAGAAGTTTTCAGGCACTCGGTAACAGGGGAGTTAATGGTTGCCCTGTGGGCACAGATTGGTGAATTTCCTTTTAAACCCAAGGTGTTGGTGAGCACAAAAACCAGGGCTGGACCTTGAACTCAAGGCACTATGAGCTTGACCCACAGGATATTTGACTCCCTGAGTCCCATCCCCATTCCCAGGAGGGGACCCTGAGAAGGGCAAGTGGTGGTGAGGAAACCACACCAGCCCGGGAATTGGAAAGGTCTGGTTCTGACACAGGTGTACTTGGTCCAGTGATACTCAAGGTGATGATGACAGTGGCTGGATTAAGGGGAACAATTATTGGATACTGTGCTGGAAGTATTTCCCTGCTTAAATCCAAAGAACAGTTCACTGAAGTACATGCTATTTTCATGATGAACCTTTTAGAGACTGAGTGCCCAAACTGCAACCCCAAACCCATTTACTTATCACAAGTGCCAACACTGCCCCTGTGTGCACTGTTATCCAATGCTCCCCTACCGGGGCGATGCTAGGCCGACTTGGCTCGGGTGCAGACAGAGGGCTCTGTGTGCCCGCTGCAACACGTGTGCAATAGGTTCGCCACCACTGCACCATTTCCACTTAGTAGATGAGAAAGCTGAAGCCAGAGGGATTAAATTACTGCTCGTGTTCACACTGCAGGAAGAGGGAGGACCTGGACTCACATAGGATCTCACTGACTCCAGTCTTGCCACTGCTCCAGTGCACCATCGAACTATGTCAGCTAACTGACACCACAATAAATCTCAGGTCCATCAGAGACTAAACATTAGCACTGAAACCATGAAAGTAAGAGAGAAAACTAGAGAAAACAAAAAAGCATACCTTTTTGAAGTGAGGACTCTCCTTTAAAGCAAGATGTAAAATAAATAAGTTCTTTAAAAATTGACACATCGAACTTCATGAAAGTAATACTTTGGCCCAGGGGCAAACAAGCTGTCCTGACTTCTGTGGAATTCCAATCAACATTCCAAATGGCATTTTTCATAGAAATATAAAGAAATACCCAGTAGTTGGTATGGAATCAGAAAAGACCACAAACAACAAAAACAAAAGAACCAAGCCAGATGCATCACATTCCATGGTTCAAAATAGATTATAAAGTTACTGTAATAAAACAGCATGGACTAGGCATGAAAATAGACATATTGCCCAGTGGAACAAAATAAAAGGCCAGAAAGAAATCCAAGCATTTATACTCAATTGATTTGATTTTTCACAAATGTGTTAAGAAAGTACAATGGGGAAAGGACAATCTCTTCTGTAGATTGTGTTGGGAAAACTGGATCTCCACGTGCACAGGAATGAAATTGGAGACGCAACTCACCGTGTATTCAAAACCCAGCTCAATATGGATAAAGGCTTAAAACTATGTAGACTTGAAATATAAAGCTTCTAGAAGAAAACTTAAGGGAATAGCTCTAAGACATTGATCTGGAAAATGATTTCTTGGCTAGAACTCCAAATCAAAGTAAAAATTGACAAAGGGATTGCATCAAACTAAAAAGCTTCTCCACAGGAAAGGAAACAATAGAATGAAGAGAAAACCCTTGACTTGGGAGAAAATATTTGCTAACTGTACCTCTGAAAGGGACTAATGTTCTAATATTTAAGGAATTCAAGCAACTCAATAGCAAAAAAATAAGTAATCTCATTTAAAGATGAACAACATATTTGAACAGATATTTCTCAAAAGAGGAGAAATAAATGGGCAACAGATATATGAAAGATGTTCAATATCTAATCATCAGGGAAATGCAGATTAAAACTGCAATGAGTTACCACTTCGTTCCTGTTGGAATGGGTATTACCCAGAAGAGGAAAGATAAGAAGCACTGGCGAGGATATGGAAAAGGGAACACTTGCGCTCTCTGGGTGGGGGGATGTGTTAGTGTGGTTTGTTTTTTTTTTGAGACAGGGTATTGCTATGTAGTTTAAACTGGCCTTGAACTCACAAGGTAGCTCAGGCTGGCCTTGAACTCATGGCGCTCCTCCTGCCTAGGCCTCCCGAGTGCTGGGATTACAAGTGTGTGCCACACTTCTCATCCTCTAAGGAGGCTGAGAGGCTGCTGTGGGCTTCAAGGGGGTGGAGCCCAAGCCACTGGGACAAGACCCCTCCCTCATTTGCAGAACACAGTGTGATTGAGACAGAGCGTGGAACTATAACTACATCACACCTAGCCCACCTCAACTATGTACTCCCTAGACAGAGGGGAGAGGAAAATACTTGTTATTGTCTTAGTTTTCTACCTGGAGGAACCTATTGCCCCATAACTTTCTGCCTTAAAGCAAATCCTGCACTGGCAGTTTTGGGGTCGGAGTGGCCACTGCCCATGTGCAGCTCAGCTGGGCCTTCTTACCCTGGTCCAGCAGATTGAGATCCAGGTGTGGGCCGGGTGTCACCTCTCAAGGGTGGAGGAGGAAGGAGCAGCTCCGGGCACCATGGGTGGACCATGGCCAGGAGGAGACCCCATGGCTGGCTGGCTGTAGCCCAGAGGCTGCCTCAGCACCTCCCCATGGGGTCCTCTGCACATGACAGCTCATGACAGGGCAGCTGACTCCATCAGAGCCAGCAGGAGGCAGGGAAGGACAGGAGCCAGCATGAGCCAGCAGGAGCTGTGTCTGTCTTCTGTGGATGCAGTCAGTGACCTCCCGCCATTCTTGTTGTTTTCTGCACCTCAGAGCCAGTCTCTCAGTGCAGTGCACACTGCAGGGGAGGGGACTGGACACGGGCTGCACAGGAGGAGGGGGTCCTAGGGAGCTGCTTTAGAAGCTGCCTCCTACAGTCAGGCACTCACCGTGGGCTCAGTGGTGTGCCTGGTGGTTTAGATCCACAAGGTCATTTGGTTCACACTGCCATTTCAAGGCAGGAAACCCCTGAAGGCCAGCCAGGGTCAGTGCGACGTCCAGGCCCCACTGCAAAGATCCAGCTCAGGCCCAGAATGGCTTCCATGGCTCTATTGGGGCCTTGTGAAAATCAAGGAATACATTGAGGGGACTGATGAAAAAGAAAAGCCCTCTGTTTCTCTCATTGCCTCTCGCTGAGGAAATACTCATGTTCCCCCTTTCGATGTCGTAGGTGTCTGGAGTTATTCTGCACAGGGCTCTGGAGATCATGGCACTGGGATTCAAGATTCTGAGGCCCCATTCTTGTGAAGGGGATCTGCGGAGGCTCTGTCTGGCTCCATGTGACCCAGTGGCCAGGAAAAGATCTAGGAGCCATGGTGGAGGACATCACCTGGGTCTTTTTCTCTGGGACCGAGCACACATGGATGCTGACAATCTACAATGGGACCTTGTTGATGCTACAGGACAAGTACAAAGGAAGGGTCCAAATGCCCAGTGTGACATCCCTGGAGATTAGGAACCTGAGCCCACAGAACAGTGGGCAGTACACGGCACAGTGTTGGTTAGTGACAGGAGAAGACCTTCACCAAGTTTTCGACCTCAAGGTCTGTGGTAAGTGACACCTCCTCACCCTAACCCCATGGCCTCCTCCTTATTTTGAGCCTAGGAGCCTCATAGATGAAAATCTGCAGGATTCTATTTAGATTCCAGCCACCAGTATGTCATCTCTCTCCTAAAAATGGGGTGTGTTTAACACAAAAAGCAAAACTGAGATTTTTACAAGAGAGATCCCTTCCAGTGCTTTGGGGGAGGAAAATGGGAATTTGGTTATATTTACAATAACATGAATTGTTCTTTATATGTCTAAATTTACTTAACTTCTATATCCGTATTCTGCTGATGCTGTAGTAAATTAACACCCATTATTGGCACCAACACCACAAATGCATTACCTTGCTGTGCTGCAGCAGCACCAGATGTGACTCTCCCTGGGCTGAAATTCCGGTGTCAGCAGGGCTGTGCTCCCTTCTGCAGGCTCCAGAGGAAAACAGTCCACTCCATCCCCTGTCCACTGCTTTATGGTGATCAGCGTTCCTCGGCTTGGTCCCCTTCCTCTACCTACACCAGCGTGGCTGGGTTGAGTCCTCCTCACACTGCGTCCTTCAGAGACGCTCGTTTCTGTCCCTCTTCCACTTGTAAGGACCCTAGTGCTGAGGCTGGGCCCACCTAGACAATCTGCAGCGATCACTTATCTCAAGGTCAGCTCTCTACCGTGTCACCTACCGTACTCCCTGGTTCTGAGGACCAGGATGTGGGTGGGAGGGGCCAGTCCAGTTTCCCACCACATTAGGAACGCGTGTGTACCTGGTCCTCCCGTCCTCGCTCCTCCCGTGCAGCACAAGCCTGAGGCTCGCTCTCACTGGACTCCACACTCCAGCTCTCCAAGCCGTGAGAGCTGTGGGAGAAGGTTTACGCTGACTCCTGCGCTCCTTAGGAAATCCACTTCTCCAGCTTCGTTTCCTGGGCGTCTGTGTACAGGGCAGCGCCTGTTAGCAAGAGCGGCCTCCACAGTCTGAAGTCCCATGTGTCTCCCAGGGCTGCTAGTGAATCTGACTCTTGTCTTCCTGCCTGGACCACAGGTTCAGGGCGCGATCTAACTGTACTCGGAGCTGTGACCCAGGCCACGACCCCTGCTTCTCACAGATGTCTCCGCCTTTGAGAGATGGAGCTCTGCTGTGTCTTCGCAGAGACCAGGACAAGCGCTTCTGTGCCAGATCTTTTCCCCTTCCAGAAAAGACCCCAATTTGTGGAACATAATGGTTCCTGGAAGGGGGGGTCTAACCATCCTTTTCTCATGGGAAAATTTTAAAATTTGCTTAATATAGGGAGATCACTTAAGGCTTAAGTCAGTGGCTACTGTCTCTTGCTCAACAGTTAGCTTGAGGCAAACGTGTTTTATTTGTCAAGTGCTCCTTCCTTCCTCATTGGGCACTTGCATAGGCTGCAGTGAGACAATTGGAGAGAATGTGTGACATGTGAGGCTCTTCTTTGTCCTCACTTTCCCAGAGCCAGTGTCCCCTCCGCAGATCCTGGCCAAGTCGCTGTCTGTCACAGCAGGCTGGTGCAATGCCACCCTAGAGTGCAGACCCACAGGGGCGACAGAGAACCTGAATGTGACCTGGGAGAGCAAGGGCCTCCCCAGAGAGCTGGAGCAGAGAGGGACACCAGTACCAGCCCCCACCCCCTGGACCCAGGCTGCGAGCTTGCCCCTGAGCCAGGCCAATGGCAGCCTCACCTGTTTGGTCAGCAACCCCGCGGATCAGAACAGAGCCACCTCAGACCTCAGTGACATCTGTCCACGAGGTGAGTCCTTCCTGTTGGAGGGGAGGGCTTCCTGAAGCTCAGGGAGCACTGCAGTGTGGGGTTCCAGGCTTTCTTCCCTGCTGGGTTCATTTGCACCCCCACCTGCACATGATCACCCTGTGAAGTCTGGAGTCCAACTCACATCCAACTCACATCTGCCTGTAAATGTCCCTCACATTCCTGCCCTTCCCCGCTGCTGCAGGCAGCAGTGACTCTCCCTCCCTGTCTGTCACACACTGTGGGCACAGAGTGGGCTCTGGAAAAGTGGACGTATGCCCGGCTCATCTCCAGATCTGACCTCCATTTTCTCCCTGTAGGACGCAGGGCTCACAACTTGTCTGCCCATGCTGTGCACTCACGGGCACACGGCACACAGAGCTGCTGCTGTACCCTCTGACTGCGCTGCCCCTGAGAGCCTTTAAAGCATCACCTCTTCTCAGCCAGTATTGGTCAGTTGTGTACTTGAATCCTCCACAAACTGCAGTGCCTTTAGGGCAGGGACACAGTTTGGTTCTCTCTTTGATCCTTTGGCCAAGTACAGTAGGTGTTTACAGTTTACAGTAGGTGTTTTATTGACTAAATGGATGATCTGGGAGCTGTGTGCAGTCTTCTCCTCTTTGCCCTTCCTCCAGTAATGGTGCAGGCATCCCTCATGGCAGTGTCAGTTATAATCCCCTGTTACATCCTCCACCCGCCTCCCATCTAGGAGTGTCAGGTAAAGTTCCAGTCAGCATGACGCCTCTCCATCTGGCTTCAGGTTTTACCTCCCTGTGATCCTGGTCACCTACAGCTCCTCCCTACCTGTCCCTCCCCTGCAGGACTTCTCACTTCCCCCTGATATCGGTGAACCTCCCACTCTTCCCTATAACCTTCTTCAGGAAGTTTACCCTATAACCTTCTTAAACCTCGGTTGCAGTGAGGTCCCTCTTTCTGGCCGCTGGTATTTTCTGCCTTCCCTCATAGCTCCCGAATTTCTCAAGGGCACCAACCCTACCTTGTTCATTTCAGCGTCCCAGCACCATGCAGGAGCTGGGGAACTGGTTGAATGATGACTCTGCATGGTCCTTCCTTTCCGTCCCTGAATCAGGACTTCTGACTTTGCCTTTCTACTCTCTCACCCTTCCAGTGGGTATCTTGACTTCTCTCCTGCCTTAACCATTTTTCACTCTCTCAGTGTGTGGGAAACAGGTAGATCTGGACAGTCCACCGCTGGCCTCACGGGAGGCTTACTAGGGGGCTTCATGACTGTGATTTTGCTTCTTGGAGCTAGACTGTATCTTTGGAAGCTTCATGAGAAGAGGAAGAAGATGGTGCTGGAACAATGCAGGTTGGATTTCCCTTCTGGGCTCCGAGATCTCCCCTCTCTCCCATTGGCCCCGGGCTCCCTTTGGCCTGCACTTTTTGCTGCCAGGAAGTGGGTCCTGCAGAGGGGATAGTGGCTGTAACCATGATGACCTCAGGTTCATGGTGGGGGGGAGCATTACTGGTTTCCCTGGCACAAAATCAATCTCCATTCTGTCAATGACTCTGGTGCAGGATTGCAGCAGGACCAACAGGTCTGCACTGATGAGCTCTTACAGGCAGATTATAATATGGAAACCTCATGAAGAAAATGACAAGGTGAGAGCTGGGAGTGGTGGCCAGCCTGACTACTCACAGGTCACCCACTGCCCAGCTCTGGGCTTCCTAAACTCAGACCCCTGCTATTTTTGTCCCCACTGTTCTTACCTTTTTGTAATATCTACAGCATGAACTAAGCACATTTATAATTGACTAGTGTAGTGCTGGGTGCTTTGGGAGAATTCATAAACATTCATGTGAATGGACATTGATGGTATGCAGAGGTCCCTCTGGGGCCACCGTATCTATCCCCAGCTTCTCCAGAACCCTCTGTCTTGTATTCCCAGCGTATTGGTGAACAACATCCAGAAGCAAGGGGGCCACTTACTAGTGTCTACAGTAAGCTTGTTCTCCATGCCTGCCTACAAAGATGATTTAATTGGAGGAAATAGGAGAATGAAACACTCCTCGGACACCCCACCCTCTGAGTCTGACACCTGGGGTCGCCTACTTCCTCTGGCTTTGGTTCAGCTCCAGGTGCCCTTGATCTTATTAGCCTGACCCAGTGGACATTCCTCCCTGAGCACAGCTGCTCCTGTGACTTCTCCAACAGCGCCCCACTGTTCCTGCACACTCAGGATCCACACGCCTGCAAGCCAAGGTTCTTCTGCAGTCACTGACATAGCCCGAGCACTCCTCTCCAGAGGCACTCCCAGGAGAACCTGCCTGATGGACTCTGCAAGTCCTCATTGCTTTGTCACAAGTCTGTCGTTGAGAACAGGGGCCAGAAACAGGAACTACAAAGGGATGTTGATTGCACCCTGGAGGAGTTAGGATGGGGTCTGGATTGCATGGTGCTGGAACACCAACATTGGTGGGAGCCCCAGCTTCCTCTTTCCTCTTGCAGGCTTTTTTTTCATCAATTTTATTGGTACATTTTAGATATACAATATGCTGACATTCATTATTAGGAATTTGTACCTTTACGTGATGTATCTTGGTTCTTTTTTTTTTCCCCTTCCCCTGCCCTCCCTTCAACCCCTCCACCCCTCCCTATTTACAGAGACGTTGTTTCCATTTTTTCCTTTTCTCATATTTATTCCTTTCCCTTCTTTCCTTTCCCCTGCCTCTCCCACTTCCCCTTCCCCTTTGGACATTTTCTTCCTATTTCACATTATCTATTATACATTTTGATCCTTATTTACACTTTCAGTTTCTCACACTGGAGGAACTATTTGGTATTTACATGTGTGTCCTATTTATTTCACTTAAGAGTATCCCCTCAATGTGCATACATTTAGCTACAAATGTCTCTAGTTTCTCATTCTTTATGGCTGCATTTTTTTTTTGGTACCAGGGAATCGAACTCTGGACCTTGCACTTTCGAGGCAGGCGCCGGAACCACTGAGCTAAATCTCCACTGAGCTAAATCTCCGGCCCTGGCTGCATATTTTTTAAAACCCCAAATTTTCTTTATGCAGTCTCCAGTTAATGGGCACTTGGGCTGTTTCCAAGTTTTATTTATTAAAAACTGTGCCACGATGAACATAGGTGCAAATATGTCACTGTGGTATGATGCTTACAATTCTTTTGGGAAGATCCCCAGCAGGGGAATAGCTGGGTCAAATGGCACATCCAATCCTAGTTCTTTGAGGTTTCTCCATACTGATTTCCACAGTGGTTGCATCAGTCTACACTCCCACCAACAGTGGAGAAGGGTTCCTTTTCCCCCACAGCAGAGTCAGAATTTGTTATTGGTTTGTTTCTTGATAGCAGCCGATTTTTCTGGGGTGAGGTGGAATCTCAGTTTTGTTTTCATCTGCATCTCTCGAATGACCAGTGATATTGAACATTTTTTTCATATGTTTATTTGCTATTTCTACTTCTTTCTGAGAAATGTCAGTTCATTTCAGATGCCCATTTTTGGATTAGGTCTCTAAGTTTGGGAGGTCTGATTTTTTAAAAGTTCTTTATATATTCTAGATGGTAGAACAGCTGGTAAAATTTTTTTCCCACATTGTGGGTTGTCTCTTCATGCTGTTGGTGGTTTCTCTTGCTGTGCAGAAGCTTTTTAATAAGATTAGATCCCACTGATTTATTGTGCTAGTTCACATGTGATTGAGTTTTTGTTCATGAAATCTTTTCCTATGCCAATGCCTTCAAGAGTTCTCTACCTAACCTCTTCCAGCTGGTTTAGTGTTTCCGTTTTCATATTTAGTTCTTTAATCCATTTCAATTTTAATTTAGTGCATGGTGAGAGATATAGGTCTAGTTTTAATCTTTGGCAAGTTGAAACCCAGTTTATTCAGCACTATTTATTAAAGAGGCTATCTTTCCTCCAGTGAGGGTGTTTTGTCAAAGATGAGGAGGCTGAGTATTTCTGAAGTTGTTTCTGCATCTCCTAATTGGTTCCATTGATCCTTGGGTCTGTTTCTTTGCCAGTACCATGCTGTTTTATCACAGTAGCTTTGTAGTATAGTTTCAAGTTGGGGATTGTGATACCCTCTAACTTGTTTTTATTGCCTAGAATTGTTTCTGCTATTCTATGTCTCTTCTTGTTCCAAATGAATTTTTGGATTGTTTTCTCAAGGTCTTGCAGGCTTTGTATAGGCTGTATGTGTTTGGGGAGTTTCTATTGCCCTGCCCCCTTCTCTCCCTTCCCTGTCCCTTCATGTCTTGGTCCCATTCTCATTTGTCCCATTCTCTCCCTTTCCTATTATCTATCTTTTATTTTGTTCTTTCTTTATATTTTGGGTTTCTCATATAAGAAACACCATGTGATATTTAACCTTGTGGTTCTGATTTATTTCACTTGGGAAGCACAAATCTGCATTGTGCAGATGGTGGAATATAATCCAGAGGTTTAATACCTTCAGAGTTCTCCAAAGTGTGTGTGGTGAAGTCATGATTTGGGTCCTCAGTGGATCACAATTTCACTTATTTTGACTCTGTCTTTCATCTGTGACATCCAACCTGTCATTATGACCATTGGTTTTTCCTTCTTTAGGCTACTTTTCTTTTGTTCTTGCATGGTTAATTTTATGTGTCAACCTGACGGGCCTATGGAATGCCAAAGTCACTGTTAACGCTTTACTTCTATCTGGATGGATCTGCTTTCAGAAGAACTTGGCATTTTAATTACTAGACTCAGTAACATAGATTTCCCTTCCCAATATGGGCAAGCATCATCCAATCTCCCGAGTCTGAACTGACCAAAAAAATAAAATGGGGGCTAATTGATCCTCTCTGTTTAAGTTTGGACAGCTCTCTTACCCTCATTCAGACACAGGCACTTTTTGTTCCTAAGCCTTTGGACTCAGCCTGGACACACACCAGGACTCCTCTTGTTCTCCGCCCTTTACATCTGCACTGGAACTACAGTGGCTTTCCCAACCCCAGCAGGCACACAGCAGGTCTTTGGCCATCTCAGCCTCCAGAAGGCCCTGAGCCAATCCCCACGATAAAGGACTTTCCAAATGTATACATATCCACTACTCATTCTGTCCCTCTAGACAGCCTGAATCATGCTTCCTATTTTCCACTCTAGCTATACCATTTTTTTTTACATTTCTACCAAGATGTAACAAGATTTCTTCCTATCCATTTCACATCTTGTTATTATCCATTTTATTGACTATATCCATCCTAATACATGTAAGTAGTATCAGATTGTGATTTTGACTTTTATTTCTTTAATGACTGATATGTTTGACATTTATTCATGTCCGTATTGGCCATGTGTATACCTTCTTGGGAGAAATCCCCCTGTCTTGAGTTCTCAGTCATGCATTGGCCCCACCAGCATACTGAAAGTGTTCTTTTCCAGGTCACCAGGGATCTCCACATCGTTAAGTCCCATGGGCAGCTCAAAGTCCTCATCTTCCTGGACACTTCAGAACACTGTCCTCACTACCCACCCTTCTTTTCCTCCTACTCAGTGGCTGCCCCTGAGCTTCTTTTCCTGATTTCTTTCTCATCTCTTCCTCCTCTAAATTGTGGAATATCCCAGGGTTCAGACCGCCTAGACCACCTGTCTTCACTATCTACATGTTCTCGTTCTAGGGTTCTGCCCATGCTCTAATCCTTGGACGCTGTGACTTTCCCTTACATAGCAAACTGGACTTTGCAGATGATTCAGTGTTAAAGGGCTGGAAATGGAGAGATTATCAGGATTATCTGAGTGGGCCCAAACTAACCACCTGGTGTTATGGCTAGTGTTTAGATGTCCCCCAAAGCCTCATGCTTTTTCAGAGGTAGTTGAATATGGGATATGTGATGCTGGGGTAAAGGGGGTGTGATTGCTAAACCACTACATGTGAGTGACTGGTTTGGCACTGCCCTAATCCCAGTAGTCTGAATAAGATAAAAGGGCCAGAGAGACGTTCATAAAGGCCATCTTGTCGCCTTTGCTATCTTGTGCCTGCCATGCTGTTTCTCCTGTGGGATGTCTGTTTGCCATCCCTGTCTTGGAGCCAGCTGACTGTGGACTGAAACCTCTGAACTGTGAGCCAAATAAATGTCTTCCCCTTTAACTTTGGGTGTCTGGTATTTTGTCTGAGCAATGAGAGAAAAGTAACACACCTGGGTTCTTAAAAAGTGGAAGATGAAAAGGCAGAAAAGTAAGAGAGATAGGATGTGAAAGGGACTTCACTCATCATTACTGGCCATGAAGATGGAAGAAGGCAAGCACGGGTCAAGGAAATGCAGTGTTCTTACACAAAAGACCCTCAATTTACAGCCTGCAGGAAAATAAGAACCTGAGTTTCTAATGGCAAACAATAGAATTATAGCATCTTGAATGAACAGAAAATGCATTGTCCCTTAGAGTCTACTGGAAGGAATATGACCTTAATTTTTTTCCAGAGATGCATTAGACTTCTGGCCTCTAGAACTACAAGATGGTAAGTTTGTGTTGTGTTAAGGCACTAAGTGTATTGTGGTCTGGTATGGCAGGAATAGACAGTAATGCTAATATCATATCATCTTGTGATTTCAAGTACTTTGGGTACTCTGAAGTTCCCAGGCTGGGTATCTCCAATGGACTCCACATTGTAAAAGTCCAGCTCCTTACATGGCATCTGTACTTGACTGATGGTATCTGCAGCTTGGCATGTCTCAATTTAAACTCTCTAGCTATGCTTCCCATACAGTGTTCCTGTCCCAATAAATGTCACCTCTATCCTTACATTTCAGTGACAAAACTGATTCTACTATGTCTTCAGTCAGTACATGAGGCACGTCGCTGATCCAGTGTGACCAGCATCCCTCAGCTGGACACTGGCAGTGGCCTCACAGTCTCCTTGCTTCTCTTTTTAACTCCTTAAAGTACCATCCACCATGACCCTTTCACAGTGTGACTTGAATCATGTCACTTCCTCCAATGGACAATTCTGGAAAAACACAAATCGTTAAGACTGATTTATGTCTGTATATAAATGTCCAAAATGGATGCGGAAAATATTGTCAAATTTATGTATTTTCCCTTTAAGAGCTTAAAGACTAAATCCTATTGTCAGGGGATTCTTCAAAATCTTAAAGAAGAGAATATTTTTGTTATCACAAATATATTTAAAAACTTGGCAGAAAATAGGTTTCACTTATGATTTGGAAAACTGGACAAAACAATCTAGAATATATAAAGAATTTTTTAAAATCAGAGCCCCCCATATTTAAAGACTCAAGCCATAAATGGCCATCTGAGGTAAATACACAATTCTCAGATGAAGAAGTAGAAACAGCAAATAAATACATGAAAAATGTTCAACATCATTCGTCATTTGAGAGAGGCAAATTAAAACAATGCTGACATTCCATAACACTCCAGAAAGAATGGCTATTATCAAGAAATCAACCAACAAGTAATGCTGGCAATGCTGTGGGGAAAAAGGAACCCTTCTCCACTGTGGGTGGGAGTGTAGACTAGAGCAACCACTGTGGACATCAGTGTGGAGATACCTCAAAGAACTAGGATTAGGGCTGGGGATTTAGCTCAGTGGTTTTGCCACCTGCTGCACAAGCGCAAGGACCCGAGTTCGATCCCTGGTACCAAAAAAAAAAAACCAAACAAACTAGGATTAAAGGTCCCATTTGACCCAGGTATCCCCCTTCTGGATATCTTCCCAAAAGAATGAAAAGCATCATACCACAGCAATATTTGCACTCCCATGTTTATAGCAGCACAGTTTGAAACAGCTAAATCATGGGAACACCTGAAATGCCCATCGATTTGAGAATGGATAAAAAAAATGTTGTTTTCTTTATATAATGGGTTACTATTCAGCCATAAAGAAGGATAAACTTTTCTATGTATATGGATGCTCCTGGAGGCCATACTCTTAAGTGAAAAAAATCAGGCCGGGGATTTAGCTCAGTGGTTTCACCACCTGCTGCACAAGCGCAAGGACCCGAGTTCGATCCCTGGTACCAAAAAAAAAAAGAAAGAAATCAGACACACATGTGTAAATATCACATTGTTTCTCTGATGTGAGAAACAAAGTATAAATAAGGACCAAAATATATAATAGATATTGTGAAAGAAGAAATTGTTTAAAATTACACTGAATGTGAGATACTTTGTTAATAATTAAAGTGTTTTATGCAAAAAAATGGCATAGTATTTTTGGATATGAGTTGAGCGATAGATTAGCAATTGAAAATATACTCTTTTCAGATCATGATACACAGTGTATTTACCATTATTATTTTCTAATTATTTTTATTATGAAAAATTATTTTTCCATAGACTGTTGATATTTTCTTTTTTTTTTTTTTGTACTGGGGATTGAACTCGGGACTTTGCGCTTGCGAGGCAGGCGCCGGAAACACTGAGCTAAATCCCCAGCCCAAAGTATACTTATTTCAGTGACAAGTATTTATTTTTGGTACCAGGGATCGAACTCAGGTCCTTGGGCTTGTGGAGCAGGTGGTGGAACCACTGAGCTAAATCCCCGGCCCCCATATTTTCTTTATTAATATCTACTTGTATTACATTAAAAGTTTTTTAAAAGGAAATGAATTCTTCCTTTAATCACGCAGGCTGCTTGGGCAACTCTCACTTCCCTTTCTCTGGCGAAGTCCATTCCCACTTTGGCAGTCCGCATGAGCACAGGAAGGACTTTCCTCAGCACGGTCACGTCCCTGTCTCTGGTGGGTCACAGTGGGCTGGGTGGAGGGGCTTCGGGTGACCGGGTTCCAGGGCTGCCATGCTTCTTGTAAGGGCTGCTCAGTGCTACTTGATGGCCCTGGGGAAAGTGGGGCTTTAGGGCTGGGAGTGACTTCACCAAGTGACTGTGACTGAGGACTGTAGAGAAAGATGGGGAACAGGCAGGGAAAGGGACGGGCCTCAGTGAGGTTTCTGGCAAATTGTGATTAGAAAGACCTAAAACCTTTGAGAGAGAAATTCAGAGAAGCAGGAGAACTGAGAGGCAGCCTGGCCCCACTTAGTGCCAGGGCCCCAGTTCCTCCTCTCACCTTCAGTTAAGTACACAGGAGGCAGAGTGGGGAGGACGCTGTATTACAGAAAGCTCACTTAGTGTACAAAATATGTACTCATACATAGAGGTATATATATATTCTCTTACCAAGTAGCTGCAGTAGAATGTACATGTACTCTTTACTAACTGCTAACGTGGCCTTGTAGGTAAGGCCCATCCTAAATTTTAGAGACAGCATAGAAGTTTTAGAGACTCTACATAGATGACCCAAAGAACTACACGAAAAACTCTTAGACTTAGTAACCAACTTCAGCAATGTAGCGGTATTAGTGGATACTTTCTTCTAAAAGTGGCTCACCAAATAATCATTACCAAGTTTGGGGTTGCTCACTTCTTCTGTAGTTGGATTCCAGATTCTTCTCATCTTGAACAAAGAATTGAACAAAATGAGCAAAAAGCAGTGGTAAAGTTTATTTGAAAAAGTAAAAGTGAAGAGTGAGAGAGAAACTGGCTATACAGAGCAAGCTTGGGCTGAGTAAAGGAGAATAAACAAGATTAAAGTATACCCTGGAAAAAGCAGGAGAGGCTATCATCAGGAGAAAAATGGCATAGTACTGGACCAAAAACAGATATGTGGATCAATGGGACAGAATGGAGCATACAGAGACATCCTTGGACACATCCAGCTATTTGATCTCTGACAAAGGGGCCAAAAGCATATGCTGGAGGAAGGATAGCCTAGTTAACAAGGGTGCTGGGAAAAGTGGTTATCTGTTTGCAGGAGATTGAAGCTGGACCCTTATCTCTCACCATATACTAAATTAAAATCTAAATGGATCAAAGATCTAAACATTACAAAAGAAACATTAAAACTACTAGAAGTTAACATAGGTAAAACACTTGAAGACATAGGTTTGGGAAAGGGTTTTCTAAACAGAACATTGTTTCCACAAGAAATAACAGCAAGAATAAAATAATGGGATTATATCAGATTTAAAATCTTCCATACAGCAAAAGAATCTTTTAGTAGAGTGACTAAGGGCTAATATCTAGAATGTACAAAGAGCTAAAAAAAAAAAAACACACTGAAATTAAAGTCCCAATCATTAAATAGGCAAGAGAAATGAACAGAGACTTCACAGAGAAAGAAATACAAATGGCCAACAAATATATAAAGAAATGTTCAACATCTTTGGCCATTAGAGAATTGCAAATTAAAACAACCCTAAGGTTCCATCTTACTCCAGAAAGAATGGCAATCACTAAGAAATCAAAAAATAACAGGGCTGGAGATTTAGCTCAGTGGTTCCATCACCTGCTCTGTAAGCACAAGGACCTGAGTTCGATCCCCAGTACCAAAAACAAACAAACAAACAAATAACATGCTGGAGTGGCTGTGGTGAAAAAGGAACCCTCCTTCATTGTTGGTGGGAATGTAAACTAGTACAACCGTTATGGAAATCAGTATGGAGATTTTTCAAAGAACTGAAATTAGAAATTTCATCTCACCTAGCTATTCCCCTTCCGATTATCTTCCCCAAAGTGCTTAAGACATCATACTACAGTGATATTTGCATACCAATGATTATAGCTGCCCAACTAGTAATACCTAAATCCTGGAAGCAGCCTACATACCCATCAACAGATGATTGGATAAAGAAAATGTGGTATCTATATAAAATAGAATACTACTCAGTTATAAAGAATGACAAGCTTGGGGCTGGGGATTTAGCTCAGTGGTTTCGCCGCCTGCTGCACAAGCACAAGGACTCGAGTTCGATCCCCAGTACCAAAAAAAAAAAAATCAAGAATGACAAGCTTGAGATATGTGTAGGAAAATGGATGCCTTTGGAAAATATGTTAAGTGAAATAAACCAGACACACAAGCTTAAATACTGTATCGTGTCTCTCATTTGAATGAGGCAAGGTACAAACAATAATAAAGTATAGATACAAGGGCACAGGGCCGGGGATTTAGCTCAGTGGCATGGTTCCTGCCTTGCGAGCACAAGGTCCTGAGTTCGATCCCCATTACCAGAAAAACAAAAACAACAACAACAAAAAACAAGAACTAGATAACAAGGGCACAGGGGATGGATCTCTTGCAATAGAGAAGGGAACAGGGGCATAGGATGAGGACGAGGGGAGGGGAAAATAAGTAGAATAAAGACAAACTCAATATAAACATTATATTCCATAACATGAGCTAAATTTAATAAAATCAACAAGAATAAAAATTGGGTAGGGGAATTAGAGGGAAGGAGGGAATGGGAGAGGGATTTAAAAAAAAGAAGCTTGGGGCCGGGGATTTCAGTGGTTTCGCCGCCTGGTGCGCAAACGCAAGGACCGGAGTTCGATCTCGGTACCAAAAAAAAAAAAAACATATGCAGTCAGTGATCTGATGTTCCATAGCCAGAAACAAAAACCTTACAAGAATGAAAATCAGGATAGGGGAATTAGAGGAGGAGGGAGGAAGCTGGAAGGGAAGGGGAAGGAAATTCAAAAAAAAAAAAAAAAAGCTGTAGTATGTACATGTACTCCCCAAGATGACTATAAACTGCATGTACCGCAAACATTTACTAATAAAATTACTTAAAAGTTTTTTTTAAAAAAAGGACTGGTGATGAGAGTTGGGGGGGGAGGTGGAAAGGGTGCGCCCCAGCTCAGAGCCTGATAAGCAAGGGCAACGCCTTGCTCCTTGGAGGCCTCAGTCCCCAGCTGGTGGGAAGCCACAGGAAAGCTGGTTGAACAGTCTGCTCGCTTGGTGACTAGTTGCTATGGGAACCATAGAAAAGCGGAAGTTGAAGCAGCACGGGTACTTCCTCTTCCGGGTCTGCGTGCTCCCCCCCCCCACCACCGCGCCTCTGGGGCGGGGGGAGTCACATGGGGCTTCGCTTCCTCCGTGGTATTTTGCTGCAGCTACTGCCTCGGTCACCGCTTCCAACTCGACACTGCATGCTCGGCCCACAGTCCGTCCCGCCCCCGAAAAGGCCCGGTAGCAACCTCATGGCACCGCCCCGAATCGGGACGCACAACGGCACCTTCCACTGCGACGAGGCTCTGGCTTGCGCCTTGCTTCGCCTCCTGCCGGAATTCCAGGTACTTACTGTCCGTGAAACAGCCTGGGACGGCCTGCGTCCCTAAGTGTGTCCCCTGGTAGTTCAGGCAGTCTGAGCACTACCCCACCGCACCTCCCTGGAAACCCAACATTGATCCTATCCCCGTGGGACCCTTGCCCGGCAGCCCCTTTACGGCCTGCGTACTTAACAGGATGCTGAGATTGTGCGGACTCGCGACCCGGAAAAATTGGCTTCTTGTGACATCGTGGTGGACGTGGGTGGCGAGTATGACCCTCGGAGACACCGATATGACCATCACCAGAGGTGAGTTCTCAGATACCATTTTTTTTCTTTTTTTAATTTTTGGGACCGGGGATCGAACTCGGGACCTCGAGCTTTCGAGGCAAGCACAGGGACCACTGAGCTACATCCCTGGGCCCCAGATACCATTTTTTAACTTCTTTGACCGACTTTGTTCAGTGCTCCAATTCAACCAATCCGCTGTCGAGGTCCCTGTCAGCGAGGGAAACAGGCTCCGTCATCGAAATCAAATTGAGTCCCATTGCGACTGCAGCCTTCCTTTCGTCCTGCTCTCAGTTCTTCGTGTCTCTCCAGCTTCGGGCGCATACCTTGGATCCTGGTCGGTCCCCCAGATCTCTCCCAACTCACCTCCTTCCTTGCCTTCCATGGCTTACTTCCAGGTTTTCTCCATCAACTGTCATCACCGCAGCTAATACCCCATCTGGAATTAATCCATTCATGTGTCTTCACAGCCCCATCTCAGACTGCCGGGATCATGTAATTTTGACAGTTGGTGACAGTTCAGATGTGTGTAGTCTGTTTTGTTCTGTACCAGGAATTGAACCCAGGGCCTTCACAGACATGCACTGCCACACCCAGATCTACTTCTATAAATTATGTTGGAAAGAATCCCTAGTATTTTATCCTGATTTGTCACCAGCTCTTCAAAAGAATGGCTGAAGCTGGGTGTGGTGGTGCACACCTGTGATCCCAGCCCAGAGGAGGCTGAGGCAGGAGGATTGCCACCAGTTCGAGTTCGAGGCCAGCTTGGACTACATAGTGAGTTCAAGGCCAAAAAAATGAAAATAAAAAGAATAGCTGTCCTTGGGTCCACCTTATTCTTCCAGCCTGTTTCCCTGTAGCATACTCTCCCTGTCTCTCCACAGGCACGGCCTGATGAAGGAGTACTAATGACCTCAGGACCAAACCAGGGGGATAGCACAGAGTCTCACTTTAGTTGAACATTTGTGGTACTTGGCATTATTAACCATTTCCTTTTTTCTAATGGCTTTGTTTATAGACATTTATAAAGTATTTGATACTTAAAAGAATATAATTTTTCTGAGTATCAATCATAAGATGAATATCCATCCACCAGTCTCTCAGCCTAAACTATTACCATTACCTTCAATCCCTATTCCTATGTGCTTCTTGCCTATCCCATTCCCACTTTCCCCCAAATAAAGCAATATTCTTTTTTTTTTTTTTTTTTGAGACAGGGTCTTGCTATGTAGTCCAGGCAGGCCTTGAACTCACAGCAGCCCTCCTGCATTCAGCAGGTATTCAACCCTCCTGAATGCTGGGATTTTAAGTATGCACCACTACACCTGGCTAATATCATAAATTTTTAGCAGGGCATAGTAGTCCACGCTTGTAATCCCAGCTTTCAGGAAGCTGAGGCAGGACAATTATAAGTTCCAGGCCAGCCTGGGCTACTACATAACAAAACCCTTAAAAAAAAAAGAAAACATAAATTCTGTGTTCATCATACTTTTGTTCTTATATATAGTTTAGTACAGGTCTATTTTCATCAACAGTATATTTATTTTGTTTCTTTTTTTTTTTGGTATCAGGGATCGAACTCCGGACCTTGTGCTTGCCAGGCAGGCAGCAGAACCACTGAGCTAAATCCTCCGCCCCTATTTTCTTTTGCAACTTTACCTGAGGAGTTATTTTCTGAGTTATTACCTGAGGAGTTATCATTTGCATTTATACATGGTGAATATAATTTTTTATTTACCCAGTATTTAATAATGTCATAAAACTGAAAACAAACTCAGGTGATTCTGAGATAGACTGGTATTTGGAAATCGCAGCTGAGTAGACTAAGGTGTAGCTCAGAGGTAGGATACAAGCTTAACATACAGAAGGCCTTGGATTCAATCCCTAACCCTTCACCCCCAAAACATTTTTCTAATTAGACATCACAGGTGTAATGTCTCCTTCCCTAAAGTGTCCTAACTTTTCCCTGTCTATCTCACTGCTACTCAGATTCCTGCCTTACTCACCTGGACCATTCCAGGCAATCTCCTTGCTTCTGTCTTCCAGGCTGGCTGGTGCAGTTCTTTCTGCTGTGCACCTGTCTGATAATTCCCCCAAAGACTCCCCACTACTTACAGACGAAGCCCAGACTTCAGAACATGGCATACAAAGTTTCCCATAGGCTGGACCCTTCCTTCCCTTCCACCTTTATCTTTTGCCACTTCCATCTCCAGTGATCAAACCCAGGGCATCAAGAGCTTTACCACTGAGCTATACCCCCAGCCCCAGAAGCTACCTTTCTTGCAGTTCCATGAAATGCATCTTTCAGGACTGACCTGAAGGCTTTCTGCTCAACCCTTTCCTCATTCCCTCCCTCCTTTCCTTGCTGTAACCTAGTATAGTACAGTAGTATATATAGGAGTATAGTATCTGTGGGTCCTACATCCATGGACTCAACCACAGATCAGAAAGTTTTTTTAAATTGACCTTGTATTGAACATATACAGATTTTTCTTAACATTATTCCCTAGATAATAACATTGCAGCCTCATTTGTTTTGGGTTGTTTTTTTTTTAGTACTGGGGATCGAACTCGGGACAGTATGCTTGGGTATGCTTGTGTGGCAGGCACCAGAATCTCTGAGCTAAATCCCCAGCCCAATAATAACATATTGTAACAACTGTTTACACACCACTTTGTTTGTTTCCTAGTACCAGGAATTGAACTCAGGACCTTGGGCTTGCTAGGCAGGTGTGGTGCTGCTGAGCTGTTTACACATCATTTACATTGTATTAAGCATTATAAGTAAATGAGAGATGGTTTAAGTATATAGGAGGTTGTACATAGTTTACATGCAAATACTCTGTCTCTAGATTTTGGTATCTGCTGAAGGAGGACTGTACTTGCTTGGTTGGTTGTTTCTGCCTCTAACATATGAATTAGAAAGGCAAGGATCTCCTTAACATCTACACACAAAACCAAGCACATAAGGCCGGGGATTTAGCTCAGTGGTTCCGCTGCCTGCGCTGCCTGCCTCAAAAGCGCAAGGTCCCAAGTTTGATCCCTGATCCCTGGCACCAAAAAAAAAACCAACCAAACAAAAAAACAAGCACATAGTAAACAGGCATTGAGCTTTAGCTATTGTTAAGTGAATGCATGAATGGAGACCCCAAGCCATAGTCTATGTTGACTCCTGAGAAAAAACCAAATCCTTTCCATCCAGGCTTTCTTGTCCCCGCTCCTGCAGTATTCTCATCCCCTATCCCATCCATGTCTGCACATGTGCATGTGTACGCATGCGCACACACACACAGTTAACTGGGTCCACTCCTTCACCTCAGTCCTGCTTCCCTCTGCTCCTCAGGTCTTTCACAGAGACCATGAATTCTCTGTCTCCTGGAAAGCCATGGCAGACCAAGCTGAGCAGTGCAGGACTCATCTATCTGCACTTCGGGCACAAGCTGCTGGCCCAGTTGCTGGGCACTAGTGAAGAGGACACCATGGTGGGCACCATCTATGACAAGGTGGGGACCTGAAGACAGAGACACCGTCCCCCCCCATCTCCAGCAAGCCAACTGGGAGTGGCACTCATGCAGCACTGGACTGGGCCTCAGGTCAGGGTTCTTGGCCCATAGGGGCCCAACAGTTCCTTTCCTGTCTGGTTCCGAAAGGGGATGGTGATGTCTCCCCCATGTGCATCCTGGGTGGGTATGAGCAGTGGATGACATAATATATGGGAAAGGGCTTGCAATTTGGTTTGGTTTGGTTTGTTGTCTTGCTCTTCACTAGGCTGGCCACAGGCTTCTAGCTCAAGTGATCCTCCTTTGTTAGCCTCTTGAGTGCTGGGCCTATAGGCATGTGCCACTGCACCTTTCTGAGAAAGGGTTTGGAAAACCACAAAGCATTGCATAGTATTAATATACATTAAAAGCAATTATTTAGTGCCTTTTTGTTAACAGAGGAGGTGCTTATACTTGGCAGCACTGGGCTTAGAAGTTCTTGCTGCCTTAAAGGTTGGAGAGAATATATCTTAGGTACCACTAAGACACAGGAGTTGGGAAGCTCAGTTGGGAAGGAACTGATTATGGAAACATGATGTTCTACCAATATCCCTTGCAAGTGGCTTCCTGATGGGGAAGGAACAGAGCTGGCTGCCCTCAAATGTCAGGTCAAGTAATACTTGAGGGCACCTACTTGACCTTACTGTGAATTTCACAAGTCAGATCTTAGATTCAGTTGGCTGTTTTGCAAGTGGGCTGTTCACTGTTCAGGCCTGGCTTGCCAGTGTCTTCCCCTATGACATGTCATTCATACACTCCTAAGGTAAAGAATTGTGAACAAGTTACACTAGAGTTTTGGGGATACCAAGATTTTAGACTGCCTAGTCAGTTTTCATTTCCACTCCTGAGGATTTCCTAAGCAGCTAACTAAATTAAACTTGTGTTAACCAAGCCTCAGGTTTGGGTCTAATCTAAGAGGTGCTGGGCAGCCATGTACCACAGGTTTTTCCATAAAACATTCACAATTGTTTCTGCCCCAAAACTCCCAAGGAATAATTCTACCATTTCTTCAGGTTTATAAGAGGCCACAGCTGCAGATGTCACATGAAACATTATAGGCTTCCCTGGGACCCAAACTCCCACATCCCAGCTCTTCATGTCTGCTATAGAATTCATTCCTTCCCGTGTAACTTGTGTTTGGCCAGACCCACCTATACCCCATTGGGTCACTGAATGGTCCACTCAGCCCTAGAGATCTTCCCTCCCTTGGCCATAGGGATCCAGTCTAGCGAGGGCCTCTGAAAACTGAGCAGCCTCTTTTTTCAGTTGGTAGCACGCACACGCGTGTGCACACACACACACGCTGGCCTTGGCTTAACTTTGTGTAGTGGAATGAGCCCTGAAGTCAGGCAATCTGAAGTCCAGTCTCAGCACTATTAGCTCTTAGATCTTAAGCAAGCCACCGAACTTCCCACTTCTGCCACACTTCATCCAGCAGGTGGTAGATAGATCCTCATGGGGCTGTTGTGAGGATTAAGTGAAACCTAGTCAAAGGATTTGGGGTATATATAGTCCAGTGGTAGAGCATGTGGTCAGCATGTTTGAGGCCCTAGGTTCAATCACCAGCACCACCAAAAAGAAAGCTAGATGACTGCACAACGGTGGGTGTCCTCAATAGCCTCTCCTCTGCTGCTGCATTAGATGTATGAGAACTTCATGGAGGAGGTGGATGCAGTGGACAATGGGATCTCCCAGTGGGAGGGGGAGCCTCGTTATGCCCTGACCACCAATCTGAGTGCCCGGGTTGCTCGACTTAATCCCACTTGGAACCAGCCCAACCAGGACACCGAGGTAAGGAGGAACCCCGGGAAAGAGACCTGAGACACATAAGAACCTAGCCAAGGAAATGAGAACACTGGTTTCTCCTAAGACTTAAAGTTTGGGCCAGAACTATGGTTCTGAGTCCCACCATCCCCAGGCAGGGTTCAGGCGTGCAATGGATCTGGTTCGAGAGGAGTTTTTGCAGCGACTAGACTTCTACCAGCGTAGCTGGCTGCCGGCCCGGGCCTTGGTGGAAGAGGCCCTAGCCCAGCGCTTCCAGGTACACCTGATCGCTGGTGGGCTGATGGTCAGCAGGGCTTTCTGCTTTTCCCCTAAACGTAGCCATCCCCTACTTCCCTTTCAGGTTGACCCAAGTGGCGAGATTGTGGAACTGTCAAAAGGTGGGTGCCCGTGGAAGGAGCATCTTTACCACCTGGAATCTGGGCTGTCGCCCCCCCAGACCACTGCCTTTGTTATCTACACTGACCAGGCTGGACAGTGGCGAGTCCAGTGTGTACCCAAAGAGCTCCATTCCTTCCAGAGCCGGTAAGGCCAGGGAACTGCCCTGCACAGTCTCAGGCCTGCTTCAGCCCAGTATGAAGAGGCTGCCAACCTTGACCTCTGCCCTGTGAGCCTCTCAAGTCCGTTGGCCACCTCACTTCCCTTTCTGCTCACTTGTAGGTTGCCTCTGCCAGAGCTATGGCGGGGCCTTCGGGACGAGGCCCTGGACCAGGTCAGTGGGATCCCTGGATGCATCTTCGTCCATGCTAGTGGCTTCATTGGTGGGCACCACACCCGAGAGGGTGCACTGAGCATGGCCCGTGCTACCTTGGCCCAGCGCTCAATCCCTCCCACAAATCCCTAGTCCAATAAAACTTTCTCCATCTCTTGGTGACCAGTCCATGACCTATTATTGCCCTACACCATCCTGGGAACTTACTCAAACTGGCAAAAGTGAAACATCGATGCTAGGTATTTTCCTCAGCACTAACGTCTTGGTTTTCCTTCCTAAATCATTTAAAAACCATCCAGTTCCTAGGATTACATACAGTGACCAAATTCACAAGACAAAATAAACAGCCAGGTATAGTGGTGCACACTTATGATCCCAGCACTTGGGAGGCTGAGGCAGGAGGACTGCAGCAAGTTTGAGGACAGCCTGGGCTACATAGTGAGTTCAAGGACAGCCTGAACTGAATGCATAGTGAGACCCTGTCTCAAAAAAAAAAAAGAAGTGGAATTTTATCCCAAAACCCACGCTTTGCCTCCCCCAAACTATACCCCAATGCAACTCTCCAGAAAACGTAATTGAGTGGAAAACATTTTTTTAATTATTAGATGTGAGGGGAGTGGGACTGAGCAGGCGACAGCCCTGGGAGAGGATCCCAAGGGGCAGAGGTTGAGGCTGTCTGAGTAAACAGTGGCAAGTCAGGCATAGAGCCTACACCTCCAGCTGGTGGCTCTTGGGCCCAGCCAAGAACTGGGCTAAAACGAGGAAACTGGGCATTGACAAAGTACAGAGGGACGTGGGCAATTCGGCCTGTAGACCAGCACTGCAGAGAATGGGAAAAGAAAAGTATCAGAGCCTGGGCCCAAAGTTGCCTCACAGCAGAGGCCTACAGCAGCTGAGGCCCTGAATTTCTCTACCCCACCTACCCCAGCAGCCTGGCCTACTCACCACACTGAGCAGGGCCCCTTTGTTGAAGGAAGGATGGAAAGCGATGAGCTGGGCCTGGGCTCCTGGCTCCCCCTGGATAATACCACTAGGAAAGTGCAAGAACAGGTGAGAGGCGATGAGGCAGAAGGGAGGTGTCAGTGGGATGTGCGTGGTGTGGGAAGGTGGCATGGTGCCCACCCAGCACTTACCAGGGAAGTAGCTCAAAAACAGGGCTGTTTCTGGTACGAAAAAGGAGAATGACTGGCCTCCCATCCTGGACCTTCAGGTTTCCTGTAAGAAATTGGTTGAGCCGGGATTTAGCTCAGTGGTTTCCCTGCCTGCTGTGCAAGTGCAAGGACCCGAGTTCGATCCCTGGTACCAAAAAAAAAAAGAAAAAGAAATTGGTTGGACTGGGAGTGTAGCTCAGTAGTAGAAGACTTGACTATCATGTGTGATGTCCTAGGTTCAGTCCCAAGCATCACACACAAGAAAGGTCCATGAATAAAGGGAAATCTGGAGACAGTCACAGGGCAGAGGCAGAGCTAAACTGGGCTGAAGCAGGAACACAGGTAATTCCTGAGCAAAGCCATTCCTCCTCACCACTTACCTTTCATGAGCACAGCCAGACGCTCCCCACTGGGGTCCCAGACCATGGAGTGGGCCTCTCCCCCGAGCCTACAAGCCAGGACAGAAAATTAGAGGAGTGTTCAATATGATCCCCTCTCCATTCCATCCCTCTCACACTCAGCTCACCTCTCTTCACCATCTGGTGTCTGTACTACCGTCTCAGAAAGATCTGCCACAATTGTTGCTGACTTCGCGCCTCCAACACGCCCCTTTTCCTCACCTGTGGGTGAAGCCAAAGGTTCTCGGAACAGGAAACAGCCCTCCCACTAGTCCCAGACAGCTCACCATGGGCATCAACACATCTGAAGACTCCTCGGAGTGGCATTCTACAGGTTTCTGCCTCCCTCTGATCGCCCCAGATATTCTGCTTTCTGAAATGCAGCTCTAACTCACCACATCGTTCTGGGAATGATAAGGAGTAAATCAGTGGTTCCCCCAATACAGTGAACAGCAAGCGGTTTCCATCTGGGCTCCAACAGCCAGTCTAGGATCAGGGAAGGGAGGTCACAGAAGTAGATGAGGTGGGGAGCCAGGTTTGGACAATTGGGCCCACTGGAATCACCTCTTCCCAGCTTCTGGGAAGGCCCCTTACCTGGCAGCGCCCTGATAGAGTTGGCCATCTCTCACAGGTCCACATTTGGGCCTCCCAGACTCTGAGACAGAGGCGACATGGGAATTAGGGCCTTCAGCCCCAAAACCTGGCCCAGCATCTCTAGCAGTCCTCAGTGAGGTTCCAGAAGCTAAGTCACTTTCTCTAGATCCTTGCCCTCTCTACCTTTCTCCCACTCACCGGAAGACAGCTGAAGGAGTGGTGGCCAGGACTTTGCTGCCATCTGGGGACCAGAGCAGGTTGGTAACCCCACCTCCTCGAAACCACGGAAGGGGGACACAGATCTCTGTTGAGACATCCCATACCTATCAGAGGGGGCAGGAGAGAGAAGCACAAGTACTCTATAAGCTCACAGTGGACTACTCTCTTCAACATACAAAGAGCCAGAAAGGGCAGAAGTAAGAAGGAGACTGTCAAACATGGGAACATGAGTTTACATTTACAGTGATGATGGGAAGTGTTAGATCTAAGGAGTCTGGATGGTGAAGCTCCTTCCCTGGGTAAGCTGAAGAATGAAGGGACAATGATCCCACTCCTTCTCCCATAGACCAGGTGAAGACCTCTCGTGCCTTAAGACGGGTAGCTGAAATGACCAGGGAGAGGGACTACTCACCAGAATAGCAGCATCCACAGGTGAGGCTGAGAGCAATCGCCCCCCACTGGGGGCCCAGGCCAGGCTGGTGACAGGTGTGTGCCCAGGATGAGACAACACTTGGGCACAGCCAGAAGAGGGTCTGTAGAAGGGTAACAGAAGATGTAGTCAGAAGATGGCAAGAAGAGCCAGGTGTGGTTGCACACACCCATAACCCCAGCACTTGGGAGGCTGAGGCAGGAGGATCACCACGAGTTCAAGGCCAGCCTGGGCTACATAGTGAGACCGTCTCAAAAAAGGAAAAGAAATGGATGGCAAGAAGCCCTGAACTCCATATCCTTGCTTCTAAAACCTACTCCCAGTGGCTCCCCTGAGCACAAATCTAGGATAGGAGAGAATGAATAACGATCACGGAAGACAAAGGGGAAAGGGGAGGAAGGAAGGAAATTGCCACCAGGAGGGCTACAGAGAAGAGCAGGTGATGTGCAGTGTTGAAGCCAGGGTGCAAAGGAGTAAGCTTGTACTCCAAGCCTCTAGGAGGCAACACTTGACTGGTAAACCAGCTGCATCGTACAACACAGCCCTCTCCCTGCAGGCCATGCACCCTAGTCTGGCATCGCTAGGATCCAAGCTCCTACGTCTTCCCAGAGTTACCTGCCCTCCCCAGAACATGCCCTGCGCTCTATGACAACAGCTCTCACCTCTCACCATTGTTTTCTAGTTTTCACAAAGATCAGGGTGGGGACAGACCCTAGACAGGGACCACCTGAGAGCACCTGCTATGTCTTCATCTCATTTCCAGATCCATGTACTTGGCCTGGATTACTGAGTTACTGTCACCCTCTCCACCTAACACAGCCACCTTCAGTTCCAGTGAGGTCTCAGATCACTGATGCACAGTACTTTTCAACTTCACAACAAACCCCAGCTATCTTTCCAGATCAGTTCATCTCATTCTTTTCAATGGCTCTACTGGATAGATGAACCCTACTCAGATATTCCTCTCCAAATGGGCACTGGGGTTGCCCAATGTTTAAATTTTTCTTATTTTCTGTTGTACTCAGGACCTTGTGCATGCTAGACAACTGCACTAGTGCTAAGCTCCATCTCTACTCTTTTTTTACTTTTATTTATTTGGGGGATACTGGGGATTAAACCCAGAAGCACTCAGTCCACCACTAAGCTATAACCTTATCCCCTTTTTGTTTTTTTTTTTCAGTACCAGGGATCAAACTCAGGACCTTACGCTTATAAGGCAGGCATGGTGCCACTGAGCTAAATCTCTGGGCCCTCCCTTTTTATTTTGACAGGGTCTCAGTGATCCTTTTTTTTTTGGACCAGGGAGCAAACTCACGACCTTGCGCTTGCAATGCAGGTACAGTACCACTGAGCTAAATCCCCAGCCTCTGCAGTGATCCTCTTGCCTCAGCCTCCACCCCCAGCTCCACCCCTTGAATTCTGGGGGTGGGGTTTGGTACGGAGATCGAACTCATGACCTTGCGCTTACAAGCCAGGCAAGGAGCCACTGAGCTAAATCCCTGCCCCCACCCCTTGAATTTTTGCTCCTCCCAGCTCAGCCTCACAAGTAGCTGAGATTACAAGCATGTGCCACCACCCCCAGCTATAATTTTTGGTTACTATAAACAATGCTATAAAAAATTATTTCGGGGCCGGGGATTTAACTCAGTGGTTCTGGCGCCTGCCCCACAAGCACAAGGACCTGAGTTTGATCCCTAGTACCAAATAATAATAATAATTTCTATGTATCTTTTTTTTTTTTTTTGAGGCTGTTCTTGAACTTACTAAGTAGCCCAGGCTAGCCTCAAACTCACAGCAATCCCCCTGCTTCAGCGTCCTGAGTGCTAGGATTACAGGCATGCACCATCACACCTGGCTCTATGTATCTTTTGTACCTTGACTTACTTATAAACTCAATTCGTTGATGAGGGCTGGTTGTAACTCACATTGGTCAACTGAAGGCCCAGGCTCCTCTACACAGCCTTCTAAGCCTCTCTCCTGTATACAGGGAGATCTCAGTGTCCTTAGAGACACTGGCCCAGGATTTCTCAGTTAACCCCACACAGGAAAAGATTTGTAATGTTCCTTCCATAACTCTTTAAGGGTTAAATCTGTATCTGTGCTCATCTGGAACCATAAGCACCCGACATTCGAGTTGTAACTCAAAACTGGTTGTGAGTTAAAACTAAAATTCCAGGGGCCGGGGATTTAGCTCAGTGGTTCCACCGCCTGCCTCGCAAGTGCAAGGACCTGAGTTCAATCCCCGGTACCAAAAAAAAAAAAAACAAACTAAAATTCCAAGCCAGGGATTTAACTCAGTGGCACTGGTGCAAGATCCTGCGTTCAATTCCTGGTGCCAAGAAAAAAAAACCTAAAATTCCGGTTGTAATCCAAGTTGTTCATATGTCAGGCCAGTCGTAACTCAAGTCCACTGTATTCATGTAATTTGTGTAGTATAGAGAAAGTGAATTTGGGGGGCTGGGGATTTAGCTCAGTGGTTCCGCCACCTGCTTCCGCAAGCACAAGGTCCCAAGTTCGAGCCCTGGTACCAAAAAAAAAAAAAAAAAGAGAGAAAGAAAGTGAATTTGGGATTTAAAAAGGTTTACATAGGGCCAGGGATTTAGCTCAGTGGTTTTGCTGCCTGCTGCGCAAGCCCAAGGACCCGAGTTCGATCCCCAGTACCAAAAAAAATAAAAAATAAAAATAAAGCCAGATGTGGTAGCACATGCCTTTAATTTCAGAACTTTGAGAGGCTGAGGTAGGAAGATTGAAAGTTTGAGCCCAGACTGTACAACTTAGAGAGACCCTGTCTCAAGAGGAGTAGGGATGTAGCTCGGTATGAAGGCCTTAAACTCAATCCCCAATACCACAAATTAGATAGATGGGGGCCGGGGATTTAGCTCAGTGGTTTCGCTGCCTGCTGCACAAGCACAAGGACCCAAGTTCGATCCCCGGCACCAAAAAAAAAATTAGATAGATGGATGGTTGAATAGATTGGTAGGTCAACAAATTATATTTCTAAAGGTTGTAGCACAATATACCTTTTTACTAACTGCCCTACAATACCCCTGATATAATAGTACTCGTTTTCTTAGTCTTGCTAGTACTGGATAAATCAAACGTTTTTCTTTTTTTTTAGTACTGGGGATTGAACTCGGGTCCTTGTGTTTGCGCAGCAGGCAGCGAAACCACTGAGCTAAATCCCCGGCCCAATCAAACTTTTTTCTTTTTTGGTGGTACTGGGAATTGAACCCAGGCTTTCATATGGAGTTACACCTCCAGCCCTTTCTTATTTATTATGAGAAAGGTTCTTGCTAAATCACTAAATTGCCCAAGCTGAGATCAAACTTGATGATTTTCTTGCCTCGGCCTTTCAGAGTGTTGGGATTACAGGTATGTGCTATCATACTTGGCTCTTCTTTTACTTTGATGTTATTGGAACTACCTGTAGTATTTCATAGTTCACTGTTGTAATGTGGTATCTATTGATTTTGAGGAAATACTCATGTTTAGATCACTCCTTTGTATTTTTTTTTTTTTTGGTACCGGGGATTGAACTCGGGTCTTTGCACTTGCGTAGCAGGCAGCGAAACCACTGAGCTAAATCCCCGGCCCACTCCTTTGTATTCTTATTTGTTTTCAACTGGAATGTCTACTCTTTGAAAAGAGCATTTGTTTTTGATACCGGGGATCGAACTCAGGACCTTGTGCTTTCGAGGCAGGCAGCGGCACCACTGAGCTAAATCCCCAGCCCGAAGCATTTATTGATATAAGCTTTATTTAGTTAGTTATTTTCAAAGTACTGTAGATAGACTGAACTCTGAAAGTGCTGAGCTAGGGTGCTGAGCTACATCTCCCTCCCCTTTAAAATTTTATTATTTTGCAGTACTAGGGATTGAACCCAGGGCTTTTGCTCTGAGCTATACCCACCCCTCCCCACTGCCACCTTTCTGACACAGGGTCTCAGTAAATTGCCCAGGCTAGGTTTGAACATTTGATCCTCCTCTCTCAGGTTCCCAGAATGCTGGGATTATAGAAGTGCACCACCACACCCAGCTCCAATTTTGATGGTTTCTACTCTTACGGGTATTTATTCCCTTCCCTCTTCCTTTAAACCTATGTTCAAAGCCAGCCTGAACTATGTATGGAGGCCTTATCTCAAAAAAACAAAGAAATAAACCTATATCTCTAGTACTCTGAAACAGACTTTCCTTCCCATTACTCCTCACAATTCCAGAAGCCCCTAGTTTTGTTCCTTTTAGATTAAGAGCATCCTAAAAAAAAAAAAAAAAAAAAAAAAAAAGAGCATCCTAGTACCCCATCTGACCTTCATCTGCTTTCCCCATAGTCCTGAGAAGAGCTGTGAGGACAAAAACATTCCACTCGGGCTGGGGATTTAGCTCAGTGGTGCCTGCCTCAAAAGCACAAGGTCCTGAGTTCAATCCCCAGTACCGGGAAAAAAAAACCCAAAACATTCCACTCACCACCCACCACCCTGGTATAGCCACAGCCTCAAGCCAAATCAAGACAGACTTCCAGGACTTACCGGGTAGACAAAGAGGTAGGGTCCAGGGTCCAGATGAGAATACAGCTCTGGCAGGCCACAGCCAAGACAGAGGCACTGAGAGGCTTCCATGCCAGCGCTGCCACATTTCGCTGTAGCCGGTGCTTCAGAGAAGGGACTATAGTGCTATGGTGAAGGACCAAGGGACTGAGTCAAAACATTAAGCCTCAGGGGACCTGGGCACATTTAAGGGGGAAAAACACACAGAAGAAAACCAACCCATCAAGGATCCCAAGGGTACTAAGGGACAGAAGCATAGGATAAAGATTAGGTTTAGAAAGAAGACACCTCCATTTATGGAGACCTGGCTCTGGACCCACAGGATGCTCTTAGGACTCCTTTGGGACCAAGGCGGGAAGGAAGGAGAGACCTGATAGGTCAGGGCCAGCCTCCTATACCCACATACCTGTTGGCATTATACACTCGGATGGAGTCATCCAGCAGGGCCACTGCAAACTTGTTGGTGTGCGGGTGCCAGGCAAAGACCCGCAAGCAGCAGCTGGACCTGGGGCAGGAGTGAGCACAGAGTTAGAACCCTCTTCTGCCATACCCAGCCCAGAAGCTGATTTCCTTTCACATAAGGACACAGTTGGGTTTTGGTAGGGGGGGGTTGTTTTGTTTTTTCAGTACTAGGGATCAAATCCAGGGGCACTGTAGCTATAAGCTACACCCCCAGTCCTTTATTTTATTTAATTTTTGAGAGATGAGGTCTCACTAAATTGTCCAGGAAAGTCTTGATCTTGCGATCCTCCCACCTCAGCCTCCTGAGTAGCTAAGATTATAGGCATTCACAACCACCACACCTGGATCTGCTCTGGTTCTTCCATTCCTTTTTCTTTTTTTGCAGGAGTGGGAGGGTAGGAGGAGTGAAAAAGTGATGACCAGTCAGGAAAGGCGTAGAAGGAATCTCTTCCTTGACTTTCCTCTCCTCCCAAAAGTTCCAAGGTTCAGCACTTCCTTATCACAAGGCCCCAGGGTTTGTGCACTCACCAGATTGTTTTCTTTTTTTTTTTTTTAACTCACCAGTTTGTGACTTGAGCAAATTCAGCAATCAGATCTTCACTCCTGAGCTGTAAGAACAAAACAGAGGGCACATGGGGTTAAGAGGAGACCATCCTTCACTGTCCCCATAGGAGAGCTGGATCACTTCCAGCCCCTGCTGTCATCCCAGCCAACCTGACCAGAAAGAATAGGAAGGGTTTGGGGATGGGGTAGCCACACCCAGGGAGGGCCACTAGGAAGCCAAACTTACAGACAGGTGGGGGAAGAGGGATCCATGGAGAGAGGAGGCGCATCGACAGAGTGCCAGGGCCCAGCTGGATGCTGTCTTCACCCACTCAAACACTGTGGGGTTGAGAAAACAGCTCTGAGTAATTCATGCTCAGGTTTCTCATGGGTACCTCTTAGGTGAGCTCAAGCACTCTCCAGATCCTGTTGCTCAGCAAATGCACTATACACCTACTCTGGCTATGTGAAGGAGGTAAAAGAGAAGACAACAGGAAAAAACAGTTAGAAAGGGTAGGAGGTTGGGCTATCAGGTGATGGGGTGAGTTCACTGAAAATATGCAGTGGAAGGACCAAGCATAAAACTAGAGCAGGGTGGGCCAGGGATTTAGCTCAGTGGTTCCGCCACCTGCCTCGAAAGCACAAGGACCCAAGTTTGATCCCCGGTACCAAAAACAAAAACAAACAAAAAAACTAGAGCAGGCTGGAGGGAAAAACACTTACCCTCTTCCTCTGAGTTTGCAATTTCATTTAGCACCCCAAAAAGGCCCATATCACGCCTGATAAGGAGAGGAAGCGATGAGTCAGATACTATTCTGATTCTCTCAGTCCCCCTCTCCAAGTTTCATTCATTCATTCATTCACTCAACACAAATTACAAAGCCACTTACATTTAATGAGTCTTAACTACATGCCAAGCACTTTATATATTGTTCTTACAGTTACTTATCATATTAATCTTCCAAAATTCATTCTGCTCATTTATAGATGGGGTGACTAAAGCTCAGGAATCTTTAAGGGGCCTTCTGAGAAGGTCTAGAAATTGGAACTTGCTCTAAGACAGTGACTAGAAAGCCATAGAAGGGTTGTAAGCAAAGGAATAAACTAATCACAATAGCACTTCAGAAAGAGCAGATTAGAGGAAACCAGAATAGAAAGAAATCAGGTAAGAGGCTACTTCAGGACTTCTCAGGAAAAAAGGTAAAGAGTCCTGAACCAGTGAGAATACAAAAAAGCAAACAAATTTGAGAGATTTAGGAAGTAGAATACACAAGATTTCAGGAATAATTACACATTAGTAAGGGAAAGAGTAACATCAAGGGTAATATCTAGTAGCAATTATATCAGCTAATATGTTTATAATGTGGTAGGTGTTTCACATGATCTAATATGACCATTATCACAACCCTACAAAATATCATTAACACAGCTTTTTTTTTTTTTTGGTACCGGCGATCAAACTCGGGTCCTTGAGCTTGCGAGGCAGGCAACAAAACCACTGAGCTAAATCCCCGGCCCAACACAGCATTTTTAAACAAGAAAACTGGTGTGAGGAGACTAATTAATATGAAAAAGGTAATCTACAAAGAGGCAAATTCAACTGTCTGCCCTAGAGCCTACATACAAACCATTTGCTCCTGGATGAATAATATGGCCATTATTCTTGAAATAAGCACTCAAGAAGAAACAAGGTTGGAAAGGGAAATGAGACTGGATTTGAACAGGCCAAATGTGTAATATCTGTGCAGGAGCCAAACATGAGTATTTGGTAAATTCCAAAGTGAACATCCAGGTCTGACTCATCAATTGAAAGTTTCAGTCCACAAAGCATCCATTAGTTAAGGGACATCAGGAAGGGAGCTACCAAAATGGCTGAGAAGCAGCAGCCAGAGTGTTCGGAGGCAAAACAGGTCCCAGGAGTGAATGGCTCAGGCAGTAAACTGATGTTCAATTTCACTCACAAAGACACATGCAAATTAAACTGTACTACAATACCAAATATCAAAATCTGATAACACTTGCCAGGGATTTAGCTCAGTGGTTCCACTGCCTGCCTCAAAAGCGCAAGGTCCCGAGTTAAACCCCTGGGACCAAAAAAAAAAAAAAAAAAAAAATCCGCTAACACTTTTTTGGGCCTAGGCAGGGTGGCACATGCCTGTAATCTCAGCACTTGGAAGGTTTAGGCTAGGAGTTCAAGGCCAGTCTTGGCTACATAGGGAGTTCAAGGCCAGCTTGGACTACATAGCAAGACTCTGTATCAGAAAAAAATATTTTTAAATATATATATAAAAATAAAATACTTATGTTGGGACTTAGGTACTTATACATTCACTGCTTGTGGGACCATATATATACATATATATGTGTATATATATGTATATATATACAATTTTGATGGAGGATTATTTGGCAACTGTTCACAAAATAAACACATCTAGGAATTTTTCTTACAGATGATAATGGTAATAAGGACAATGATGATAACAGATAACTCTTTTTTTTTTTTTTTGGTACCAGGGATGGAACTTGGGACCTTGCACTTGCAAGGCAGGGAGCAGAACCACTAAGCTAAATTCCTGGCCCATAACAACTAACTTTTGAAGAGATTGATATGTACCAGGCCTTACCCAATCACTACTATAATCTTATAAAATGAGAAAACTTGGGAACAGAGTAATTAAATAACTTGGCCAAGGCCACACAGCTAAAATGTGGCAACAGCCAGAAAATGAACCCAGCTAGTGTGGCTCCAATCCTACATGTGCAAAATCAATGACCTGTGTATGAGATTAATCAATGCAATCTTAACAGTACCTAATCTTGCTAAGCTTCAGATAAAAGTTCAGAAGTAATAATGACATGAAGTAGCACAAGGAGCAGGTTCATATAACCAAACCAGAAGCCAAGGCAAGTCATTAAAAATGAAATAGTGGGGCTGGGGATTTAGCTCAGTGGTTCTGCTGCCTGCCTGGCAAGCACAAGGTCCTGAGTTCAATCCCTGGTACCTAAAATAAATAAATAAAAATGAAATGGGGGCCCAGGGATTTAGCTCAGTGGTTCTGCTGCCTGCCTGGCAAGCACAAGGTCCTGAGTTCAATCCCTGGTACCTAAAATAAATAAATAAAAATGAAATGGGGGCCCAGGGATTTAGCTCAGTGGTTCCAGTGCCTACCTTGAAAGCACAAGGTCCTAAGTTTGATTCCCAGTACCCAAAAAAAGAAATCCAGCATCTGTCCTGAGGTCCAAAATGAGGATTAAAAAAAAACTTTTTTTTTTTTTGGTACTGGGGATCAAACTCGGGTCCTTGCACTTGCGCAGCAGGCGGCAAAACCACTGAGCTAAATTCCCAGCCCATGGACTGAAAATTTGATATGATTTGTGATACACAATTCTCATGGAGAGAAAGCCCAGATAAAACAGCTTTTTGAAAAGTAGCCCAAGGTAAGGGAGTGGCAACATCATTTTCTTCAGATCTGTACACCATGGTCCAGGAAACCCTTTGTCACGTCTCACCAAATGTTGATGCACCTCTTCCACACTTGCTCCCGGTGATGGATGAAGGCAGTTCTTGTGCCATGGTCCAACCTCCCAGGGGCCTTTAGGGGATCCTTAGCCAGGTGTAGGACAGGTAGATTGATCCACTACAGTCCAGAAGTGAAGAGTATGACAATGAGTTAATAATCTCTTCCCCAGATCTTTCCTGAACTCCCCGCCATCTCTAAACCCTTGGTTGGGCTAAGCCTAAGAGGGTCCATAGACCTGTTTCTATTTCCACAAAGTTAACATTTGTGAGAAAAGTAAACAAATCTTAGCTCTAGAAAAATTTTT
Source organism: Heterocephalus glaber (assembly GCF_000247695.1). The sequence goes on from NW_004624904.1 coordinate 1,431,402, forward strand.
CACAGGAGTCATTTTAGAAAACACCTGATTCAGAGCCTCCCTTTTACATAGCAAAGATTCAGTAAATGTCAGCTTCCTGTACTTTTCCTTCCCAAGAACTTTGCCGGAAAAAGTTCCAGGCTATGACTTCTCTGTTCTCCAATTTCTTAATAGTTCTCCTGCACCCTCAGACATCCTAGATTCACCCTGATTTTTTCTATCTCCTCTAGGACTCCCACACAGTACTTCAGCATCCTTTATAGGTCAATACGAGGCCTAAAATATATTCCCACCCTTCAAGTCTCCCGTCCAGACTCAGCAGCTTCCACTTCGCCAGTCTCTGCGACCCCACTCCCGCCAACGCTGCCTCCATTCCCCAAATTCTCCCTGATGCCTCCCCAGCTCTAGCAGGTCCCCTCCCTCCTTGCCCTGGCCACCTGGCCCCGGAAGTCGGGAGGCGGGCTCTCATAGCTACTGCCAGTCACCAACTCGTTATTGTGCTCATATAGGGTGACTTGACCCCTAGGCGGCGGCGGGGGGAACAATCCTAGGGTGCACATCTTGCCGGTCCCGACGACGTCTGGAGCCGGCAAGCTCCCAGTTGGTGACCGTACAGAACGCGCGCCTCTGACTCTTGATTCCCGGGCTAGATTCGTACGCGGACGGTAGCCGCGCAGGGCAAATGACTACGCGAAGCACACGGACGTGAACCCGAGAATAACAAGTAGAAGGCGGCGCGCGGTCCCAGGACAGACATCCGGAACTCCCTCGCGCGCCTCCTGGCGGCCGGAGGGGGAGCAGCACGTTTATGTCCGCAGGACCGACCTCTGGTTAAGCGCCTAGAGGTTTGTTTTCGCGGAAATTCCTGTTTTTTCCAAATCTGAATTCCCCAACACCGTCTCCCACTCACTCTTTCAGCAGAGAAAGCCCGAAATAAGCCACTTTCAAGGAAGCACCTAATGGAACCTGAAAATCCGGACCGTGCCACAAGCAGAACTGACTCAATAGTTTTTAGGGGAAGGCCTTGGGGGCCTGGAACCTAGGGCCCACGGGCGTCCTAGAAGGGAAGGTGGGGGCAGCTGAAAAACAGTAACATTTTCTGGGCACTTTACCATAAGTGCTTGCACTGTAACACCACTATTAGGACTTTGAGGTCCAGGGAAATTAACCTTGGGACCTAAAAACAAAAATAAGGGGAGTGGGGCCGGGCATTTAGCTCAGTGGTTTCGCCACCTGCTGCGCAAGCGCCAGGACCAGAGTTCGATCCCCGGTACCAAAAAAATAAATAAATAAAAATAAAGGGACTGGAGGTGTAGCTCAGCGGCAGAATACTTGCCTAGCATACATACCCTAGGCCCTGTGTTTGATCCCCAGTACAAGTTCATCTTATTCTAATTCCAAAGTATAGAATTAAAACTGGAGTCTAAAGCACGATGGGGCCTCTTCATCTTACAGCTAAGTGGCTGGAAAAGTCATTGAATTATTTGAATTTCATTTTCCTTATTTGCAGTGTCCTAGTTATACATTGTTGTTTTCCATACAAATAATGGAAGTGGAGCTATTTGATAAACTGTGAAGTGCTAAACAAATGTCATAGGTTGCTTAGCATAGTGACTGATGCCTGTAATCCTAACACTCTGGAAAGCTGAGGCAGGAATGTCTCCAGTTTAAACCCATACAGCCTGGGCAGTTTAGTGTCCTAAGGAGACCCTGTCTCAAAAAGTTAAGGAAAAAAACTTCAGGTATATAGCTCAATGCAAAGGCTCTGAGTTCAATCCCCTTGAGGCAAAAAAGAAAAAAAAAATCAAAGTTATAATAAGGTACATGGTACCCATGCCAAAAGCTGCCAGTGCTTATTGAAAAATCTAGGGGACCCGAGTTCAATCCCCGGTACCAAAAAAAAGAAAGAAAAATCTAGGGGAAGCCATGCATGATGGCACATGCCTGTAACCCTAGCTGTTGGGAAGCACAGGCAGTAAGATTGAGAATTCAATGCCAGCCTAGGCTACATAGCAAGACCCTGTCTCAAAGATAAATAAATAAATAAATAAATAAAATCTAGGCAACTCTGTTCTCACTTCCGAGGTAGTCTCCTATAGTCATACTATAGGGTGTACTTCTTTTCCTACTTTTACTTGGCCCAAACTAGCTCTGCAGAGCCTGTTTCTTTTCCTATCTTTATTGAGGGGAGGGGGTGTTTGGGGATTTTGTTTTGTTTGTTTGTTTTTGGTACCAAGGATCGAACTCAGGTCCTTATGTTTGTGTAGCAGGCAGCGAAACCACTGAGCTAAATCCCCGGCCCTGTTTTGCTTTGTTTTTATTTTTTCAGACAGGGTCTCACTATGTAGTTCAGACTGGTCTTGAGCTCACTATGTAGCCCAAACTGGCCTCAGACTTGCAGTGATCCTCCTGCCTCAGACTTCCAAGTGCTGGGATAACGGGCATTCACCACCACGCTCAGCTATCTTTGCCTACCTTTAATAAAACTTTGCTACCATTAAAAAAAATGTAAGGGGGGCCGGGCGTTTAGCTCAGTGGTTTCTCCACCTGCTGCACAAGGACCCGAGTTTGATCCCCGGTACCAAAAAAAAAAAAATGTAAGGGACATTCTAGTTCTTGTATTCTCGAATTCTGTGTCTGCCCCTCCTTTCTACCAAAAGTTCCTTTCCCAAGAAAGTTATTCCCAGGCTAGAAAACAAAGGTCTCCTAAAGGCTCCTGAAAATGCATTTTACCTGAGAGAAAGCAGATGGTTTGCCCCTAATCTGATACTACTCAAATGTTAAGGTACATAGGAGTCACTTGGCGATTTTGGAGGGGGGGGGTTTGAGAAAGAGTCTCAGTATGTAGTTCAGGCTGGCCTCAAACTCTCAACAATCCTCCTGCATCAGCCTCCCCAGTGCTGGGACTACAGGTGTCCACCATCATACCTAGTCAAGATTTTTTTTTAAACAGGGTCTCACTGTGTAGCCCCGGGTAACCTTGAAAACCAGGCAGTAATGCCAGGCAGAGTGGTAGATGCCTGTAATCCCAGCACATGGGAGGCTGAGGCAGGAGGATCACTGCAAGTTCTAGGCCAGCCTGGGCTGCATAATGAGTTCAAGGACAGCCTAGACTACATATGGCGACCCTGTCTCAAAAAAGAAAAAAGAAAAGAACTCAAGCAATTCTCCTTCCTCAGCTTTCCGAGTCCTTGAAATTCAGGCCTGCACCATCATCCTGGGCACCTAGAGACCTTTTACAATCCAGATTCTGGGGTAGCTCTCAGAGGTTTTAGTTCCCAGACATGTCTGAGAAATCACTCCTAGCCCTTCCATAAAGCCTTGATTTTCACCAACAGGCAGTATGTTACAATCATCCATTAAGTGCCTGCCTCCTTACCCTGTAAGGCGAACAGGGGGTGTACGGAACAGGATTATTCTGGACCCTGACCCTGCCCTGGCCTGGCCCAAGTAATGCCCCCTCCCCCATACTGCTTATTTACCTGGCGTTGAGTGGCTTTCACAATTTGTGGGCTCTGGGGAAGCTAAAGGTCCGGGCCTAGCGCTTTTCCTCACTAACTTCACCAGAGGGCGCGATGGCCCCATTGACAGAGCGACTATGACCCGCTGCTTCAGAGTCTCCGACAGCTTAACGGGAGGTCTTCACCAGCCCCTCTGTAAGACCTGGGTGGAAAACCAGCTGCTCGAGATTTCTAAAAGGGGTCAACACACACACACACACACACACACACACACACACACACACACACACACACACACACACACACACACACTTTGGGAGGCATCGCCGAAGCCTGGGTACCTGGAGGTCGGCCGCCGAAGCTCAGCGCCCCGGGCCGGGGCCGATAACCAGGCGCACATGGCCCGCCCGGCCCTGTTTGTCCTGGCAGTGAGCCGCCGCTATTTGAGGCGGTTTTTATCTCCCAGAAACCAGTAAAACCCCAAGAGGAGTCTAGGGAAGATGAAAGGAGCCGAGGGGCCGGGGAGAGGAGGACCGCGAGGCTGTGGCGGGCAGGAGCTGGCACCGGACAGGCGGAGACCGGGAGGCGAGAGGGCCAGACCCTGGGGGGTCCCGGGGAGCCGGCCTCGGCGGGAGGGTGGAGGGACTGCTCCGGCCTCCGCTCTCAGACGGACTCCCAGGCGCCCCAGCACTCTCTCCTGGGTCTCCCTTCAGCCACTGCCCCCGGCCTACTAAAGACGTCGCCAGAACTCGGATTTCTTCAAAGAGCCTTTGAAGCCGCGCGCCCGGCCCGCCAGCCGGCTGGAGATTCCCACCTGGGCAGGGGCCGGAGGGACGGCGGGTGGGGAAGGGACAGGAAACTCAAACCGGCCGGCGCGCCCCAGGACCCCCTCCTGCCTGCTCCTGCGCCTCTCGGTACCAGCAGGGCGGACCGACCTTCGAAGCACACACCGCACCGGGAGTCAGGCTCTGGGGCGCGCGCCCTGTGAGCCCCCTCAGCCAAGCGAGAGAGCCCTGGGGGCGTGGGCCCGCACAAAGCCTTATTGTGGCCTGGTGATGGCCGCTACAGAATGGCTTTTGTTCCTCCGCTAACTCGGTGGCCGGCACGACTGATTGCAGGCTCAAGCCAGGGGGCGGGTGACGTGCCGGGCGGGGTCTGCCCGCCCGGAGCCGCATCTCCGCGGGGCTGGGGTCGTGCACCAGCGCACCCGGCCATTGCGGTGCCCAGGCGTGGGCTGGCCAAGGTCGGTTGTGGTACACTCTGAGAAAGGACCCTGGGAGCAACCACTCTGCCTTCCCGCCTCTGGGGACCAGACTGGATGGTTCAAAATTCATCTCCACTGGAGAGCATGGCCAACGAACTAGGTTTACTGTGAACCTAAAGTGCAAACGTGCAAGATAGAATTTCACCCATAAGGTGCCCCACTTTGCTAAGGAAAAATCTTGTGGCCCACCCTCTGCCCTACCTCTTCCCCGTTTCTCACCAGAACACAATTTCAAATCGAACTTTTCTTTATTAAATTAAAAATTAAAAAAAAAAAGACCACAAGAGGATGATTCCTTCCCCTCCACAATGTTACCCTCGCCCCAAGCTCCAGCGGCTTTGCCCTTTAACTTGGGGCCCTGAGGGAGCAGAGGATAGAAAAGGAGGATCCAAAATCTCAGGAAAAGCATTCAAAGGCACCAAGCGGCTTTAAAAGTCATTGGAGGTGGAGTCGAAAGTCCCAGGTTGGGGGCCTGTGGATTCACCCCCAAATCTGTTTGGGGACCTCTGTCCTCCTAGTTCTGTAAATTTTCTCATGGCTTCTAGGCACCAGGCCTAATACAGTGCCTTGCACAGAGTAGGCACTCAATAAATACTTGATTTATTTCAACCTGATCCCAGAGAAAGTCTTCCCTACCCATTCTTCAGGAAGGGCACCTCCAAACCAATGTCCTCCTGTTAGATGGGCTTCCCCAAAGAGCCTGTTTAAGATGGCAGCTGCAAGCTCTCCATAACCATGGCAACAGGGTATTAGCCTGATGAGGTCATGATGTCAGGTGAGCAGTGGAAGGACCTGCTCTGGGGTCAAGAGACAGGGTACATTCCAGTCCTCCCCTCCATAGGACTTGAGGTTTCACAGCTTCTAGCTGGGGCTGGGGATATTAGGGATCTCCTCATTGAGAGATACCCACATCCACTATCTTACAGAGATCTAGCTAACCAACCCAATTTGTAAAAACTCCATTGAAAAAGAAACCCCACTAACTGAAACCCTGATGATAGAAATTCTGTTAAGAAGATCTCTGCTCTCACTTCGTCTACACAGAGATGCATTTGGCTAGAATTTCTTTAGCAGAAATGGATCCCCTTCCCTCCCCGGCTCACTCTACCTGACCCGTCATCATAACTTAGATAAATAGAATTATTATTATTACTATTCATTACTCCTGGTGCATAGGGGTTAAATATACAGACCTGGAGGCAGCCTTCCTGACCCTGGGGTCACCCCATCTTTGGGATCAGATCCCCACTGGTCTGACCCCCTCTTGGCACCTTGCTCCCAGCCAGGTCACTAACCCCAATCCCCCTAACTCTGGTCCCTAATGAAGAGGCCACCAGGGGGCAATAAATAATCATTATCATCACCATGTTTGTGAAAAGGGAAAAAAGCTCTGGAGAATGGACAGCAGAGGAATAAGAAGTTGGGAAGATGAACCTGGAAGCTGAGGGGTAGCACTAAATAAGCTTGGAAAACAGAAAGGATGTAAAAGAGTTAGTGAGAGGGAGAAACACCGCTGGAAATCCAAATGGAAGAAACGTGATTTGGTATGGCAAGACCTGGGACAGAAGCTATGAGCGGGGCCAGGGAAGACCTTAGAAGGCCAGAGGTCAGGAATCAGTCACAAGGTGAGGGCCTGAGGTGAGTTAAGCCCGGAGAGCCTGGAGGAAGTGAGCTGAAGAGGCATGCAAGGTGTCACCAAGCCAGAATGACTAGAAGACAGGGAGAGAGAACCCCAAAGGACATCGTGCATGGGAAAGGGAGTGAGGGGAAGCAGTGGTCCAAAGAGCCAGAGAGGCTGGCAAAAGGCCCCTGGCTGGAGACCCTGCTCCCAACTCAGATCTCCAGGAGGTTACTCTGCTCAGGGCTACCCCCAGGGGCTTTCTCTGGGGGGGGTGGGGAAGCCGAAGGTCGAGGTGTCTGACTGGCCTCCTCTTCCCCCACACTGCGGCCCTCCCCCAGCTCCTTGGGGCCACTGGCAGGGGGGCCTGGGCCTGGCTCTCCATGGGTACGCTGGTGTTTGCTCAGGTGGTCACTCCTGGTAAAGCGCTTGGAGCAGAGCAGGCAGGTGAACTTCTTCTCCCGGGTGTGAGTGCGCACATGCCGTTCCAACTCGTCAGAACGGGTGAACCTCTTTCCACAGAAGAGCCAGTTGCAGACGAAGGGCCTTTCACCCGTGTGCCAGCGCAAGTGGGCTTTCAGATGTGAGGCCTTGCCATAAACCTTGCCACAGCCAGGAATGTGGCAGCTGTGAATGGGCTTCTTCCGCAGCCCAGCTGCTGCTGCCCCCAAGCGCTCCAGCTCCTGGCAGTTGGGGCAGTCACAGGAGGAGCGCCCTGCCCCACTGCCCCCATAGCCACCACTGCCCCCTGTCCCTGCACCTCGCGGGGTTTTGGCTCCACCACTCCCCTCCAGCTGCCCAGTATTGCCAACTGCCTTGGGCTTATAGACATCTTGGGCCAGGACATGTTGGGGCCCTGGTTGCAGGAGGTGGGGCGCTGGGTAGGGGGCTGGGTTAAGGGAGGCAAAGTCAGTTGGGTAGGTAGGCAGCTGGGGGTTCAGTGGAGGCTGAGCAGGGCCTGTTGGCAGTGTTCCTTGCAGCCCATCACCCTGGCCCTGCCCACCACCTAGCCAGTTGCCCCCAGGGTGCATATCCCACCAAGGACTAGGAGTGTTGCCTGGGCCTGGTGAGATGCCTGCATGGATGCCCGCCTTGTACCAGGAGCCGTAGGGGTGTGCCATATCCAGAGAGGTGTAGACACTGGGCAGGCAATCAGAAGAGCTGTGGCCCTTGGGCATTAGTAGCCCAGGGTCCTGGGTGCTTGTGGGCCCAGGGAAAGAGTGGGAAAAGGGTGGATAGTCATTGGCATAGCCAGAAGTGGGTGCTGGAGGACTGCCTGCAGGTGAGAGGAGCCCATTGGTGCTTGAAAAGGGGGCTGGGTAGGCATCCCCCATGGTTTTGGGAGCTGAAAGATCAGAGTATGGCTTCTTTGTGCCTGTTTTGCCCAGCGTTGTTGAGTCCCGCAGAGGGCTGGAACCACCAAACTTGCTGCACGCTGCTGTCAGCATGGCCAAGGGACTGGAGCCATAGTGAGCTTCCTCCTGTGGAAAGAAGTAAGCATTGCTTAGGGGGAGGGAAGAAGAGGGAAAACTGTAGGACAGACCTAGAGACATGGAGAACAGAGCAGAGGGGTCAGGGAAGAATCAAAAAGGACAGGGCCTTTTCAGTGAGGCCTGCCATCAGGGCAGAGCTAACACAGGATCTTGAAAACAGAGCAGAAGCCCAAGACTGCAGTCTGATTCCCCAACCCAGCAGCCAAGAAGCTGAGCCCACTATGGAGTTCCTGGGTATGCAAAGGCCTTCTAGGGACTGGAGACTCTAAATGGCTATGAGAAGGGCTGGGACAGAACAGTGCCAGAGTGAGGGGACAATTAGGGTCCTGACCCCAGGAAGTGAGTTTGGAGGAAACAGAAGCTACAGTCAGGGACTCAGAGGGGAAAAATGCAACTCAAAGATCAGAGAGCAGCCTGGGGCCAGGTGTGGGGGTGCATGGCTGTAGTTCCAGCACTCTGGGAGGCTGAGGCAGGAGAATTGCAAGTTTGAGCTCAGCCTGGGCAACTTAGTGACTTACTGAGACCTTGTCTCAAAATAAAAAATGAAAAAAGGACTGGGATGTGGCTCAGTGTAAAGGCCCTGATTTCAATCTCCAATACTGGGGGGCGGGGAGGGGATAAAAGGAGCATGGGGAAAACAAGAAATATTAGGGGATCTTATCTGCCCCCATTCCAGATTTTCTTGGCTACGCCCCATATTCCACTTCCTGTCTCTGCTTCAGCTCCTGACTAAGGCAGTGGCGTTGTCTCCCTCAGGTCCAGTCTGCGTGTCTCTGGTAAGGAATCTCTTGGCAGGGACTCTGGGACTGGGGAGCAAACGGAAGCAATGGCAGAGACACTGGGACATTGAGAGGGAACAGGGCTGCCGCCAAGCCAGGACTGTGGCTGAGGCAAGAATGTCTTTCAAGCGGACAGTGGGCACCTCCTGCTCTGTGGTACCAACTGATACCCCGTGGGCAGATGGAAGAACCCAAGCCTCAGGCCCCTCCAAGGCATGAAATTGGGGTGGCTAAGCTACCCACTCACAGCCACACCTCTCCATGGCTCAGTGGCCCCAAACATATAGCCATGTAACTGGTCTCTCTTCACACTTCAAGGGCAATGAGTGAAGGAAGACATGTATGTGAGGCAGGGGAGACTTCAGAAGTGCAGAGGTATCTCCTTAATGCCCACCATGCTGCTGCTGCCAGGCAGAACTACCCTCAAGACCACCACCCCTCAGAAGCTCAAGACACCCTTCCCTCAGGCAGGCCTAGGACCTCCCAGGAGATGCCCTCCAGCATTTGTTACTGAGAATAATGAAATGGATACCTTGTGGAGCTGTCTCTAATGTAGTTCCCTGATTGGGGGCCTCAAAAGTCAAGTGGCTGATGTCTTCCTAGTAAAGCTAAGAAGAGAACCCAAGAATTCAGGGTTCTCAGAACCACCCAGCAGCTCCTAGCATGTGGTATGTATGTGATGCCAATCCTAGAAGTGAGTGTAGGGTGTCAAGGTTGCAGAGAAGGGTACATGCAATCAGGACTGCTGCTCCTCTGCCCACTTAGCTCCCTTTCTGAGGTTCTGTTGACCTAAATTTGAGCCACCAAAAGCTTTCTTCTCAGGGTTTCCCAGTCAGGGTTTCCCAGTCAGGGTTTCCTCTGATCCTCCGAGCAGAAGGTGAACCAAGGCAGGATAGTTGGTGGGCAGGAGTCAAATCATAGCAGAAGGAGGGTTAGGAACATGGAGTTCAAATGAGACAGGAAGAGACCCAGACACATGGGATGGAAAGAACCCTGTGCTAGGTGAGGAACTGCCATAAAAGTCCTATGGGGACAGGGAAAGGGAGACTAGGGAAGGGGAAATCTGCATTAAAAGGCAAAAATGGGCAAGGACCCAAAAAAGCAGAAAGTTAAAAAGACAAAAGGGAGAGAGAGAGGCAAACAAAATAAAGGAGAGTGGTGGAAAGAGCTGGGCTAGGAAAGCAGAGAAAAGACAGGAGGGGAAGAAAGGCAGAGGAGGAGGAAGAAGGCAGGCTTTCTACCTAAGAGAAAAGCCACCATGGTTCTGGGCCCCAGAAAACCCCCAGACCAGGCCGCCCCTCCCTCCTTCCCCCTGACCACCCCCTCCCCCTCTGCCCAGCCTGGCCCAGCTTCGGCTCTGATGGTTTCCCTGCGGTTGGTTTATTTTTAAAAACGCCGACTCCGTCCCCCCGCCCAGCCCTCACACTGTGGCCACAGGGGCCTCAGCCAAGCCCAGGGACCCCACCCAGCTGTGGGGAGGGAGGTTGGGGTGAAAGAAGGCAGCCAGTCTCAGGCCAACAGGAGACCCCAGCCTGGGGAGCAGAGAGGCCCATAGGGCAGCTAGGGGCAGGGAAGGGGAAGCCAGGGACCAGGCCCACTCAGACTATTGAGGTGGTGGCAAGAGCTGTGCACGTGGCTAAGTTTCACAACAGCCTCAGTTTCCTTCTCTGGCTGATTGCTCTTTTCTGAGAACCAGGGGAGAGGGTCCTGCTAAAAGGGGTCTAAGTTGGGCCAGGGATTTAGCTCAGTGGTTTCGCTGCCTGCCTCAAAAGCGCAAGGTCCTGAGTTCGATCCCTGGTACCAAAAAAAAGGGGGGTCTAAGTATGTGCCCCTATACCTGACCCAATGCGTTACCTGCCAGGACCCAGTACTCCCACCTTCCAGTTGTCTCCCACCCTCCACCTCCACCCCACCAAAGAAAAGCAACAAGGCCAGGGATTTAGCTCAGTGGTTCCACCGCCTGCCTCACAACCACAAGGTCCCAAGTTCAATCCCTGGTACCAAAAAAAAAAGAAAGAAAAGCAACAACCATCCAGAAACGCAGGCATAAAGTATTGTGTTTAGGGGGAGTCTTTGGAGAAAACAAGACAGGAGCTGTCTCAGCTCTGTGGAGAGAGCTGGGGACCCCCTCTCTCCAGGGAATTCACAGTGCAGTGCTCTCCCACACCCACACCTCCCTACTATACATCTGACAGTTGGCTGGGTTCTGAGTGCCAAGGTTCCTAGTTCAGCCTTCTCCCCAACTTTCTTAGTTCTCCTGGCTTCCCTTTTGTTTATTTGCTTTTTGGTACTGGGTATAGATATAGAACCCAGGCCTCACACATGCTAGGCTAGTGCTCTATCAGAAAGCTACATCCCCAGCCAAGTTTCCCATTTCTCCATTCCCATCTAGCCCCTGCTCCATTTTTCCCCCTACCCTGTTCCCTTGTCCTGCTCAATTCAGGTGAGCCTCATATTAAATATTCCTCTCTGATTCCCAAGTTCTTCCCACTGCCAGAGAGCCCACACATACCTGGCAGAGGGATTCCTGGGAAGATGGAAAGAGGGCCTAGGTACCCAAAAGGTAGATGAAAGAGATGGAGGGACTACAGCACCTTTGTATTGAGAGCATCTCCAGCTCAGAGAGTGAGGGGACTTCCAAGACTAGCTTCCACAACACATTCCTCTTCCCAAGTGCTCCCCCAATCTCATGTCCTTCACCAGGCCCCTGGGCCAGCCCTCCCCCAAGCACCAGTGCCACGCTGGCAATACTGGCATACTGCCTACACCCACTGAAACTGTCCCTGCCCTGGGTGGACCTGGGATTTCCACACATCTTATTCTTTCAGCTTCCTCAAGACCAGGGTTAGAGTGATGGCTCAGTAGAGAGTCTAATGGGGGAAGAGGCAGATGACAGGGTGCCCCCATTGAAGCTGAGGGTTGAGTTCAGTGCCTGGCTGGATGCAGAATGTGACAAGAAGCATGATGTCTACCCCTTGGTTTGCATGCTGTTCTCTCAAACTCAGCCATAAATTCACTACCTCACAGCCTCACACAGATGTCATTCCTCACTTGAACTAAGAGCAGTGAGATGGTCCACCTCCCAAACACACACTCCTGTACTCACACCAGCCAGGTGCATGCAGGCATCCTCCATTGCCTGACACATTGCAGGCCAAAGGACACAGGTGTCAAGAGGCTCCTGCTCCATCTCACACACACCTCTCCTACGGGTTGAGTAAGTTGACTTCTTGTTTGGCCCAAAACCTGAGACCTGAATTAGGGCACTAGAAACAGAATTAAGGAAGATTCAAAGCCACTTTCAAGGGAGGGCTCTCTAACCCCAATTCCTGCAGAGACCCAGAAAGCAAGACACAGATGGTAACAGAAACAGCATCAGAAACGCAGCACAGAGAACTCTGGGCGCTGAGTGGCTGTGAGTACTCACTTTCCAATTTTGTGCCCCTAGATGCCCTGGTTGAATCATTGATTTCTCAAAACCCCAAACCCCCATGGTACCCTTCATCTCCTGCTCCAGAGGCAAGGGATGCTAGGGTCCCAGCCTGGAAGGGAAGTGGCTCAGTCCGCCCTGGAGCCTCCCACTCCCAAAATAGAGCTGAGTTTGTCTTTGGCTGAAAGCTAAATATTTGTGAGCCGGGCAGGCGGCCTCAGACCCTGTCCCTCCTCCTTGGTTCCCTCTCAGGCCTGGGCTCAGTTCCTCTGGTCAGCCCCACCATGCACAGGGCTGCCCTCCTCCTCTCTCTCCCAGCTACCTCCTTTCCTGAAAAGACCCACTCTCCGGCCAGCCCCTCCCCCACACAGGCAGAGGCGACCCTGCTTAGGATAGGAGTCCCAGGGCACAGGACCCCCACAGAGCCCACTCAACCAGTCCTCTCTGCATTCTCTTCTGCTCTTCTGCTACTGTCCTACCTGTATCTGTTTGCATCTCCCTCTCCCTGCTGTTCCTGTCTTCTCCTTCCTTTCTCCACTGCTTCTCTACTCCTCACAGTTAGTGGCTTAGCTGACCTTAGGGGTCCATGCCTTCTTTTGACCTAATCCTTTGAAGGCCCTCCCTGCTGGCCCTGTTCTCCTTCCCTGTCTTCCTGCCCTCTGTTCACCCCTCTTCTGACCCCACCCCTCTCTCCTCACCAGAAGGACCCTGGAAGTGACAGGCACCATGGCTACTGTCTATCTGAGTGGGAAGGGCAGGGATTAGGACCTTAAAACTGTGGCTGGTTTCTAGGGGGAGGAGAGGGCAGTTACCTCAAGCAGGGAGGACGCCATCCTGAGGCTGGGGACTGGGTCCCAAGGAGCCAGGCAGATGGAGAGAGCCGAGCCGGAGAGAGAGGGAGAGGGGAGAGGGAGGGAGAATGGGAGAATGGGAGAGAAGAGATCTAAAGTTAGAAGGGACTGGGGGGTGGGGGTGGGGGGGGCTGCTCTCTGTCTGTAGGGATCCACCCTCTAATTACAGCTTTCCCAGTGGAGAAGCCTTCAGATCCAATGAGGAGGGCGAGAGAGGGAGGCAGAGGGTCCAAATTTCCTGCTCCATTTGCTAAGCTCCCCAAAGAAGGGATCTGGCAGGGAGGAGGGAAAAGGGGGCACCCAGGGAAGGGACAGGAAGCAGGAAGGGGGCATAAGAGCATGGGCAAGTTTTCAGGGCTAGGAAGGGGGTCTGGCAAAAGGTTAAAGGGATGGTGGGCCCAGGTGTCCATACGCCTAGCAATCCCATAGGCATCTGTAGGCTGCCCTCCCAAGCTCCTCAGCATCCTGTACCTGGGGAACCTGAGGCTGGCTGTCCCAGTTACTCCTCTCTGCAGGTCTGGCAGGGAGAGTGCAGTCAACGGGTGGCTTGAGGGTGCTGGGAAGGATCCACTCCTCTCCCAGGCCAGCTCCACTCTGGTTCCTACACAGGCTCCGATCCTGATCCTACAATCCTACTCTGACTCCAGAGTCCTTGCTGTTGCGCTGCTGGCGGAGGTTGCTTCTGCCGCTGTTGCTACTGCTGCTGCCGAGGCTGCTGCCGCCCGCCCGCCGCTGCTGAGGGAAGGAACAGGAGGGAAAAGGAACAAACCCCAAACCACTAATTAGAGATGGGGGGGGTGGGGGATCAGGGACGACACTCACACAGACAGCCTAGAACACACTGACATACACACTCATGGACAGACATGGGGACGATGCAGGCACACGTACACATATACAGTCCTGCTCAGGAGTACAGCCACTGTCATGAACACAAATGCACACACAGAGGAACACAGTGACATGCTGGGGGCATACCACATGCATACCCAGGCTGGCCACAGGGAGAGGCTTGCCTGTCCCCCATTCACCCATGACAAGGAGAGCTGCGTGTGTGTGTGTGTGTGTGTGTGTGTGTGTGTGTGTGTGTGATACCATGCCACCATCCAAGGCAGGGAGGAGGGAGAGGGAGAATGTGCCCAGTAGTGGAGGCATCTGCTCCCAAACTTTTAGGGTCACTGAGGCAGGTTGCAGAGCCACACCTGGAGGAAAGAGGGAGAATGGGGCAGGGCTTGGCACAGATGTAGGTTCTTTAGTTTTCCTCCCTGTGCCTCAGTTTCACTGCTAGGAAGCAATATTTAGGCTCATTCACTTTGTATGGTTGAACCTGGAATCAGACTCTGAAAAAATATAAGCCAAGAAAAGAAAATTTGAGAAAACGATTTTTTCTCTCGCAGTACTGGAGATCAAACCCAGGGCTTTTCAAATCCTAGGCAAGGGCTCTCCCACTGAGCCATATCCCTGGCTGAGAATTGAGGCAAGTAGGAGTGAGGGCCAGGGCAGGTGGTCATTAGGTCAACTCACTCTTGCCAACACTTAGCCCCTTTGTATTAATCCCTCAAAAAAGAACTGCCCTGACCTTCATCGTTCCTTATGAGTTACCCAGGTACATCCCCAAGCCCTCCTTGGATGGAGGGTTTAATTAATAATTGGATCTAGGGCCAGGGATTTAGCTCAGTGGTGCTGCTGCCTGCCTTGAAAGCACAAGGTCCTTAGTTTGATCCCTGGTACAAAAAAAAAAAAGTTGGTTCTTTCCATGAGTGACCATACTTCCCTTGAGGGGAGGCCTCCTAGTTTCCTTGCTTATTACCATGTGCCAATTCCCTCCGCAGGAGAAAGAACTGAAGTTAGAACTTAATCAGGACTTCCCAACTTTGACTTTCCATCAAAATGGAAAAGAGGAGAAGAAAGATCAATCATGTTGGGAGAGGAAGTCCCCAAAAATCTATTAGCAATTACCTGGGAGAGAGAGGACTGGGCAGCCAAGTGGTAGCATCATCTGTCCCTCAGTCACCAGGTTGTTTTCCAAGTTATTTCCCCAAACACTTCTCTGTCTCTTTCCTGCCCTACTTGCCCTTCCCCTCCCTCCTTACTCCCCAACAGCCCTTACTTTCTCTTTCTGAACACCAAAGTCCTTGCTCCTTTGTCTTCCCTGGCTTTCCAAAGAAAAGGATGGGAGGTAGAGTCAGGAAGGTGTGGTGGCGCATGGCTGTAATCCCAGTGCTCAAGGAGGATGAGGCAGGAAGGTCAACACAAGTTTCATGCCAGCCTGGGCTGCATAGTGAGTTCAAGGGCATCCTGAACTACATAGTGAGAGACCCTGTGTCAAAAAAAGAAAAAGAAAAAGCTGGGAGTTGGAAGAAGCAGGGAGGATAGAGATCTAGGTGGGTCACACAGCAATTTAAACAGCAGGCAGGAACAAAGTTCAGGGTAGGACTCAGGAATTCTAGGTTCCAGTTCTAGGATTTGATTTTTCCCAGGAACCTGTGAACCTAAGTTTTTGAGAAAGGGTTAGGGGGCCGGGGATTTAGCTCAATGGTTCCAGCACCTGCCTCACAAGCACAAAGTCCTGAATTCAATCCCTGGAACCAAAAAAAAAAAAAAAAAAAAAAAGGAGAAAGGGTTAGGGATCAGGTGGCTGTCAAAGGAAAAGAAAAACACATAAGGACCAGAAGACACAGACCAAATAGAATAGTCCAAGGGAATCAGAGAGACATTTGAAGGTATAAGAAAAAGAGAGGGAAGAGGAAAACAAAAGACTAGATATGTGGCTTGGAAAGAACCAGAGAGAGCAGGAAAAAAGTAAAAGAAAGAGAAGAAACAGGTCCACTGGAACAGGGACAATAGCTTCAGAAGGACAGAGAAAATAGCCAGAGGCATTGCCAGGTCCGTGAGGAGGTGGAGGGTTAAGCAACCAGCAGGTGGGGGGCAGGGATGGAGTATAAATAGCCCATAATTACAAGGGCCACCCCGCCCGTCTGCCCAAGAGGAAGTGCCCGTGGTGGGGTGTCCCCATGACCTCGTGGTCTCCCGGTAGTGGGGGGGCAGCCTAAGCCTGAGATGCCACTTGGATTTCTAGGGACCCTAACTCAGAAGTTGGGAAGAAAGGCAGACTTTAGAAGCTGGAAAGGGTGTCACATACTTGTAATCCCAGTACTTGGGAGGCTGAGACAGAAGGATTACAAATACAAGGCCAGCCTAGACTACGTAGTGAGGGACACACAACACCCATCTTAAAAGAAAGAAAGAGAAAGAAAAGATGGGTTTTAGAGAAATTATCTACTATATTGACAACAGAAGAGTGAGAACAGTCAGATTAGGCAGGCAACTGAGGCAGGAGAGAAAAGTCTAGGCTCTGAAAGACAGCAGGTGACTGTCAGATAAAAGAAAAGAAGAGGGAATTGGGGCTCAAACCAGACTGGGGAAGAAAAAGACTTAAGGGGAAAAAGAGAGGATGAAAGATGAAAGGAGGGACTGGGCTAGAGGCTTTGTAGACTTTAATCCCTAATCCTACCTGGGAGGTAGCAGGAGTATTCAAATCCAAACAGTGTTAGGGAAGGAAAAAAAGGAGGGGGGGGGGGTCCCAGGAAGAGGAAGAGCCCTGATGTGAGTGGAAGTGAGTCCTGCTCTGTCAACTCCACACTTTCATCAAGGATCTGCGCCCAAGAGGCAATGAAGCCCCCAGCTGCAGCCCTCAGCCCTGCTGCACGAGGGTCCTAGATTCTGACTTCCACTCCTTTTTTAAAGACAGCTCTGCAACCCAGCTGAGTCCTAGTATTCCCCGGTCCTGCTCCCCTCCGCCTTCCCAGTGCCCTCAGGACCTGGGGACAGCAACTGGATCCCTACCAAGGACCCACCTCCACCCTCTCAGGCCTCTCTCGGCCCTGCCTCCCAGGGGGTGGGGCAGCCCCCGGCAGAGGCGCCATGTGGCAGGGGCGGGTAGAGGCTGCGGCTCTGGTCCTTCCAGTATAAACCCCCTAGGCATCTGGTTTCTATCCACCACCCCCCACCACCCTGGGGGCCCCTCAGCCTCCGCCCATGGCCACCCAGACGCTACTCCAAGATGGATGCCCCCGAAGGAAGGGGTGGGATGCTGTCTTTCTGATCTCCCAATGCCAGGACTGGGCTGAACCGCAGGGACCACTCCCTTCCCTCCCTCCCCTGGGACAATCCGGGTGGGCTTCCTAGACTAGAGGGGCTGAATCTGGAACCTACCTCAGTTCTCTCCAAGGGTTTTGGATCTTTTTGAAAAGGAGAGTGGGGGAGGAGAGAGAACAAAACCTGGGCCGAGTGGGAGACCTCTATCCTTGTTCCTTCAGAAGCCACCTTCCTCCATGTCCACTGCCCTCTGCCCACTCTGCTAGGCTGGGCTGTCTCTGAGCTGAGACCCCTAATCCCAGGGACTGTGAGGCTTTCCCTGGATGCTGTTACAGAAGGTTTGGCTACACCAGGGGCAATCACCAGTGCAAACAGAACCCCTGAAATAGAGATGCACACAAACTCTAATACATTCCTGAGGAGTGACACATATCCAGATACACACACTTGCACACATGTAGCACATAACTCATTCACTTCTATGTCCTGTGCAGACACCTGCTGCCATGTACATATGCTGTACACGTAAATCTTACCTCAGAACCTCCTGATCCCCAATTATAAAAATGCATGCATCATCAGGTATGGTGGTGCCCACAAATGCACTCTGGGAGGCTGAAGCAGGAGGATCAGAAGTTTAAGCCCAGCCTGGGAAATTTATCAACTTAGTAAAACCCTATCTTAAAATAAAAGGGCTGAGGGGAAAGGGAAGAAGGGAAAGGAAAAATTATGAGAAAGAAAAAAAAATGGAAACAAAGTCTATGTAAATAGGGAAGGGTGGTGGGGGTGAAGGGCGCATAGGTAATGGGGAAAAATAAGAACTAAGATAAATCATGTTTAGGTACAAACACCCAATGATAAATGTAAATGTATTTTATACCTAAAATGTACCAATTAATATATAAATAAAAAAATAAAAATAAAAGGGCTGCAGATGTATCTCAGTGTGAAGGACCTGGGTTCAATTTCCAGTAAACCCCCCCAGCAAAAAAAGCACACACCAGTAGTCACATATGATGCAGACTCACAGTCTCCTAGTTCCCCTCAGGAACTCATCAATACAGGTCTCCACACATGGCAAATGTCACATATATACACACAGGCCTGGCATCACAACTTTATAGCTCCAAACATCTGGAGGGCATTTGGGAACCCCTCTCCTACAAGAATCTGGAGATGAAGGTGATGTGGGGGGTTCTTCCAGTCCTAAAACCTGAAGCCAGAGGGCTGGGGATTTAGCTCAGTGGTTTCTCCGCCTGCTGCACAAGCACAACGACCCAAGTTCAATCCCCGCTACCAAAAAAAAAAAAAAATTGATGCATGCAAAACTTACACCTGCACTAAAGATTTAGGAACCTTTAGTGTACCTTTGGGTACCTTTGCTCCTTTACTCCCCACACCCACCAGAGTTCAGAGACCCTGATGGGCCCAGCAAGCTCCTCAGCCTGGGGAACCCCGGCAGTGTCCCCACCCCCCTATGCCCTCCCCTAGGCCCTGCTGACTCATCTCTCCCTCTGTGGAGCTCCCCAACCACAGGGGCCTGGAAGGGAAGCTTGGAAAGTTGCACTCATGTCCCGGGCCCCTAGTCTGGCCACCACACTCCCCCTATGCACCCAAGCCCAGCCCTCTTGTCTCCTGTGGTGACTCCAGTGACAGAGAACACAGAAGGGATGGAAAATAAGAAGGCACTCAGAAAGATAAGGGAAAGCAGGGGTGGTGGGATATAAACAGGGGACCTGAGGGACAGCTCATAACCTGGTAGGGTCCTCCAAGAGCAAGGGGCTGGTGACCAGGGAGATTTGTGGGTCTGGGGAAGATCCACACACATGGCCTTAGGATTCAGAAACTGTTGGTGCCCTGACCCAGAATTCATAAACTAGGCTCAGCAGTGAGTTCTAGCTCTAGGAAGCAAGCTGGTGACACAGGGAAGGAGAGCAGTGTTTAAGAATCTGGTAACCTCTGAATAGGACATCTCAGAAAAGGAGTTCCCCGCCACCAACAAATATGCATACATGTTTACATGTGCAGATATACTTCAACCATGAGCCTTTCTTTAGGTCTTCCCATCCCTTCTTTCCCAACTAGGGCTGCTAGGCAGGACACCTGGTACTAGCCCTGGCTCCCACACAATCTAATTCAGATTAGAATCAAAGAGAAGTGCTATGGCCAGGCATGGTGGCACATGCCTGTAATCCCAGGACTCAAGAGACTGAAGCAGGAGGATCACAGCAAGTTCGAGGCCAGCCTGGGTTACATAGTAAGTTCAAGTCCAGCCTGAACTACACAGCAAGACCCTGTCTCAAAAAAAACCCAACCTACTGTACAGAGAAGGAGGAGGGAGCAAGGATGGCAGGGACAGAGGGGATGATGCAGGAAAGCCAAAGATTGAGGTACTAATCCTAGGACAAGAGAACCTGCTCTGGCTGGCTGTCTCACATGGGTTAGCATTGAACTAAGCATTGAACCAAGACCCTAGTCATTTCTAGGAAATGTCCTGTGTTAAAAAGAAATATCCTGGGCAGGGTGTGGTATTGCACACCTGTAATCTTAGCATTTTAGGAGGCTGAGGCAGGAAGATTGCAGCAAGTTCCAGGCCAGCCTGGGATAAAGAGTGAGTTCAAAGCCAGTCTGGAATAATGGAATACATAGCAAGACCTTGTTTCAAAAATACCATAATAATAATAATAGTAGTAGTAGTATGTAATAAAATTTTAAAAGGGGATAGGGGTATAGTTCAGTGTGAAGTCCTTGGATTCAATCCCCAGTAGCACATGCATATATACATACATACATGAAAGAAATTAACCCTGGAATCTGATATATGAAATAGTGTCTTTAAACAAACACAATTTAGGGTGATGGAGTCCTGATCTATAGGGATGGGACTGAACAACCCAAGGGAATAGTCCTTTGCAATCTTAAATAAACACCTTTTCTTGCTCTCTCTGACAGGCTTGATTGTTTTTGTTAAGTAGCTGAGGCTAGACTCAAACTCAAGGCAATCCTCCTGCCTCAGCCTCCTGAGGGCTGGGATTACAAGCATTTACTACCACACCCAGCTTGAATTGTTCTTGAGAGCACAGAATATTTTTTTTTTGTTCCAGGGATCGAACTCAGAACCTTGCATCCAACCACTGAGCTAAATCCCCCATCCTGAGAACACAGAATTTTGAGATGTGGAATGGACCACTACAATATTTGTGGAATGCTCAGGGAATGCTTACTTGGTGCCAGACACATAGGGCTAGATTTGACCATGCATCTGTGAACAAAACAGATCCAGCCCTCCATGTTGCTAACTAACCTACTAACTGACAACAATTAGAAAAGAGGGGGAAATTAGTTTTTTTCTTCAGTACTAAGGATTCACACTGAGCTAAATCTCCACCCCCACCCCCCTTTTTTTCTGAGACAGCTAAAGGGGAAGGTGGTGTGTGTGTGTGTGAGAGAGAGAGAGAGGAGAGAGAGAGAGAGAGAGAGAGAGAGAGAGAGAGAGAGACACGGAGTCCACACACACACTGGGGACTGAACCCAGGCCCTTCACAGGACTGAATTATATCTCTAGTCCTTCTTTATTTTATTTTTCTTATTTTGAGACAGGGTTTTGCAAGTTACCCAGGTGGGACTCAAACTTGTGATCCTGCTGCCTCTTATGGCCTGATCAAGTAAATACAGGATTTTAAGAGAGACACAGTGAATCTAAACCAGTGTTGAGGGAATCAAGAAAGGCCTCCTGGAAGAAAGAATGACTACATAAAGAAGTTGAAAGATTAGGTCCTAGGTGGGTGTGGTGGTACACACCTGTAATCCTAGCACTCAGGAGGTTGAGGCAGGAGGATTGCCTTGAGTTCAAGGCCAATTTGGGCTACATAGTGAGTTCAAACCCAGCTTGAACTACATAAAGAGACCATCTCAAAAACACAAAACAAAATGAGTGATAACCCATAAAGGAAGAGTATATGTAATGTTACAGAGCATGAAGGATTGACAACACTTTTGAGGCACTAATAGTGAGACTGACTGGACCATCAACAGTGGAGGCTATGGAGATCTCATTAGCTATGCTGAGGGCCTGAACTTGATCTCAAGAGGAAAATAAGGGAACATTTGTATATTGGAAAGATGACTGTGGCTGCAGAGATGAGAATGACATACTGTAAGGGCTTAGAGCCAGGCAGTTCTGGGTAAATCAGCCATTTACTATGGTGCAAGCTTGGGCAGGTTATTTTACCTTTGATGCCTAAGATTCCTCTTCTGTGGAAAAGGGAAACAACACAGCAACCTCCTAGGGTTATTATAAAGCCAAGCTCTGGGTTCAATCTCCAATAGGAAAAAAGTGGAAATTTCTTTTTCTGGTACTGGGAACTGAACCCAGGGCTTTTGCACTGAACTACATTCCAGCTCTTTTTATTCTTCTTCTTTATTGTGAGTCAGAATCTCATTAAGTTGCCCTGGTTGGGCTTGAACTTGGCATCCTCCTGCCTCAGTCTTCCCTAATGCTGGTATTACTGGCTTGCATCACTACACCTGGTCTTAGACTTTTTTTTTTTTTTTTTTCCAGTGCTGGGGATTGAACCTAGGCCTTCCTGTGTACTAGGACAGTCTTGTACCACTGAGGTACATCCCAACTCTATTTATTTATTTGTTTGTTTGTTTGTTTGTTTGTTTGTTTTGTACCGGGGATGGAACTCGGTCCCGTGCTTGTGCAGCAGGGGGCGAGGGGGCGAAACCACTGAGCTAAATCCCAGGCCTACATCCCAACTCTTTACAAGTACTTTTAACAAAATGACTGCCAGGTAGTAGGTGCTCCATAAATGGTGCCTGTTGGTGTTGTCATAGTGTGGAGGACAAAATCACTGGCAGGGAAACTAATCTGTTGCAGCAGTCCAGGCAAGAGGTGAGATGCGCCCCGCAGGCAGAGAAGCTGAGAACTGGAGGGTGATGTTTAGGAGGTGGAATAGACAGGACCAGACCGGCACCTGATTGGATGTGAAGGGTAAGCAGGCCCGCAGGCATTTTCAGGTTCCCTATTCAGCTCCGGGACTGGCCCGGGACAGCCCCTGGGTCTGGACACGGTGAAAGACAGTGCGGGATCTGAGGACTTGGCCCCCAGCCTCCCAAGAGGACCCCTGCACTCTGTCCTAACCCCTCAGAACCATTTATCTTCCCTTTTGTCACCCATTCCTGTCTCTTCCACTCCCTCCTCTTCTCCCCTAGAAGGAACTCCCCCAAAGAAAGTTATATTTGGAGCCTGCCTGGTTCCCCTTCCCTACCCTTCCTTTTTCTACTGCCTGAGTTAATGAGAGTCCCTGGGACTCTACCACCATTACCCGCCCGCCTCCCCCAGGTCGACCGCCCCTCTGGATCTCAAACACCTCTTGACTTGGAGATTTGAGATGGGACACACCGTTAAAGCAAAGGCAAGATCGGACCTCTCGGCCCCGACCCCGACGACAGCCTCTGAGGAGATAGGTGCCCTCAGACGGGTGGGTCATGAGGCCCCTAAGCCGGGCTCAGGGCCACTAGGGACCCCACCTTCCTCGAGTGCCTCACTGTGCTGGAGCCCGAAGGCCGAGGGGCGGGCGGGCCGGCCGGGGCGGGGCGCGGGCGGGGCCGGCCGGGCCAGGCGCCTGGGCAGGAGGCAGCTGCATTTCTGCGGTCCCAACCACAATTGCTGGGAGTCGCGTCCCGGAGACTGGCGGCGCTGACTCTGCCCGCTGCGGCCGCCGCGCCGATTAGAGCCCAAGAGGGAGCGCCAGGCTGGGTGGGGGTGGGGGCGGCAGCGGGGGAGCTCTGTGCCCCTTTCCCTTCGCCCGGGCCAGTGCCCCCAGCTGCCCAGCCTGGGAGTCCCCAGCGGCCTAAGCCTGACCGAGTCCTGATTCCCCAGCCCCGGGTTGCCGGTGTCTGTTCTGCTCAGGCTTTCGCCTTTGGACCTTGCAGAGCCCGAGGTCCCGAGGGTGCTGACATCCTGTTGACCCCGGGCTGCCAGCCGCTCCTCCTCAGTCTCTTCCTCAGCACCTCACACAAAGAGGAGTCTGGATCTCAGGCTCCCCATCTCCTATGCCCACGTCTTTCAGGATCGCTCTCTAGGGCAAAAGCAGCTCCAAACGAAGAAGGGGTCAAAGACGCGAAAGGACCTGCATTCCAGGCCCAGAGCACCCCCTGCTGGCTGGCCCCGAGCCCCTGCCCCTCCCCCTCCAGCTGTGACCTCCAGCTGTGGCGGTTGGGTAGAGCTGGCGCTTTGATCTAGGAACGTGGCCACCCCCTCCAGGCGCCCCATTAACCTCCATTATACCAATTAGGCAGCCCTCCCGGTCCTGGATCCAAGCTTCAAAGCTTCCTCAGTGGGGAGAAGAGGGGGCTGACTCCTATGCCCCCCCAGAACATACCACTTTCAGACAAGGCCCAGGTGTCCTGGTCCCTAGCGGATGTACAAGATAGTAAGTCCAGAAAAGGGATCCTCAAGGGCCACCCACATCCTGATAATTAAACTTCAATAACAAGAGAGCCAGATAAGGAAGGGGACCCTCTTTCTCTGGCTCTTAGTTCTCCCACATTGAATTTAGGTAGCAGCATCCAGGTTCCTGGCTGACCTGGGCTTCCCATTAATTTATCCAGCTTTATCCCATGGAAAGGGTAGCCAAGAACCACCCTTCCTCCTCCCTTAATCCTATCTCAACACTCCCTTTCCCCCTCCCTCCTGGAACAATTTCCGCTGGGGGAGCCTGAGCAGGGCTCAGCACAGTGGCCGCTTCCTGGAACATTTTCCTGTATCCGAAACCGCGACTCCCTCCCTAGGGACCGGCTGATCAAGGCCAGATGGGAGCAGGGATGGGGAGGAAGAGAAGGAGCCAGACTTTCACCATCACCCCCTCCCAATACATGTGCACACCAGGCTGACACAAGCACACCCCACATGCCACCATCACACAGACCCATGGGCCTTCCTGGCGACACGGGGGCCAGATCCTAGAGATGTACAAAGTCACTGAGGCCATAGATATGATCATACTCTCTCCACTCAATCTCTCACCCCTCTAAAGTCTCCCCAGGCCCTGGGGCTTCATTGCCAAATAAGGAGACCTTAGGAATCTAAGAATCCCTGTACTACAGTAGAACAGCAAAGAGGCCTTCCTTAGTTAACAGGTCTGGGACATCTAATGTGCCCTACCACACCCTTCTTCTTCTGGATCAGGCCTGACTCCTCTCTTCAAGATCTGGGAAGCAGGGTAAGAAAGTCTAGGCTATTTGTCCTGGGTGCTAATCTCAGAGCACTTTCTGGTTGCTTCCAGATTCTTGGAAAAGTGTATGGTATTCACTAGGTTCCCTCATGACAGCCAAGGGACATAGAGGATAAGAATGTGCAGCTACAGGGAATTCTGGGAGTCTGGAAGATGCAGATGAACATGAGGCTAACTGCTGGGGATAGGCAGGGAGCCAGAGACCTAGGGACTTGTGGACTTACTGGCACAACTGATAGTCCACTCCTCCCTGCTGCTTCCCCTCACCTCTTCTGTGGAAGCCCTGGTGATGGATAAGAGGCTGAGGGTGGTGTCCCCAGTTCAGCCCATTTTTCACTCCATCCTCTTCTGCTCACCACCTTTCCAGGAAAGGTGACTCATTTTTGCATCTCACATGTTTATCTTTCCTGGGAGGATTTGTGCCTGGGTATGGCATGGGACAGAACTATGGTAAAGCCAAGGATGGAGGAACACAGACTTCTCTTTTCTGGAACATCTCACTGGTTTAAAGGAAACATTTGAATTTGGACAGTTCCAAAGTTCCAAAACTCTGGGCTACAAGGTCACTAAGAGAGATGGGGAAATACATAATCATAAGAATCAAAACTTATCAATCTGCTTAAAGTCACTGTATTCTCTCCTCAGTCTTGTGGCTCTTCTCAAGCTCACCTGAGGTGATACCTGATGATGTCCCTACTCACTTGTTTAATGGTTGACCTCTTCAACTATCCAGAAGTTCTTTGGCTGGTATAACTCTCTTCTTCCATCTTCCCTATAGGCCAGGTGTGGTGGGGCACACCTTTAGTCCCAGCATTTGGGAGGCTGAGGCAGGAGGATCGCCTTGAGTTCCCAACTATCCTGAACTGCATAGGGAGACCTTGTCCTAAGTTTAACAATTTTCAGGTTGGGGATTTAGCTCAGTGGTTCCACCACCTGCCTCCCAAGTGCAAGGTCCCTTGATCCCTGGTACCAAAAAGAAAAAAAGAATAAAGGCTACCTTATTGTATGTTTAAAGTGTATTATGACATTGTGTGGTAGTTAATAAAACACTATTTTTTTCCTCTTGAAAAAAAAAGTCAATCTTCCTTTTAGCCAGTAACTTGCTTTAGCTCCAGTAGAAAAGCTTATTACTCAATTATGTAGTTGATAGGATTTATTGAGTAGCTCCATGGGTGAAATCCTACAGAGCAAATGACACATGCAAACTCCAGTCCTTGCTCTTTAGTCTGGATTGGGAAGAGAGACACATGAAAATACCAGAGACCATATTTTTTTTCCCCCAGTACCAGGGAATCAAACTCATGACATTTTGCTTGCCAGGCAGCTGCAGCAGTGCCACTGAGCTACATCCCAAGCCCACCACAGACCATATCTAAAAGCATTGGTGACCCTTCATTTCTCTATGCCTCCATTTTTATCCCATTTCTTTTGGTTTTGTTTTGTTTTTGTTCTTTGTGAGACAGGGTCTCCTTATGTAGTTCATGCTTGCCTTGAACTTACTGTATAGCCCAGGCTGGCCTCAAACTTGTGGCAATCCTCTTGCCTCAGCCTCCCCAATACTGGGATTACCGGTATGTGCCACCATGCCCAGCCTCCATGCCTCCACTTCTTTATCTGAAAATGAAAGAATTTGGTGATACTTGAGAACTGCTGCCCTCTGTGATCTCTAAGATACTTTTTCTGATTTACCTCAAGAATGCTAAAACAGATATTTATGTCTTTATTGGTACTGGGGATTAAACCCAGGGTCTTCGCACTGAGCTATATTCTCAGCCTTTTAAAATTTTTTAAATTTTGAAATAAGTTCTTTTGTTTTGTTTTGTTCTTTGTTTGTTTGGTGTTTTGAGAGAGGGTCTCTCTCTGTGTAGTTCAGGCTGGCCTTGAACTAACTATGTAGCCCAGGCTGGCCTCAAATTCACAGTGATCCTTCTGCTTCAGCCTCCCGAGTGCTGGGATTATAGGTGTGTGCCACCAAGCCTGGGCTTTTGAGACAAATTCTTGTTAAGTCACTAAATTGTCCAGGGTTGAGCTCAAACATCAATCTTCCTATCTCAGCCTCCCACGGTGCTGGGATCGTAGGTGTGTGTCACTACAGAATGATGTCTATGCTTAGTAAACTCAGTTGAAAAAACAATATTCAACAAATGGTGGGGAGAATCATGTTGGGACTCTTCCTTGGAGGTGAAATAAGTGGGGGAGGGGGGAGTGTTTTGATTTGCAAAGGAAAAAACCTAAAGGTACGGAGAGGTAGGCAGATAGGTGTTAGGCTCTTGGCAAGGCTGTGGCAAGGTAGAAATGGGCTTCTCACCCAACAAGCCAGCCAGCCCTTCATTTCAGGTAGAAAACAAAATAAACAAACAAATTGAGTATTATCTCCTATTATTTTCCAGGTAGTGTGGGATCCCAAGCAGGACAGAGTTATAAAACACGACGGCCCAGTGGTTAAACAGCAAAGTGCAGGTTTAGATCAGGAAGACTTTCCAGAGCGGGGGTCCTATTGTGCTACCCAGTGGTACCCAGCGCAGGAACTCAGCACAGAGGGCACGAAGGAAGGGCCGCTAAACCCAACAGAAAATATTAAACAAATCATTTCAGATATCGTATTTTTCAAAATAAAAGCATTAAAATAGTCATGAAGAGAAAAACCAGATTTTTGTGATACATCCTTACTTAGACTTTTATTACTTTTAATTTTCTTTCCGTTTTGAAGCCTCACAGTAGAGGGGTGCACCACAATCTTTCCACAGATCCGATCTTTTAAGGGTCTTAACTCCGTGTGTCTCTGCTCAGGGTGCTGGAATAGCAGAAACGTCAAGGTAAACTAAGAATGAGAAGGAGGGGAGGGGACCCTCCGGGGAAACGCGGCATGCAAAAGCGCTCCCACCTTTTCCCAGAACACACCTTCCTTCCCTCCAGCCTCTCCTATGAAGGAAGAATGACCGATGCTACTCAGTAGCAGCAGGTGGCAGCAGTGAGCCGCTCGGCGACTCCACCTATGTCCTCTTGGACTCTCCCGACTTGTCCAGCCCGCAGTGTTGGCACCTTTCTGCAGGGAGCAGTGGCAGAGCTGTTGGCGTTAAGGCAACGGCTGAAATGGGAAAAAAGACTCGGGGTTATGTTACTGGCTCTAACCCTCCCCACAGACTTGGCTCAGAGAAGGCGAGGCATTTGTCAAAGGTCCAAAGATGCACTGCCTCCTATGCCAGAATTCAGCAGTGCCCATCTATTCCTGTCCAACATGCTTGTCTACCTGCCTGCCTTTTGAAGACATTCCTTGTGCATCTATTGTGTGCCGTGGTTGTGCTAGAAGTATACAATACACCAGCTCACAAGTAGAATGTAGTTCAAGCCGGGCGGGTGGCACATGCCTGTAATCCAAGTACTCCAGGAGGCTGAGGCAGGAGGATCACCGAGAGTTCCAGGCCAACCTGGGCTACATAGTTAGTTCAAGGCCAGCCTGGACTACATAGTGAGTCCGTTTCAAAAAAAAAAACGATGATGAAAATAGTTTTTGCAAATGGGAAGGGGACCAAGACAAGAGATGGAGGGAGGAGGGAGGAGATGGGTAGGGGATTAAAAAATTGTGTACATGTATCAACTCCCCATGATAAATGTAAATCATTATGTAAATGTAATCATTATGTACTATGAACATGTACTAATAAATTTTTTTAAAGACATAATTAAGATTTCGGAGTGTACGCCTGTAATCCTACCCCTTGGGTGGGCTGAAGCAGGAGGATCACTGCAAGTTTCAGGCTAGTGATGTGATAAGTTCAATTCCCAGTCATGAATGAATCAAAACAAAACAAAACCAGAAACAGCACATCTAGAAGAACTAAAAACATGTATGGAGGAGAGTAAGAAGGAGACAGGGGTTATACTTGAAGACTGGATGACTAAGTTTGGTAGGGGGACTTTCTTTGAAGGGTGCTGGTAATCAGGGCGGCAATGGAGCTCCCACCTTTGTGGGGCTATGACGTATGCCCTGGGGTGCTGTTTTGTGCCTATCACAGGTCCACATGTGGGGATACAATGATAAAGCCCAACTCAACAACAACAACAACCAAACAAACAAAAAGACACAGCGCAAGGTACAACAGGAGAAAAGACGAATGGACTTTATCTATAAAAAAATAAATTGTAAACCCCACTGTGATGGAGCACACCTGTAATCCCAGTGCTTGGGAGGCTGAGGCAGGAGGATCATGGTGAGATCCAGGCCAGCATGAGCTACTAAATGGGTTCAAGAGCAGCCTGAACTACATAGAGAAATCCTGTCTCAAAAAACAAACAAATGGGCCAGGGATTTAGCTCAGTGGTTCTCCCGCCTGCCTTGAAAGCACACAGTCCCAAGTTTGATCCCTGGTACCCCCCCAAAAAATTTTTTTAAATATATTTCTCAGAAATAAAAATATTTTTTAAAAAAAGAATCTAAAGTGATAGGGCCAAGGATTTAGCTCAGTGGCATCATGCCTGCCTCAAAAGTGCAAGGTCCTGAGTTCAATCCCCAGTACCAAAAACAAAATCTAAAGTAATAACACAAACTGGATGTGATAGTGGATGCCTATAATCCTAGCACTCTGGAAGACTCTGGCTCTGGAAGAAGGAGGAGGACAATGATTTGGAGCTCAGCCTGGGCAATTTAACCATTTAGCAAGACCTTGTCCCAAAATTTAAAAAAATAAATGCTGGGCATGGTTGTGCCCACCTGTAATCCCATCATTCAGGAGGCAGAAGCAGGAGGATCCCTGCAAGTTCAAGGCCAGCCTGAACTACATAGCGAGACTCTGTCAAAAAAAAGTACTTAGGGACAGGGATTTACCTCAGTGGTTCTGCCGCCTGCTTTGCAAGAACAAGGTCCAGAGTTCGATCCCTGGTGCCAAAAAAATCCAAAACAAACAAAGGAAAAATACTGAAACCAAAATTTTAAAAAGGCCTGAGGGTGTAGTTTAGTGCTAAGGGCCTAGGTTCAATTCTTCATATTGCAAAATTTAAGTAACTAAAGTAGCAATGCAAGTAGGAAGGTACATTGGAGGTGGTGCTAAGGCAGTGACTAGAGATATGGCAAGAGCAGAAGGGATGGATTTGAGAGACGCTTGTGGAATAAGATTGGTGGGACCTGACTACATATGCTGTGACTAGGGATGGTGGAAGGTAGGAGAGAGAGGGTTGTTGGGAAGAATACTAGGGAAAACTCCCTAAAGAAGGGTTTACTTATGTATGTACCCCCTTTCCTGCAGCTCCACCAACCTCTCCTCATCTGCACTCCCAGGGCTCAGAGCCCTCTCCTCTGGAGAGTGAGGTAGGCCCAAGGGTAAGGAGGGTAAGAGCACCTGGGGTGAAGGTCTGCTTTGGGGAGAGCTGTGAGGGGAAATAATCACATAGATTGGAAGACACAAGTTCTCCAGCCTACCCTATAGTCAGAAGCTGCCCTGGGGAAACTACTCATTTTCCCTTGATTCCTTTCATTCTCTGGGTTGGGCACAGTATGAGAGAGGCTGGTGGCCTGGAACATGGGAAAGGGTCTCACCCCAGATTGACTATTTCCACACAGAAAGTCTCAAAAGGCACCCACCTGGGAGAGGCCTCCGACTGCTCCTCCCTCCTTCCAAGTCTTAAGACCCTGAGATATGTGTGGGAAGGAGGGGCATGGCTTTGGCACCATGCCCCAGGCTGACGGGGCAAAGGGCAAAAGAGAAGGCAGCTGAGAAGGAGCTGCAGAAAGGAAAGCCTCAGATTGGGGATGAGAAAAGGGTCAGTGGGCATTTTAATTACTATTTAATTATTGAGATTTTTTGAGACAGGGTCTTGCTATTTAATCCAGGTTGGCCATGATGTCACTATGTAGTTTGAACTCATGGAAATCCTCCTGGCTCAGCCTCCTGAGTGCTGGGATTACAGGGGTAAAATATTTTTAATAACTGACTTAAATTTGTAACGTAATAGTAATTTCAGCTGAGTGGTGGCACATGCCTATGATCTCAGCAGCAGGAGGCTGGAGCAGAATGATTGCTGTGAGTTCAAAGTCAGCCTGAACTACACAGTGAAACCATCTGCTCCCAAAAAGGAAGTAAAGACAGTCCTTTTTCTGTGCCATTAACTTATTGAAAAAACAAGCTCTGAAGACTATCTCGATTTTTTACTGTTTCTCTATGTTTTCACTTACTTTGTCCCTCCTGTTTTCTGAAGACTGGATATTAGATCAAAAGACTTGCCTAGGATCAGGCTTAGTATCTCTAGAAAGAATGTTCATCAGGTAAGGCAGGGTTCTTCCTGTCACACTGCACTGGGGCCACGTAACATGCATAATGTGTGGTTGTCTGATTCAGTCTCGGAAGCTAAGCCTGAGGGGTCTGGACAACCGCCTTCGAGTCTAGAAGCCAGCACTGAGTGGGCAGCAGCTTCTAATGCTGCTTGCCTGTGTGGTGTGGAGTGGGTTGAGATCAGGTTTGAGGTCAGTGTGCAGGAAAACACAGCTCTCAGGCAGGATGTGCATGGCGTGGACAGCCCTGTCCTTGGGCAGGACTGAGCAGAGTCCTGGGGACAGAGGTGCTGGCTAGGCATGGGACAGGATGGTGAGGGGCCAGCCTCCCTTCACCTGAGTATCTTGCAGGAATGAGGCGACTAACCAGGCTCTATTTCCCAGGACTCAGGGTGGAGGCATTTGGAGACCTGTTCACCCCTCCTGCAGTCTGCTGAGGAGAGCAAGCTGTGCCTCCTTTACAGCTCTGGACCCTCTCGGGGTTGGGCTGGGCCTGGTATGGCTCAGTGAATTCCTTGCTCTACTTGCTATTTTCTTGTTCTCTGGCATCTAGTTACTGCCTTAAAATACCTTTTTGGGGGGCGCTGGGCATTTAGTTCAGTGGCACCACACCTGCCTCGCAAGTGCAAGGTCCTGAGTTCCATCCCTGGTACTTTTTTTTGGTGCTGCTGGGGACTAAAAGCAGTAGCTCTCACATTTAGGCAAGTGCTCTGTTTCTGAGCTACATCCGTAGCCCTTTCCTTATTTTTTTTTTTTACTGGGCTCTGGATAAATTGCTCAATTGCCCAGGCTGGGCTCAAACTCAAGAACCTCCTGCCACAGCCTCCGGGAAAGCTGGGATTATAGGAGTACACCACCATGTCCAGCTCTTGGCCCTTTTAAAAAATTTTTGAGACAGGCTTTCACTAAATTGTCCAGATTGACCTCAAAATTGTGATCCTTCTGCCTCAGCCTCTCAAGTAGCTGAGATTATGGGCACAAACCATGAAGCCT
Source organism: Heterocephalus glaber (assembly GCF_000247695.1). The sequence goes on from NW_004624904.1 coordinate 1,462,874, forward strand.
GCCTTAAAATACTTTTTGATTACTCTCGTGAAGTAATTTTTCTTTTTCTGGTACCAGGGATTGAACTCAGGAACTTGCGCTTGCAAGGTGCATGCAGCACCACTGAGCTAAATCCCTGGCCCACTTTTGATTACTCTTAAACTTGACTGTCAGTGTTGAACAGTTCATGGTGGCAAAGGCCTGTCATTCCAACACTGAGAGGATGAGGCAGGATGGCAAATTTGCCCTGAGGCTGGGCAATTTAGTGACTTATAGAAACCTTGTTTCAACATGAAAAAAATTACAAAAGGGGGCCAGGGATTTAAGCTCAGTGGTTCCAGCGCCTGCCTCACAAGTGCAAGGACCCAAGTTCGATCCCTGATACAAAAAAAAAAATTTACAAAAGGGCTAGGAGAGTAGGTCAGTGTAAAAGACCTGTGTTCAATACTAGTGCACAGAAACACAAAGTGCTAGAAGGAAATTTGAGGATCATTAAATTAGTCCCTCACCGAGAAACGCCTTCCCCAGACTTCAATCTGTACATTCCACCTTTATAACTACCATAACCTGGTCCAGCGTGGTCCACTATTGGGAGTCATATTCTACCTATTTTGGGGGAAAAATATTTCACCTGCGGAAGGACAAATTCCTTATCAGCTTAACTCATCCCACCTATTTTTTGTTTTTTGGTACCAGGGATCAAACTCAGGAATGTGTGCACTTGCCAGGCAGGTACTGTGCTGCTGAGCTACATCCCCGGCCCCCACCAGCTGTTGTAAGAATGTTTTGCTCAACTCATGGTCCTAATCAATTTAAGCTTCTCACTGACCTAGGATCCTCATTGTCATGGGATTACCACCACCCTTCAGACATCTGGTACTCCCTCCGATTATAAGAGCCTTGAGAATTTAGGATTATCACTGCCCTCTGGGTCGCCTGATACTTCCTATGAACCCAATGAATATTGGCAAGCTGGGAGTGTCTTTGTCTTTGCCCACTCTGAGGCACTGACTTCCTGGCCCCCCATATACTTTGAAATTATGCAAGTCTATTGTCCTTTTTTCTTTTCTTTTTTTTTTTTTTTGGTACCAGGGATTGAACTCAGGTCCTTGTGCTTGCACAGCAGGCGACGAAACCACTGAGCTAAATCCCTGGCCCCACTGTCCTTTTTTCTTTAGCTCTCACCCTCCCCCTTTCTAGGCAGTTGGAAGATTGATCACCCTCCAATAGTTCATGGTACCATTATTTTTCTGTATCCTAACTAGAAGCCCTGTGAAATGGTAGTCTGGTATGTAGTTCAATTTCTTTCTAAAGGTACTGAACACATGACAAGCCAGGCACAATGACACACACTCCTGGAATCCCAGCTACTTGCGAGGCTGAGGCAGGACTATTTCTTGAGCCCACAAGTTTGAGGTCAATCAGTAAAATAGTGAGATCCCAGTTGTTGGGGGGCAAACCCACAAAAACAACCAACCAGGGCTGGAGATGGCAGCCCCCACTGGCAGACTTCTTATATACCACATTGGAGGCTGTAGGTTCTATCTCAGCACAGGGGTAAAATATACACATTAAAAAATAACTGTGAAGGCCAGGGATTTTGCTCAGTGGTTTTGCTGCCTGCTGTGCAAGCGCAAGGACCTGAGTTTGATCCCCGAAACCAAAAAAAAAAACTGTCCCCGGCATGGTGGTGCATGCCTGTAATTGCAACACTTGGGAATCTGAGGCAGGAGGATTCCCAGGAGTTGAAGGTCAGCTTGAACTACACAGCAAGACTCTTTTCAAAAAACAACAGAAAATGGGCCAGGGATTCAGCTCAGTGGTTCTGGCTCCTGCCTCGCAAGTGCAAGGTCCTGAGTTCGGTCCCCATACCAAAAAACAAAACAAAACACAAAAAGAAACAAACAAAAAATCCTGAAATACAGAACTGTAGGTTAGGGCTGTAATTCTTTTTCTTTTTCAGTACTAGGAATCGAACTCGGGACCTTGCACTTTCAAGGCAGGTGGCAGACCCACTGAGCTAAATTCCCGGGCTCCATGCCTGTAATTCTAGCACTTGGGAGGCTGAGGCAGGATTGCCATGCGTTCAAGGCCAGCCTGAGCTACATATTGAGTTCAGGGCTAGCTTGAACTACAAAGCAAGACCCTATCTTGAAACAAAAACCATAAACAAAAAACATCAACCAAAAATACAGAACAGCAATACAGAAATATTTCAATTCCACCAGTGGGAAGTGCCTCATAGTTTGGGGAATGCTATAAAAGTGAAAATGAAGTCAGAGAGTCTTGAGACCTTGATTGGGCACATCTTCAAGGTCCGGATTTATTTTCTTTCTTTCTTTTTTATTTATTTATTTATTTATTTATTTATTATTTTCTAATTTAAAAGGAAGCCTGGCATGGTGGCATACCCCTGTAATCCCAGCACCCTGGAGGCTGAGGCAGGAGGATTGCCACAAGTTCAAGGCCAGCCTGGACTGCATAGTGAATTCAAGGCCAGCCTGAATTACATAGCGAGATCCTGTCTCAATAAACCAAAATTAAAAATAAAAGAAAGAAGGGGTTGATAGACCCTTATTATATTATAAGGTCTTGTGAGGGACGGAGAAGCCATTGTTCTTGGAGAATGCTCGGGGATCTTCGTCCTGCCCTGCTAATGGCCAGGGGGCCGCGGGTTGCCTCCCGAGCTCCGGCTTCTCCCACCTTTCTGCTCCGCCACCGCCCGAGGTCGTGCGGTGTCCGGGGCTCTTCTCCACGGGGACCTCGAGCGCGGGCGTCAGCGGGCGTCAGCGGCATGGGGGCTTCGGGAGAAAGCGCTCGCTATGGGGGAATCATGGCCCGCTGGCCGGAAGCTGGGGGTGGAGAGGCCGAGAGCTGCCGACCCGCCCCGCTGCCCGGGGCTCCGCGGCTGGCGGGTTTGTTTACGAAGCTGCGGCCTAGCCCTCCGCTGCGCCCCCTGCTGTCCTGCGGCCGGGCCCGGGGTGTCCGGACCTTCGGGACCCTCCTGCGCCCGGGAATGGGAAACTGAGGGTGGTGTCCGCTCGACCCTGGGCTCTGGGGAGGACTCAGGGCTACTTAACGGAGAGGAAGGAGAGAAGGAAACTGCTTCAATTTTGGTTAAAAGAAGAACTTAAAAAAAAAAAAAAAAAGGCTCCGGTCACCCTTGGGGCCTGAGCGCGTGGGTGCGTCACTGGGGAGGGTAAGGTGACTTGAAGCGACCCAGCTGTCGCTGGTGAGGAGCCTGAGGGGTTTGGGGCTTTTGGAGAAAGGGAAATGTTTGGATTGTGTTTGTTCCCAACTGGAATCTCAAGGGGTCAGAGTTAAATGTTCAGAAAGGCACTCAGTTTGCTGTTTGGGTTCTAGGCCAGTCAGTTTCTGTCTCTCCTAGTTCCAGGACTTTGCCTTTAGTTCTCATGAATACACACGGACCGTGGAACTTGACAGTCGGCCGTTTCTCTTCCTCTTTGCTTCCTTTTTTTTGGTACTGGGGATCGAACTTGGGTCCTTGAGCATGCGAGGCAGGCGGCTGAACCACTGAGGTAAATCCCCAGCCCTCTTTTTTTTTTTTTTTTTTTGAGACAGGATCTCCCTAAGTAACCACGCTGACCTACACTCATGTGCAGCTGTCTTCCTGCCTCAGCCTCCTGGGTGCTGCACCCTTGCTTTTATTTGGCAAAGGGTCTTCAAACTTCAGAGACCATTGGCTGGCTGTCAGGGCTGTCTTTTTGCAGCTTTCTTCAGAAAAGAAAATTTTTAAGAAGTTTGAGTCAGTTCAGCTCTAGCAATAACTAAATTGTGTTTTTGATGGTCCTCCCAAGTCCACCCCTCACACAACATCCCCCTACCCCAGCCTTTATCCTCCAGGGTCTAGAAGACCACCAGGGCTGTCTACAAGATCGAATCCCTTTTTAGTACCAGTTACAGTATGAGCTGGCATGAATCACAATACTTCTCAGATAAGGAAACAAAGACAAAGCCAGGCTACAGAATGGGCCATGATAATAATTACAAAGATTGTCCATAGCCAGTCTGAGGTTTCTCAGAAGTTCCTGGTTTTATAAATAAAAAAAAAAAAGTCCAGCTGTTTCACTCTTGGATTATTATTTGTTTTGTTTTGTTTTTTGGAGACAGGGTCTCACTGTGTAGCCCAGGCTAGCCTTGAACTCTTGCCTCAGCTTCCAGACTGCTGGGATTACACGTGTGTAAACTGGGTGTGGTGGCACATGCCTGAAATCCCAGCACTAGGATTGCAAGTGTGGGCCTGGCTTGTTTACTTTTTCTTAGCTAACCTTTATCCTATAGGTAAAAGGTAGGGCAGGTAAAAGAAATTTCAGCTAGTCTGTTTTTTGCTTAACAGTTGTAGTTCACAGTTTCCTGAGAAGGAAGGTCATAACGATGGTGTAAAAATAGATTTGGGAATCATCTGTGTATTTTATTCTTTCTTTCTTTCCCTTGATACTGGGGATTGAACCCTGGGCTTTTGCACTGAGATACATTCCCAGCTCTTTCATTGTTTATTTTGAGACAGGTTCTTGCTAAGTCCCTAAATTGTCCTGGCTGGGCTCTAACTTGTGACCCTCCTACCTCAGCCTCCCGGAAGGCTGGGATTACATGCATGCCATGGGAGTCCCTGCCCAATTATTATTATTGTTGGGCCAGGGATTTAGCTCAGTGGTTTCACCGCCTGCTGTGCAAGCGCAAGGACCCGAGTTCAATCCCTGGTACCAAAAAAAAAAAAGAGAGAAGGCAATTATTATTATTGTTGTTATTATTATTTTTGGCTATTTAAAACAAGGTCTTGCTATGTAGTCCAGGTTGGCCTTGAACTCACTATGTAGCCCAGGCTGGCCTCAAACTCAAGGTGATCATCCTGCCTCAGCCTCCCACCATGCCCCTCTGTTTTTGTTTTGTTTTGTTTTGTTTTGTTTTTGAGAGAGGGTCTTGCTATATTACCCAAGCTGGCCTTGAACACCTGGATCAAATGATCTTGCTGTCTTAGCCATCTGAGTAGCTGGTTTATTTAATTTGTAAAATGTTCCTAGTTATCAGATTGTTAACTAAGAAAGTAATGAAAGCTGACGAGAAGTTTCAAAATTAGGAGGAAAGATTAATTTGTAAAAGGCAACCAAATGAAGGCTGGAAAGCAATCATTATAGGACCTAAAGACGTATTTAGGACGGTCAAGACTAGGATTCCCCTTCCATTTAACAAGTGTTTACTGGTTGTCAAATATATGTCCAGCTTTGAGAATACAAAGTGAAAAGACATCATCCCCACTCTCAAAATTTAGTGTAGCTAAGGCATTGGACTGGACACTGGATACTTAGATACCTCTGATACAAGTACCAGTATGTGACAGGAACACAGTGCTCAGAATATTCCATACCTTGGGAGAAGCTGGAAAGACTTTCTCTCCTCTTCCTTTTTCAGTACTGGGGATTGAACCCAGGCCCTTTACACTAAGCTCTATTCTGAGCCCTTTTACAATTTTTTTCTTTTCTTTTCTTTTCTTTTCTTTTTTTTTTTTTTGTGTGTGGGAATTGAACTCGGGACCCTTCATTTGTGAGGCAGGTGCAGAACCACTGAGCTAAATCCCTGGCCCTTTTTTTCCTATTTTAATTTTTCGAGACAAGTTCTCAATAAATTGCCCAGGTTGGGCTGAAAATTGCAATCTTCGTGCCTCAGCCTCCCAGAGTGCTGGGTTATAGGTATGGGCCACCTCACTGGGCTGGAAAGACTTCATTCTTACTGAAGATAAGAGAAAATGTGCAGTTAGTAAGGCAGGATGGCCCATGCCTGTAATCCCAGCTCTTGGGGAGGCTGAGACAGAAGGATCAAGTTCAAGGTCAGTTTGGGCAATTTAGCAAGACCTTTTTTCAAAATAAAAAATGAAAAGCCTGAGGATGTAGCTCAGTTGTAGAGCACTTGCCTAGGATGAGCAAGGCCCTGGTTTTAATCTCTAGTACACAAAGGGAAAAAATTACCATAATAATAAGATTGGGCTGTCCAGGAGGGAAACAGGCTGAGTGAAGTGGGTTATAAAGTTTTAAATTTTGGAGCCCCAAGAAAACATGGCTTCCAACACAGAGCAAAGCACAGTGGACAGTAATGGCAGATTAGCCTGAATAAGTGCAGGGCAAATCACTAAAACCTTTGACTGCCTTGCTAGACGGGTACCACTTAGCATAAGAGAGATGCACCATGTCACTGACAGCCACATTTCATGCCACTAGGTTTTTTATTTTGTTTGTTTTTGTTTGTAGAACTGGGGATTGAACCTAGGGAGCATTGGGCTACATCTCAGCTCTATTTTATATCCTTTTAATTTACTATTTATTTATTTAATGGTGACAAAGTATTTGAAAAAGTAAAAATGAAGCATGAGGGAGAAACACTCTGTAGAGCTAGCTTGGGCCGAGTAAAAGAGGAAAAAGCAAGAGAAAAGTACACCCTAGAGGACACAGGGTGAGCTATCATAAGGAAAGTCAAATAGTCACTTTTTATTTTATTATTTTTGGTTGTTGAGAAAGGACCTTGCTATATATATAGTTCAGGGTGGCCTTGAACTCATTGTATATCTCAGGTGGTCCTTGAACTCTTGGTGATCCTCCTGCTTCAGGCTCCCAGGTGCTGGGATTATAGGGGTGCACCACCATAACTGGCTTAGTTTTTGTTGGGTTTTTTTTTTTAAACAAATTTGTGCCTTTTTATTCATCTTTATTTTTTCCCTTCTACCCTTTTTTCTTTTTTCTTTTTTTGAGAAAGGGTCTTACTGTGTAGTCTAGGCTGCCCTTGAACTCTTGGCAATCCACTTGCCTCAGTTTCCTAAGTGCTGGGATTACAGGAGTGTACCACCATGACCAGCTCAATTACTTATTTTAAAAGTTTGTTTTTTCCTTACAGATCAAACTCAGGGCCTTGTGTTTGCTAGGAAGCTGGTCTGCTGCTGAGTTATACTCTGATCCCCTATTCTTTTTATTTTGGTTTAAAGAAAATTTGTTCAGGTTTTCAGAGGAATTGGATGAACATGGACAGGCCTCTTCACTTGCTCTCAGGGACTATCAGTAAGGTAGTATAGTAAGCTGCACACATCTAGGACATTCCTTACTTAGTGGCCAGGTCTTCTTCTGCAGTAGTAAAGGGAAAGGACTATGAAAAGGATGGCTATTGAATTTAGCTTGTTTGTTTTTTTGTTTTGCTTATTTATTTTTTTAGGCAGGGTCTTGCTATGTAGTTCAGGCTGGCCTTAAACTCACTATGTAGCCCAGGCTGGTCTCAAACTCACAACAATCCTCCTGCCTGGGCCTCCCGAGTGCTGGGATTATAGGCATGTGCCACCATGACTGGCTTGGGGTTTTTTTGGTCTTTTTTCCCATTTTTCTTTTTTGGAATCAGGAATCAAATTTAGGGCCTCATGCTTCCCAGGCATGAGCTGCATGGCTGAGCTACCTCTCTGGCCCTGTTTTGCTTTTTTTGAGACAAGGTCTTGCCATGTAGCCCAGGCTGGCCTCAAACTGGTGGTGATCCTCCTGCCTCAGCCTCCTGAGTGCTGGGATCACAGGCATAGGCCACCATGCCCAGCACATTTTGCTTTAAATCTAGGCATTTTTCTCAGTACCTGGGATAAAATCAAACTCTAGTTCCAGTTTGGGGCATAGACTAGCCTGGAAAAATGGACAAACACAGGCTTTGAGAATAAATACAGAATAGTCATAATAACTGAAGTATCTGACCTTACCCTTTTCTCCTCTGAGAATGACAGTTCGATTTTCTTTTGGTGGTGCTGGGGATTAATACTAGGGCCATGGGGAGGGGAGGGAAAAAGGAAGGGGATGTAAAAATTAAGACGTGTATGTACATGTACCAACTAACCACGATGAATATAATATTATGTACTGCAAACGTGCTAAAAATCCAAAAAACAAAAAATAGGGCCTTGGGCCGGGGATTTAGCTCAGTGGTTTCCCCACCTGCTGTGCAAGAGCAAGGACCTGAGTTTGATCCCCGGTACCAAAAAAAAAAAAAAAAAATCTGAGATTATAAATCTCTCTAGTTTGGGATTTTTAATGGCTGAGTTGTACTCCATTTTATAAAAAAAAAAAAAAAAAAAACACCTTCCATAAGCTAGGGATCTGCTTTCCCACTAAGCTACACCTCCCAGCTCAGTCTCTTAAATCTCCCCAAAGAATAAAGTTACTCAACCAAAGTGAAGTGTTTTGAGTACAGCTCCAGTTATTTCCCCTTCCCCTCACCCCCAGCAAATTAGGTGTGGCCTATTGCTGAATACACTACACAGCTGTTAGAATCTTCAGAGCTTGGTTTACAAGGATGAGTAATGTAGTGTCTTTCTTATAGGAAGTTTCTTCCCATCTGGAGGCTTCTTTTTGCCAGTTTCTTCATCGGTGTTTCCCTTTTTTTTTTTTTTGGTACCATGGATGGAACTTGGGACCTTGCGCTTGTAAGGCAGGCAGCAGAACCACTGAGCCAAATCCCGGGCCCAGTGTTTCCTTTTCTTTCTCCTTTGGTACTAGGGCTTGAATCCAGGGCCTTAGTTATATCCCCATCTGTTTTCTTTTTTTGTTTTTTTGAGATACCTTCTCCCTATGTATTCCAGGTTGGCCTTGAACTCACAGAGATACTTCAGCCTCAGCCTCCTGAGTGCCGGGATCACAGGCATGGGCCACCACACCCAACGTCTTTTTTATTTATTTTTATTTATTTATTTTGGTAGGAGGATCGAACTCAGGACCTTGGGCTTGTGAGGCAGGCGGCAGAACCACTGAGCTAAATCCCTGGTCCTCCAACTTCTTTTTTAATTTTGAGGTAAGGGCTCACTACATCTTTTTTTTTTAGTTCTTTTATTGGTACATTTTAGGTATACAATACATTTACATTTATCACTGGGTGTTTGTACCTGTACATGATATATCTTGGTTCTTATTTTTTTCCCCATTAACTGTGCACCCTTCACCCCCTCTGCCCTTCCCTATTTACATAGATTTCATTTCCATTTTTTTTTTCTTTTCTCAAGTTTTTCCTTTCCCTCTTTTCCTTTCCCCTTCCCCTCCCTTCACTCCTTCGTCTTTGTACCTTTTTTCCTATTTCAAATTATCAATTATTCATTTTAATCATTTTAACCCTTGTTTACACTATCAGTTTCTCACACTAGAGAAACTATTTGGTATTTACACGTGTGTCCTATTTATTTCACTTAAGAGTATGGCCTTGATATGCATCCATTTAGCTATAAATGACTCTAGTTTTTCATTCTTTATGGCTGAGTAGTACTCCATTTTATAAAAAACCCACATTTTCTTTATCCAGTTTCCAGTTGATGGGCACTTGGGCTTCTTCCAAGCTTTAGTTATTACAAACTGTGCCGCTATGAACATGGGTGCACATATATCACTGTGGTATGATTCTTTTAATTCTTTTGGGAAGATACCCAGCAGGGGAATAGCTGGGTCAAATGGGACCTCTAGTCCTACTTCTTTGAGGTATCTCCATACTGACTTCCACAGTGGTTGCACCAGTCTGCACTCCCACGAATAATGGAGAAGGGTTCCTTTCTCCCCACAAGCCCGCCAGCATTTGTTATTTTTTGATTTCTTGATAGCAGCCATTCTTTCTGGGGTGAGGTGGAATCTCAAGTGTTGTTTTCATCTGCATCTCTCAAATGACAAGTGATGTTGAACACTTTTTCACATATTTGTTTGCTGCTTTTACTTCTTTGAGAAATGTCTGTTCATTTCAGATGCCCATTTTTGAATTGGGTCTTTGAATTTGGGGGGTCTGATTTTTTTCAATTCTTTATATGTTCTAGATAGTAGTCCTTTGTCTGAGGTACAGCTGCTAAAATTTTTTTCCCATATTGTAGGTTGTCTGTTAGCTCTGTTAGTGGTTTCTTTTGCAGTGGGCTCACTAAATCTTAATGGCTTTGAATTTGCAATCCTGTCTCAGCCTCCCAGATGCTGAGGTTAAAGGAGCTCACCATCATATCTGCCTCCTTTATTGCTTCTTAAACTCATTTAAGGACTAATCACACTTAAAAATGCATGTTCCAGCTGGGTGTGGTGGTACATGCCTGTAATCCCAGTATTGTACTCTGGGAAGGGAGGCAGGAAGAACACAAATTTGAGCCCAGCAAGGGCAATTTAGGGATTTAGGGAGCTCATGCCCCTAAATAAGTGAATAAATAAAACAACAGGGGCTAGGGTTGTATCTTACTAGTGTGAAAGCCATGGGTTCATCCCAATAATTCCCTACTCCCCCAATTTTATGTTCTCAAGCCCCACTCCAGAGATTCTGGTTTATTATGTCTGGGGTGGGATTCTTGCAACTTGACTTAAAAAAAAAAAAAAAAAAAGCATCCCGGGCCAGGGATTTAGCTCAGTGGTGCAGCTGCCTACCTCGCAAATGCAAGGTCCTGAGTTCAAGCCCCGGTAACAAAAGAAAAAAAAAAAAAAGCATCCCAATAAGAGAATAAAAAAAGCCCCCAAAACCTAGAGAATTTGAATGGAAATGCTCTCACATTATTTTTTTTTTGTTTGCTGATTCTTTTTTTTTTTTTTTACTTTTTTGTTTTTGTTGTGGTGGGGAATGACTTTTTTTTTGGTACCGAGGATCAAACTCGGGACCTTGCACTTTCGAGGCAGAAGGCAGAACTACTGAGCAAAATCCCTGGCCCTGGACATTTTGTTTTAAAAAAATTTTTAGACTATTGTGAAAAATCTTGATGCAATTAATTTTAATACAAACGGATAAAAGTTTAAAGAAAAATATGATGATGGACTTTTTTGATGACAGAACTTGAGCTCTGAGTCGGGGCAGGATTTTTTTCAGGAGCTAGAAGGTAGTAATTGAAAAGAACTTTTTTTGGTTTTGGATTGGGGATAGAGTTTAGTGGGATATGCTTAGCAAACATAAGGCTATGGGTTCTATTTCCAACACTGCAAGAAAAACAAATTTTTAATAAATATTTTATTAAGCCTATTTAAATAAATGGTTACACAAGGTATTATTTTAGTCACTTAAGATTTCATAGACTTGGGGCCGGGGATTTAGCTGTGGTTCCGGCGCCTACCTGCCAAGTGCAAGGTCCTGAGTTCCATGAACTATCGAGAAAAAAAAAAAAAGGTTTCATAGACTTTGCGGGATCCAACTCATTAGCTTTATGATCTTGGTCAAGTCACTTAACTTTCCAGCCTAAATTTCTTCAACTGTAATAAAATACATAATATCTCCAATACCGAATATTTTCCTTGTTAGGATGACATAAGGAATGCCAAATGCCTAGTTTAGACACCTAGCACAGGAGACAATCATTTCATCATTCCCGGGCCCTGCCCGAAGCAGCACAGGCCTCAGTTCCTAATTTAAGGGCCTAGAATCCTTTAATAGAGAATCCAGATTTTAAAACACGTAATATATAATGAGGAGAACTGTAGGTAACGAAATGAGAGCATATAAAGTACAATTGTGATGCAAAGGGGAATGACATACCATCGACAAGCTACCAATACCACTTGCATTAAGGTTAAGGATAGAGGCAAGATGGAGGCCGTCTTCGTGATTGCAAAAAGAATTCAGCTATTTTGTTTTATGCTTAGGCGTTATTTACAATTAAGGGGGGAGGGGGGGACATGGCCTACAGCTCCACTCCAGGAGGTTCTCCAACGAGATCCTGAAAAGTTAAAGTGGCCTAAGTTTAATGGTTAGCGCCTTTGTCTGGGAGAGCTTAATAAAATGGCGTTTGCTGGAGTCTTACAAAAACCTTGCGAAGGGGCCGGCTCAGAACTGAGCTTGCGAGCGCTGTCACCAGATCTCGTCCCATCCGTACTCGCAGAGCTTACACCCACACTGAGAGGCATCCACCTGCCTGTCCGCCCACCAGGGCAGGAAATGAGACTCGAAAAGTACTCTGTGAGAGCCATTACGCGAAGATGAAAACAGCCCCGGTGGTGAGGCAGAACTACGTGCCAAGTGCCTGGGCTCTGACACTTGTTGAACTGCAGGGTTCTGCGGAAGTACACCACCTAAAGACTGTTAAGACGTCCCCCGAGGAGGGCCAACATGGCGGCGGACTCTTCTTGGCACAGCCCTGTTCCCTCCCTCATGGTGGGCGGCCCCAATACCGCCCATTGGCTAATTTGGAGGCGGAGCCAGGCTTACTTCGCTCTCCTATTGGACTGTGTAACTGAGGAAGAAGCCATTTCTTCTATAACCGTTCCAAGTTCCCGCCCTCAGAGTTCATTCGGCGTTTTATTGGTTTTTAATCACGTCAATATGAGTCCTGTTCAGCCTCTTTTCAGTGTTAATCCAATCATAACTTTCTTGGCTGCCCGCCTGATTTCGGATTGGTTTAGATTAGTCTGATCGCGTGCCATTCCTGCTCACCTTGCACTCGCCTCCCAACCAGGACTTTGCCCAGGCATGTCCAAGATTCTGGTTGGTCGTTACTCTGTCATTCCTATCAAAGTTCTCCCTATCCCTGTCTCTGAGTGAGCCCGCCTGGCGGTTAACTGGTTTCTTGCCAAGCCTATCATTCCTAGTTCCCGCCCATCTTTACTTCTTGCATAGTTCATTGGTTTTTAAAACTGAGAGGGCGGTCTTTTGGGGCGTATACTAGGCACGCAACTTTGTTTTACACGCCTTAGAGAAGGAACTAGTTTTACCATTGGGTAATCTGCCCGCCTTTCTTCTTCAAGTCCCTCCTTTCTCCCTCCCTCATTGGGCGGGGCAGCAGTGAAGGGGTGGAGCCTAGGCCGGGCTTGTGGCGCGCTGCTCCCTCCTCCTTACCCCCCCCTCCCTGTCCGGTCCGGGTTAGCTTGCCTCGTCAGCGTCCGCGTTTTTCCTGGCCCCCCCCACCCCCCCGGACAGGACCCCCTTGAGTTCGTCCCTCAGCTGCCACCATGAGCGGTAAGGATGAGTCCACTTGAAGCTTAGGGGGTGGAAGGGGAGTGAGGGGGCGCGCGCGAGGGCCGACCGGGCGGTCCCCGCCGTGAGGGGGGGCGGGCGGGAGGCGGCGGCGGCGGCCTTGGTCCCGCCCGGGGCGGAGGGAAGGGAGGGAGAAGGGGCAGTGGCGGGGCCTCCGAGGAGGAGGGGGATGGGCCGCCCGCCCCGGGGGAGGGGGCAGAGTGGCCTCGCCCGCCCCCTGCCCGCCCCGGCCACGGGGGACGGCCCTTACCCCCCAGTACCCGGTCGCCCGCCTGAGGCTCCTCCCGACGGGGGCTGGCGCCGCGGGGGCGGCCCGAGCAGTGTAGGCCCCGCCCGGGCCAACCGCCTCGCTGGTCCGCCCTCTGGTCGCTGCCTGCCCCAAGGTCCTCCCCCCCACCTCATGCATTCCCCCTCCCCCCCCCCCCCGCCCTTTCCACGCCCCTCACCCCGAAACCGCCCTTTTCTGCTAGGGCCCCGCCCTGTCTCGGCCCCGAAACCTGATTGCCAACCTCTAGACCACTTTAGCCCCTCATCAGTATTCACAAATGTTTCCACACACGCACTTTTTCCTTTTTCCTTCCCCCATTCCCTTTCTCTCCTCTTGTTACTTTTTACTCTTGTATTTTTCGCTCTTTCTTTAACCCTCATTTTAGCAATTTTTCTATCCACTCACGTGTTTATTTTTGCTTTGTGTATCCTTTTCCCAAGGATACGTTTTCTTATTTTGAAACTCAGCATTGCCCATCACCTGTCACATTTCCTATCCCTAAAGGATTTTTTGTGTCTTTTGAGGCTTATTTTGTTTGTGGGAAAATTAAGTCCCAGTTTTGCCACCATTGAACCTGTTTATGTCTTGTATCCCTAGGATTTCCCCTGCCCCAATTCATTTTCTTTATAGTTGCACCTTTCTCCTTCCTGCTAGTCATTACTGATATGTCGTAGCCTTTTTTTTACCCTTTCCTCACTTAATCCTTTTTCTTTTCCCCACTTTAAGTTTTCTTTTCATTCTTTTTAGATCAGGATCACTCCATGGATGAAATGACAGCAGTAGTGAAGATTGAAAAAGGAGTTGGTGGCAATAATGGAAGCAGTGGTAATGGTGGTGGTGCCTTTTCTCAGACTCGAAGCAGCAGCACAGGCAGTACCAGTAGCGGTGGAGGAGGAGGAGGGCAGGTGAGTGATCATTATAGAGTGGGGAAGGTGTTGAGAGGATATAAATGTTCTTAGAAATTGCCTTAATCTTCATAGAAAACTTTTTAGGAAAAGATGGAAATAACCTGTAATAGATAGGGAGGTAAGCACAGAGACAAGTGAATTGGAAATTCCCCAAGAATGAGTTTCAGCAACACACACAGGTCAGGGCTTTTTGGTGCTGTATGAAACCCAGAGCCTCCTGCCTGTGGGCAAGTGCTTTACCCTTGAGCTATACTCCCAGCCCTAGATAGGCCAGGTTTTTGTTTCTGGTTTTCTTTTTTTTGCACTGTGTTGCTGTTTATTTGTTTTACACTGCCCCCTAGGCTGGCAGATGGGTGTCACTAACTCCTTTCCTCTCCTCTATTTCCTGGCCAGGAATCCCAGCCATCCCCTTTGGCTCTGCTGGCAGCAACCTGCAGCAGAATTGAGTCACCCAATGAGAACAGCAACAACTCCCAGGGCCCAAGCCAGTCAGGGGGCACAGGTGAGCTTGACCTCACAGCTACACAACTTTCACAGGGTGCCAATGGCTGGCAAATCATCTCTTCCTCCTCTGGGGCTACCCCTACCTCAAAGGAACAGAGTGGCAGCAGTACAAATGGCAGTAACGGCAGTGAGTCTTCCAAGAATCGCACAGTCTCTGGTGGGCAGTATGTTGTAGCTGCCACCCCCAACTTACAGAACCAACAAGTTCTGACAGGACTATCTGGAGTGATGCCTAACATTCAGTATCAAGTAATCCCACAGTTCCAGACCGTTGATGGGCAGCAGCTGCAATTTGCCGCCACTGGGGCTCAAGTGCAGCAGGATAGTTCTGGTCAAATACAGATCATACCAGGTGCAAACCAACAGATCATTACAAATCGAGGAAGTGGCGGCAACATCATTGCTGCTATGCCAAACCTACTTCAGCAGGCTGTCCCCCTCCAAGGCCTGGCTAATAATGTGCTCTCAGGACAGACTCAGTACGTGACCAATGTACCAGTGGCCCTGAATGGGAACATCACCTTGCTACCTGTCAACAGCGTTTCTGCAGCTACCTTGACTCCCAGCTCTCAGGCAGTCACGATTAGCAGCTCTGGGTCCCAAGAGAGTGGCTCACAGCCTGTCACTTCAGGAACGGCCAGTTCTGCCAGCTTGGTATCATCGCAACCCAGTTCCAGCTCCTTTTTCACCAATGCCAATAGCTACTCAACAACTACTACTACCAGCAACATGGGAATTATGAACTTTACCACCAGCGGATCATCAGGGACCAACTCCCAAGGCCAGACACCCCAGAGAGTGAGTGGGCTGCAGGGGTCTGATGCTCTGAACATCCAGCAGAACCAGACATCCGGAGGCTCACTGCAAGCAAGTCAGCAAAAAGAGGGAGAGCAAAACCAGCAGACACAACAACAAATTCTTATTCAGCCTCAGCTAGTTCAAGGGGGACAGGCTCTTCAGGCCCTGCAAACAGCACCATTGCCAGGGCAGAGCTTTACAACTCAAGCTATCTCCCAGGAAACCCTCCAGAACCTCCAGCTTCAGGCTGTTCCAAACTCTGGCCCCATCATCATCCGGACGCCAACAGTAGGGCCTAATGGACAGGTCAGTTGGCAGACTCTACAGCTGCAAAACCTCCAAGTTCAGAACCCTCAAGCCCAGACAATCACCTTGGCACCAATGCAGGGTGTTTCCTTGGGTCAGACCAGCAGTAGCAACACCACCCTTACACCTATTGCCTCAGCTGCCTCCATCCCTGCTGGCACAGTCACTGTGAATGCTGCTCAACTCTCCTCCATGCCAGGCCTTCAGACCATTAACCTCAGTGCATTGGGTACTCCAGGAATCCAGGTGCACCAGCTTCCAGGCCTGCCATTGGCGGCTATCGCAAATACCCCAGGTAAGGCTGCTGCTGCTTCTTTTCTTCCTTTCTTTTTTTTTGGGGGGGGGGGGTCAAAGTATCACTTTGTAATTCATCCCAGCCTCACTGTGTAGCCCAGGCTGGCTTTGAACTCATGGCAGTTCTCCTGTCTCAGCCTGCTTAGTGCTCGGGTCACCACATCGGGGCTAGACTTCTAGTCTTTTGGTTTTATTATGAACTTTAGCACTTAGCTGAAACTATTAAGTCTAGGGAGGGGAATATAAGTACATATTGGGGGTGACACTTTCTTAAGGGCTAATCATTTAGGCAACCAGGAAAAATAACTATAATTAAAAAAAAACAAACCTATAATTTTATTTAAATCATTTGGAAGGGCCGGGGATTTAGCTCAGTGGTTCCACTGCCTGCCTCAAAAGTGCAAGGTCCTGAGTTCGATCCCTGGTACCAAAAAAAAAATTAATCATTTGGAACTGAATAAATAGAAACTTTTCAGTTCATTTGATACGGAATGTGCACTTGTGGTCAGTGTCTTGGGATCTCTGTACTTCCCAGTTTCTCTGGTACTCCACAGCAAAACTGGCAGATTTTTTCTGTAAAGTTAGGTAATAAATTCAGGCCTTGTGGGCTATATGTGGCCCCAGTCATATTCTGTTCTTTTGTGTGCATGGTTTTTTTTTTGTTTTTTGTTTTTTTGCTGTACTGGGGATTGAACTCAGGGACTTCACAATGAACTACATTCCCAGTCTTTTTAAAACCTAATTAGTAAGACAGGTTCTTAAAAAGTCACTAACTTGCCCAGGATGGGCTAAAACTTGTGATCTTCCTGCCTGAGCCTGCCATAGTGGTATGATTACAGGCTTGCTCCGCCTCTGTGCTGGGCCTCTATTTTCTTTTTTTTTTACACCCCTTTAAAAATGTAAAATTAGGCCTACAGTTGTAATTTGGTGGTATAGCACTTGTCTAGCATTTGTGAGGTCCTAGATTTGATCCCCAGCACCACAAAAGTACGTAAATAAATAGTTTAAAGCCTTTCTTAGGTTTAGGATTTTTTTAGGCCAACTCCTGCATAGAATAAAAATTGATTATGAGTTGGGTGCAGTGGTGCACACCTGTAATCCCAGCCTTGGAGACTGAGGCAGGAGGATCAAATGTTCAGCCTAATTTGGGCAATTTAGCAAGACCCTGTCTCAGAATAAAAAAGCAACAGGCTGGAGATGTAGCTCAGTGGAAGGCCCTGGGTTCAACCCTCAGTATTGAAAAATAGTTTATTATGAATTTGATGTATTTGTTAGTAGTTATTAAATCATCGTATATATCCCGTGAGGTGTAACTTATAATTGAGGGATAAGCAATCTAATGAATTCCAGAAATTTTAATAGAAGTCAGATTCTCTGGGTGATCTTTTTTGGGGGAAGGGGATTGGATGAGCTTGTGGATGCTAGGTAAGTGCTCTCTAACACTGAGCTACATCCACAGGCGCCCCCCCCCCC
>NW_004624904.1:1481238-1500397 GCF_000247695.1 Heterocephalus glaber
CCCCCCGCCCGCCGCCCTATTTTTATTTTTTTAATTAAAAATTTTTTTGGTACCAAGGATCGAACTTAGGACCTTGTAACTGTGAGGCAGGCATGGCACCACTGAGCTAAATCCTTGGCCCTATATATTTATTTTAAAATTTTGAGACAAAGTTTTCCTAGATTGCCCAGAGTGTGATGAGATTTGGGATACTCCTGCCTCAGCCTCCTGGAATAATTGGAATTGTAGGTGTGCACCACCCTGTCTTGTTTAATCCAGTAATTTTTATAGTGTATTGGAGACCTTGGAGTAGAAAGTTAGAGGTAGAAGGGACCTAACTAGTCCTTTGGTACAACTGCCTTATTATCTGTATGAGGAAATTGAGGTAGAGAGATACTTTAGTGATGGGACATTTAGAGACAGGACTTTGTGGTTAGCTCTCCTTGTCTAGGACATTCCTGTTTTAACTCCAGACTTGAGAAATCCGTTAGAATTTTTTTTTTTTTTTAAATAGAGTCTTGGGCTGGGGATTTAGCTCAGTGGTTCTGGTGCCTGCCTCGAAAGTGCAAGGTCCCGAGTTCAATCCCCGGTACCAAAAATAAAATATAGAGTCTCACTGTGTAGTTCAGACTGGCTGTGGACTATTGTACCTACACAGTATAGCCCACATGGTCCTCAGACTCACTGTGATCTCCCTGCCTCAGCTTCCTGAGTGCTTGGATTATTAGGCTAACACTACTATACCTGGCTAGAATTATTAAAAATATTGTAGAAAATTAAGATTTAATGCTCTATAGAGATGACAGGTGTTTTATAGGCTACAAATTTATGGAAATAAAAATGGGAAAAGTATTTAACAACCTGGAAAATTAAGGCACTTTCTGGGTAATCTACACCAGGATGTTTGTTTTCTTATTGCTCTAAGTTGTTTTATTTAGCAATTTGGCTCTTTAAAGGAAAGCAAGACTGAGGAACTGTTTATGCTAATTTGGATTCTTGCAATTTCTAAAAGCTTTATAACTTAGGTGCTAGAGAACACTTAACTCGAGGCATTGTCATTGCTAAATTGTGCTCTAGGGAAGTCTGCCATTTAAGGTGTTGCATGCTAGTGCTATCTGTTTTTTTGTTTTTTTGGGTTTTTTTGGTTGGTACAGGGATTGAACTTGGGACCTTGCATCTGGGAGGCAGGCGGCAGCGGCACCACTGAGCTAAATCCCCGGCCCTTTTTCTTTTCCTTTTTTTTTTTTTAACCTGATTGTATTAATGGTCTCTGAACTAAAAAAATACATACATCTATGGGCCGGGGATTTAGCTCAGTGGCACCGCACCTGCCTCAAAAGTGCAAGGTCCTGAGTTTGATCCCTGGTACTCCCCCCAAAAAAGAAAATGCATGCATTTCTGTAGGGTATCAACAATTCCACACTGGCAAAGGATCCAGAATGAGACACTAAAAAGACATTTTATAAGAGTTAAGAGTATTTACTTTATTAACAGTGTCTTTTGAAGATACAAGTTTCCTTATTTATTTATTTATTTATTGGGGGCTTTTTGAGGCAGGGTTTCCCTTTGTAGTTCAGGCTGGCCTTGAACTCACTGCAATCCTCCTGCCTCAGCTTCCTCAGTACTTTTTTTCTGGTTAGTTATAATTGTTAATCTTTTTTTCCCCATGAATTGATCATACTTTATTCGTAATGAAAGATAATAAAATCATTTCCTGAAGCTTAGACTTTGCAGCTTCTAAAGCTTGCCTGCTTTAGAGGATCTCATTTTACCTCCTTTTCTGACATATTATTTTACTGGAAGAATTAAACTCCTTGGAAATATGTTCAACCTCTTGGCAGTATAATGTAGTAGAAATTATACTGAATGTGAAATCATGTTGTAAACTGCATATATATAGATAGGTAGATAGATAGATAGATATAGATATAGATATATAGGTATACCACCCTCACTGTTTTACTCTACAAAATGAACTATTATGTAGTTTTGGGACAGCTTGAAATCATCTTTTTAAAAAATCCTGAAGTTCTCCTGTTCACTTTTTTTTTTGTTTTAGTTCTTTTATTGGTACATTTTAGGTATACAATTCACTTACATTTATCATTGGGTGTTTGTACCTGTACATGATGTATCTTGGTTCTTATTTTTTTCCCCATTACCTGTGCGCCCTTCACCCCCTCCACCCTTCCCTATTTACATAGACATCATTTCCATTTTAATTTTTCTTTTCTCATAGTTTTTCCTTTCCCTCTTTTCCTTTCCCTTTTCCCTCCCTTCACCCCTTCATCTTTGGACCTTTTTTCCTATTTCAAATTATCAATTATTAATTTTAATCATTTTAACCCTTGTTTACACTATCAGTTTCTCACACTATTTGGTATTTGCAAATGTGTGTCCTATTTATTTCACTTAAGAGCATGGGGGAGCGAAGATTGGGACTGGTACCTCCCCCTGGACCCCTCGGGGGGCCAAGGTTTTCGCTGTTTGCATCCTGATCTGCTTTAGATCAGGTAACCCGACCTTGGGCCGCTCCTCTTCACCTTCGCCCTTAGTGAGTAGGGGAAATGGGTTCAGTACAGCTAGACTGTCCCCAGCCCAAAGCCTCCGTCCAGTTAGTAAATCGGGGACGAACAGCCACTGTGAATTAATCGCCAATTCTCTTGTGTGGTTGGAGTTTTCTAAGTTGGTTACTACCTTAGAAAACAGTTTAAACTATATGGAGCATAATTTTGAACATATTAGATTCTCAGTTCCTAGCTTCTCAGTTGGGGACCTACATTGGCTAATAATTTGACCCATTAACTAAAAACATCAGAGAGAAATACAAATAAAGTTACATGGGCTAATTTGAGAAAAAAAAAAAAAGTATGGCCTCGATATGCATCCTATGCATCCATTTAGCTATAAATGACTCTAGTTTTTCGTTCTCCTGTTCACTTTTACTGTTTATTTTTGCTTGCTGAATACACAGGCAAAGGCATATGTTTAGAACCAAAATAAACCATCTCCCTTTGTGTTCTTGTGTTTTTGATGGCTGCGCCCTCCCTGTAGATGATAATAAGAAAGACAGACCACCTGGTTAACTGAGCTTAGTTTCAAGACTGAAATGATGTGTGTATTTTTTTTTTTCTGGTATCGTGGATCGAATTTAGGACCTTGTGCTTGCCAGACAGGCGTGGTGCCATTGAACTACATCCCCTGGCCCCTGATCTGTGTATTCTTCATTGTATTTTAAAAAAATTTTTATGTCAGTAATTTTTATTTTTCTGAAGTTGTTTTGCTTTTTGACTTGATGTCTCAGCCTGACCCTGAACTTGCCATGTAGTCCAGACTGGCCTCAAACTCATTTTTTCTTTGTATCAAAGCTTTTCCTTTTTTTTTTTTTTTTTTTTTTTTTTACAGTACCGGGGATGGAACTTAGGACCTTGCACTTGCAAGGCAGGCTAGGCACCACTGAGCTAAATCCCTGGCCCCAACTCTTTTCCTTTTTATCAGCACTCTCTCCTCTCATTTTGTAGTCTCACTCTCATACATCCATACCAATTTAAAGCTTCACATTTTTTTGCAGCCACTGCTAAGTACTGAAAACCTTTTTTGGGGAAAGAAATAGGGTCTCCCTATATCACTTAGGCTGGCTTGAACTCACTATGTTGTCCAGGTTGGTCTCAAACTTGGCTTCAATCCTCCTGCCTCAGCCTTCAGAGTTCAGGGATTACAGACATGCCCAGCAATGAAAACTATTATTTGCTTTTTTTTTGGTACTAGGGATCGAACTCAGGACCTTGTGCTTGCAAGGCAAGCGGCAGAACCACTGAGCTAAATCCCCGGCCCTTATTTGCTTTTTTTGAGATAGGGTCTCACTTTGTAGGCCAGGCTGGCATTGAACTCATTATGTAGCTGGGCCTGGTCTTGAACCCGTGATCCTTCAGCCTCAAGTTCCCTAACACTGGGATTACAGGCAAGGGTCACCATGCCTGGCTAGAATGTAAAACTCTTGCCCCGGGTTTTAGGTGGGGGTGCTTTGAAAGACTAAATTTGGATGACTTCTTGGGAGTTTTGCCTAACAAAGAATGCAGGGCTGGGCTTTGGCAGGAGAATAAAACATTTCCTTCATGGCTATGATTCACTCAAGATACAAATTTCGGGCACTAAAAATAAAAAATTCACACCTGCTAGGTTTTATTGGGGTCAGGAAAATGCCGTCTCTTAGAAGTTAAGTTGAATGTGATACCAGGATTGGTTTTCCAGTAGTGTCACTAAACTTAGGGTCAGATTGCTGAGACCTAAATTGTTAAAAAATTGTGTTTTAGCTAGGTCACATAAACATTAGTAGCAAGTAGGTTTAGATGATTAAAATATCTTCAAAATTATGATTTTAGTGTAAAAGGTCATAGGGACATTTTTCTATTTTAAAGCAATATATTTTATCAAATATAACATCAAATGTTTCTGCATCTTTTCTTCTCTAATATACTTGTTTCTTAGGGTGATCATAGTACTTTTTTTTTTTTTTTTTGGTACTGGGCATTGAACTCAGGTCCTTGCGCTTGCACAGCAGTCGGCGAAATCACTGAGCTAAATCCCCGGCCCTCATAGTACTTTTTTAATGAAGACTTAAATTTGAAAAGAAAAAAGTCTCCTTTAAAATCTTGGTGCCTGGCCAGGCATGGTGGTGCACACCTGTAATCCTGTCAGTCGGGAGGCTGGGGCCAAACGATTGCTGGGAGTTCCAGACCAGCGTGGGGTACAAAGTGAGCTCAAGGCCAGCCTGAACTACATACTGAGACCTTGTCTCAAAACAAAGAAAATCTCCTGCAAAGACAAGATCTTGAGTTTGATCCTGGTACCAAAACAAACAAACAAACAAACATAAAAACAAAGAAAATGCAATAAAACTTGGTACTTGGATTGATTTTAAAATCTGTGGAAAATAAGAAGGCAGATTTAAGGGCTGAGGATTTAGCTCAGTGGTTCCGCCGCTTGCCTCGCAAGTGCAAGGTCCCGAGTTTGATCCCCTGTACCAAAAAAAAAAAGGCAGATTTTAGACATTTTTAATTGCTCCTATTTATTAATTCCAATGGTTTTCTCTAAACAACTTAATTTTTAAATCATGTATCCCTGTGCAATGTGAACATTTTAATTCTTAATTAAATAACAGAAGGGCGCCTAGTGTTTCAGAAAAGCTTAATATCTTCTGTTCTTCCCTGCTTTTTTTTTTTTGGTATCGGGGATCAAACTCAGGTCCTTGCGCTTGCGCAGCAGGCGGTGAAACCACTGAGCTAAATCCCCGGCCACATCTCATTGTGTTATCCAGGCTTATTCTGGGTTCAGTTGATTGACCTGTCTCAGCTTTCTTTGCCACTTCCCAGCTCGCCTTTGGATTAAATTTTTCTATTTAGTAAAGTTGCTTGTAAATGAATGTGCCACTAATAATTCAGTTCTTCTTGTTCCTTTCTTCTCTCTCTCTCTCTCTCTCTCTCTCTTTTTTTTTTTTAGTCAGGATCTGGTTATGTAATTCAGGCTGGCCTTGAACTCATTATGTAGTGTAGGCTGGCCTCTGACTTGAAGAGGTCCTCCAGTTTTAGCCTGAAGAGTGCTGAGATTACAGGTGTGAGCCACCACTCCAGGCTTACTTTCTTCTAATTGTTCTGTTTTTCCCCCTTGAAAGATTTTTGAAGTGTAAATTGCATAACTGCAGAAAAGCATTATCACATAATGCTTTGTAAGTTATATATTGTGTATCTGTCAGCATTAATAGATAATAGTTGAATTTCTTCATTTTGATATTTAATTGAAAAATAAGCATTGCTATTCATTTACATTGAGTACTAAGTATATAGCAGGGTCTGATGTGTTGAAGGATTATTTGAAAATGTGTATGTGTACTCATTTACTCACTATATTTTTGTTTGTTTGTTTGTTTTAGACAGGGTCTCACTATGTAGTTCAGGCTGGCCTTGAACTCACTATGTACCCCAGGCTGGCCAGGAACTCACAGTGATCCTCCTGCCTCAGACTCCCCAAGTGCTGGGATTGTAGGCCTGCACTACCACAGCCGGCCTCTAACACTATGATTATATTGTTAGTATTATACTAGGGTGGTTTTTTTAGTGATGGTACTGGGGAATGAACATAGGGCCTTCACACTGAGCCACATCTCCAGCCCTTTATTTTTTGAGACCAGATCTTGCTAAATTGGTAAATTGCCCAAGATGGGTTCAAACTTGTGATCCTCCTGCCTCAGCCTCTCACAGTGTTGGGATTATAGGCCTGAGCCATCACATCTAGCTCTGTAGGAAAGTTTTTAAGTGAATGTTTCAGAATTGATTAAAAGTCTGTGTTGTAATTTGAATTTGTACTTTTTTCTCTTTTTTTTGGTACCGGGGATTGAACTCAGGACCTTGCGCTTGTGAGGCAGGCGCGGTGCCGCTGATTGAATTTGTACTTTTGCTTCAGTGCTTTTCAGATTCTGAATGGCTTGTAGAAACAGGGTAGTACTGCTTGTTTTTTCTTTGCTTTTTTCCTTCGGTACTGGGGATCAAACTCAAGACCTTGCGCTTTCCCTTTTGAGGCAAGCTCAAGGCAGGCTTGGGGTCACTGAGCTAAATCCCTGCCCCAGTACTACTTGTTTAACAGGTTTAATCTGCGTATCTGCTACTCTGTATGTGAATCTGCCTTTTTGCCTATGTACAGAATAAATAATACAGTGGTATCTCGGTTCACAAATGCTTATGTTCGTGAACAATGTGGTTTGCACACAGAAGTGTTTGGCAGAATTTTGGTTTTGTTTGCAAACTGCATTGGGTGACTAACACAACCGTGGCCATTTTCCCACACAAACAAGACCATGGCCACTTTTTCCAGAATCCTGGAATAAATTAAATTTATTTAACTGCTTTGAAGGAGTTCAAATATAAAATAAATAGGTCAAGACAAAGATTTACCTTTTAAGAGGGCTGGGGATTTAGCTCAGTGGTTCTGCTGCCTGCTTTACAAGCCCAAGGACCCGAGTTTGATCCCCGGTACCAAAAAAAAAAAAAAAAAAAAAAAAGATTTACCCCTTAAGAGACAAGAGAACTGAGTTACAAATCTGTAAATCTTAAAAATTAAAAAAACAAGGGCCGGGGATTTAGCTCAGTGGTTTCGCCGCCTGCTGCACAAGTGCAAGGACCCAAGTTTGATCCCCAGTACAAAAAAAAAAAGACGATAACTAAAAATTTAAGAAACACAAAACATTGGGGTTTTTTTCTCTTTTTGGTACTGGGAATTGAATCTAAAGCCTTTGCATTGAGCTATATCCTTGGCTCACCGCACCCCCTTTAATGTTTGTTTGTTTATTTATTTGTTATTGAGACAACAGGGTCTCTTGTAGTTTAGACTGGTCTTTTTCTTTTTTTTTTGTCCCAGGATCAAAGTTGGGACCTTGCGCCTGCAAAGTAGGCGCCAGAACCACAGAGCTAAATTCCCGGCCCTTGTTTTGTTTTTTGAGACACAGTCTTACTTGGTCTTGCTTTGCAGTTCAGGCTAGCCCTGAACTCACTATGTAGCCCAGGCTGATGATTCTCCTGCCTCAGCCTCCCAAGTGCTGGGATTACAGGTGTGTGCCACCACGCCCAGCTTCTAGTAATTTTCATTTTGACAAAACCTAAGATGTAGACAGATTCAGTGACTTGCTAAAGGTCATTAACACTTTAAGATTGGGCTGGGGATTTAGCTCAGTGGTTTTGCCGCCTGCTGCACAAGCGCAAGGACCTGAGTTAGATCCCCAGTACCAAAAAAACCCAAAAAACACTTTAAGATTGACCAAACTCTTTTGACTTGGATATCAGTATCCTTTACACTACATTTACTACATTGCCTTATATTACCAGAACTTTTTTTAGGTGTTCATGTGAATTTTGTCTACTTCACAGTTCAGTTATTTTGAAATATTATTAACTTTGTAGCCTAAAATAGATAATAAGCCAAAACAAGTCTTAACAACTTTTTGTGTATGTGTGTTGTTATTATTGGAGACTGAACCTGGAAGTTTTCTACCATTGAGCTACATCCCCAGCCCTTTCTAAACTTTTTCTCTCTTTTTTTTTTTTGTGCTAGAGATCGAACTCAGGACCTTGTACTTATGAGGCAGGTGCGGTACCACTGAGCTAAATCCCTGATCCGCACCCCCACCACCACCTTTTTTGTTCTGAGAATTAAACTCAGAGCCTTGTACTTGGCAGGCAAGTGCTGTGCCACTGAGCAACATCCCCAGCCCTTCTCTCTTGGTTTTTGAGATAGGATTACCCTGGGTAGCTCAGTCTGGCCTCACACTTGGGATCTGAGTGATGGTACTATAGGTGTGTGGCCCAGCCCCAGCAACGTTTTTTATTTTGAGACAAGGTCTGGGTGAGTGGCCCAGAGCTTTTTTTGTTTGTTTGTTTTTTTAAGAGAGGGTATCACTATATAGTTCAGGCTGGTCCTGAACTCACTGTGTAGCCCAGGCTGGCCTCAAATTCATGGTGATCCTCCTGGCTCAGCTTCCCTAGTGCTGAAATTATAGATGTGAACCACCACACCTGGCTGCCTCCAGCTTTTTTGGGGGGTACTGGGGATTGAACTTGGGACCTTGAGCTTTCGAGGCAGGCGGTGGAACCACTGAGCTAAATCCCCGGCCCTGCCTTGAAAATTGATCCTCCTGCACCATCCTTTCTAGTACCTGATATTATAGGCATACATCACCATTCCAGGCTAACAACTTCTTTGTAAACTTCCTCATGAATCAGAAGTTGTTGTAACCTGATGGTTAACTAGAATGTATTTAATCTATAATCAGATGAAGTATATCAGTGAGCAAGATGGCAAAAGAGAAATAAAAGATTGCGTAAAATCACCCTCATCTAGCGTGTATAGGTTTGTCCTTACCATATTTTTTGCATTCAGGAAGATGTGATGTTTTCCTGACTGTTCTCTCCCCCCGCCCCCATAAGCTGGGGCGTTGTAATACCAAATTTAACTTCTTTTTTCTTCCCCATCTGTTTTCCATGTGTTTTGGGAAATTTCCTTCAGTGCCTTCCTTCATTGTATCCCCACATTTCTAATTTTTGAAAAATTTATCCTAGAGTTGGGATGAAGTTAATATTAAAGTGCTTGCCTAGCTAACATACGGGAGGCCTCCCCACCATCCCTTAAATTATCCCAATATACTTGTTGGGAATGTGGTTTAACAACCTTTTGAGAAATTATATAGAGCCTGATTTTGTACAGCCCTATATTGACAGTGCATAATAATTCTTATGATTGTTTTTGTTGTTTGGTTTTTTGAAACAGGGTCTTGCAGTATAGTTGAGACTGGCCTCAAACTCACTATGTAGTCCGGGCTGACCCTGAACTCACAGTAATCCGTAGTAATCCTCCTGCCTCAGCCTCCTGAGTTCTGGCATTACAGGCATGTGCCACCACCATGCCCAGCTATTGGCAGTTTCTTGCACTCATGCATTTGAGGTGCTGGGGGAAAATGTTTTAATTTTATATGTAGCATGTTTTGTAGTGCTGGGGTTTGGACCCAGGGCCTTTCCTGTGCTAGGTAGCTGCTCTGCCACTGAGCTATCTCCAGCCCCATAGTTTGTCCTAAAGAAGATAAAAGCTTCCGGCAAGGATGGTGGTGCATGCTTGTAATCCCACCACTCAGGAGGCTGAGGTAGGAAGATTGCTGTGAGTTCAAGGCCACCTGGCACTGCATAGCGGGGACCTGCCTCAAAAAAAAAGATAAAATCTCCTAACTTTGGAAATTTCCCAAGTCATCAAGAAGCTCCTGTGGTGCTGTAGTGGTTTTTTCTTTTGTTTGTTTATTTTGGTGGTACTGGGAATCGAACCCAGGACCTTCACACTGAGCTACATCCCAGCCTTCTATTTTATTTTAATAAAAGTTTAAAGGGTGTGTGTGTAAAACAGTTTTCTTTTTGGTTTGGAAGTGAAGTTTAGAAACTTTTCCAGTTCTGGTTGTTCAAAAGCCCTAATAAGGCTCCTGCAGCTGCTTTCTAAAATTCTATGGCTGATAATGAAATTTACAGTACTACACATGAATGGTTCTATTTATAAGTGAATCATATTGTGTCCTGTCTCCTGTTTTCCTATACCCCTTCCCCTTCACTCTCCCTCCATTTCTGTTCCTTGCTAGCATGTGATATTGATATTATGAACAAATTTAGGAGCTTGTTAAAGAGCACTACCACCACCACACCCACACTTTTTGTGAGGAAAAATCAAGTGGTTCTTTGAAAGTACAATATAAAATTCATTCTACAAAACTGATGGGAAATTGTTAGGAATGAGTTTTCCTGCTTGCTTAGTATGCTCTTAAATGGAAAGTTGCAGATGAATGTAAGTGTGATCTTAAACCCAAAATACTGTTTTTCTTTCTTTATACAATGTGCTCTTGAATGAATGTCTTAGCTTCTGAATAACATGGTTGATTGGTTTAGCTCAGTAAAATATAGTCCTTAATATGATGGAACTAAAAAGTGAAATAAATCCAGCTCTGAACCTGGTAGTAATTTATTGGAAATTCTTTGTGAAAGAAAAAGCTTGTCCTGAACGGGTGTTTAGTGTGTGGATAGGGGAGTGAGAGCATGGAATTTGTAGCAGATATACTAGGGCCCAAATCATAACTTTGCTTTTTCCTACCTGTGTGACTTAGGAGAAGTTTGTCACATCCTATGTAAACTAAAGTGTTTTTGTTTTTCTTAGTCTGTAAAAGAGGGCTAATATTAGTATTTACCTTCATGGGATTATTAGGGTTGAGCTAGGTAACATATAAGGGCGTATAGTAAGTGTGCAGCACATACTGATACCCATTCATCAGTGAAAGTTCTATTCCTTTAAGTTCTCTCTCCCATAAAAGGATATTGAACACTTTTACTTCAGAGTTGCCTTTCCAAGTTATAGAAAGGACCTTTATATTCTTTTCTGCTCTTTACATTCGTTGTTCTTTAGTATTGTCATTAAGCCACCACCATTATGGTGGGAGGTAAACTTCAAATTTCTATACTTAGAACTCTTTTTATTGTAAGAATGGCTATTGACAGAGGATTTTAAGATTAGCTGTGAGTTTTCTGTTTCTTTTTTCTTTTTTTTTGGCACTCGGAATCCTTGTGCTTGCCAGGCAGGGTCTGTGCCACTGAGCTACATCCCCAGCCCCTTCTGTTTCTTTTTTTCTGTGGCCTGGTTTTGAACTAGATGCAGAGTAAGTTATATGTCACTTAGTGATAAAGTAGGTTCTGAGAAATGTGTCATGAGAGAATTTCATCATAGTGTACTTAAACCTAGATGGTATGTGTATATAGCCTTGCATCACTTAGAGGCTACTTGATACGTAACATTGAATATATATTCGCTTGTTGACTGAAATGTTATTTTTAGCATAGTACTGTGCATGCCATTTTCTGTATAATCTCCTCGCTAATAATTTTTTTTTTTTTTTTGGTACCGGGAATCAAACTCAGGTCCTTGCGCTTGCGCAGCAGGCGGTGAAACCACTGAGCTAAATCCCCGGCCCACTAATAATTTTTTTAATTGAATATTTTATTGACACCGTATCACCTGTAATCTAATTTCCCAGGTTTTTTTTTTTTTTTGGTACAGGGGATCAAACTCAGGACCTTGTGCTTGTGAGGCAGGCAGCGGCACCACTGAGGTAGATCCCCAGCCCTCCAGTTTCTTATTTTAATGAATTATTTTTCTCTCCTACTTTCTTGAGAGTTTACAGTATTTTGGTAATTTAAAAAAAATTTATAGGCCCGGGGATTTAGCTCAGTGGTTCCGCTGCCTGCCTCGCAAGCGGAAGGACCACAGTTCGATCCCCGGTACAAAAAAAAAAATTTATATTTCCTTTTCCATTTACCATTCTAGGCCTTGGTTTTATTAAATCGATGTTTATTTCCTTTTCTACTCTCAGCTAATTGTATCACCTATCTCATCCCTTCCCCTCAAGTACCCCAATACTTCAAAGATGATTAGGAGATAATTTAAGACATTTATAAGGGACATTAAGCTGGCTATGGTGGTCCACACCTATACTCTGAGCCTTGTGGAAGTCTGAAGCAAGAGTGTTTCAAGTTTGAGCCCATCCTTGGTAGCTTATCAATTTAGCAAAATTCTTGTCTCAAAATGTAAAAAGAGCTGGAATATAGCTTAGTGCAGTGCTCACTTCGGCAGCACATATATTAAAATAGTTTTAGTGCAAAGACCTGTGTTCAATCCCCAGTACCTTACAAAAAGATTAAAAGTTATCAAGGATAATACAATAGATATTATTATTATTTTGTTGTTATTATTATTATTGCTGGTTTTGAACTCTCCCTGATCATTCTGCCTCAACTTTCTGAGTGGTGGGATTACAGGAGTGAACCACTGTGCCTAGAACAATAGACATTTTTTTTTTTTTTTTGAGACAAGATCTCACTGTGTAGTTCAGACTGGCCTCGAACTCTCAGCGATCCTCCTGCCTCAGCCTCCCCAGTCCTGGGATGACAGGTGTGCATCACCACACCTGGCTAATAGTCCTTCGTTTGCAGACAAGATCTCACTGTGTAGTTCAGACTGGCCTCGAACTCTCAGCGATCCTCCTGCCTCAGCCTCCCCAGTGCTGGGATTATAAGTGTGTATCACCATGCCCTGCGAAATTCCTTTACGTCTGTTTACTCATAGAATCAAGATGATTAGATTATAGATGTACAAATATGAGGTGTGATTGAAAAATGTGTTTAAAAAAAAGTATTATAGTAAAAGATATAGTGCAATTAATCCCCCTCAAAATTCTGTCCATAACTTTGAACACAATTATCCCATCATTCTTGCCACTTTTGTTTGTTCATTTGTTTTTGTTTGTTTTTTTTGTTTTGGTACCGGGTAACGAACTTGGGACCTTGTACTTGTGAGGCAGGTGCCGGAACCGCTGAGCTAAATCATCCCCATCCCTCTTGCCACATTTTTTTTTTTGGTACCGGGGATTGAACTCCGATCCTTGCGCTTGCGCAGCAGGCAGTAAAACCACTGAGCTAAATCCCCAGCCCCCTCTTGCCACTTTTGAAGACTGGGTCTCGCTACATAGCTCAGGTTGGCCTGGAACAGCAATCCTCCTGCCTCAGCCTCTAGAGTGCTTAGATAACGGGTGTGCTCTTGCCACTTTCTGAAGCAGTTCTTGAAGTCCTTTTTTTGGCAAGTATGTTTAATTGTGCTCTCATGGGACCCTTTATGTCTTCAGTCAATTCAAAACTTATCTTTCATGGTCATTTTAACTTGGGAGAAGAGCCAAAAGTCACATGGTGCCAGACCCAGTGAATAAGGTTGATGAGGACACACTGTAGTATTTTTACAAGTCCCCCTTTCTGTTGGCCATCACTTGGCAGCACCATTCACCTTTCTTTTTTTTGTACTAGGGATCAAACTCGGGTCCTTGTGCTTGAGCAGCAGGTGGCAAAACCACTGAGCTAAAACCCTGGCCCCCATTTTTTTTTAAATCATACCTCCTGGGGCCTGGGCTTTAGCTCAATGGTGCTGCCATCTGCCCTGCAAGTGCAAGGACCTGAGTTCGATCTCTGGTACCAAAAAAAAAAATCATACCTCGTGAAAGTCTCAGAAAAGAGGACTTCTAAAACTGCTTCAGAAACTGGCACAAATTAGAGAATACTATGTTCAGAGTGAAGGGGGGTAGTACTTTGAGAGGGATTAATAGCAATGTGTGTTTTTGTTTTGTTTTTTTGGTACTTGGGGTCCAACTTAGGACCTCGCTCTTGCCACGCAGGCACTATGCTGCTGAGCTACATCCCTGGCCCACAGTGTGTCTTTTTTTTGGTACCAGGATTGAACTCGGGACCTTGGGCTTGCAAGGCAGGTAGTGGAACCACTGAGCTAAATCCCTGGCCCTTAATGTACTATTTTTAAACATTCGCCATTTTCTTGATTACTACTTGTACATATCTCTAAGACATTTGTACCTACTCTTTGTACCTCTTTTTTTTTTTCCTCCTTTGAGACAGGTCTCACTTTTATAATTCAGGCTGTTCTTTAACTCACTATGTACCCTAGGCTGGCCTTGAACTTGCAGAGATCCTCTTGTCTCAGCCTCCCAAGTTCTGGGATTGCAGGCGTGTGCCATCATGCCCGGCTTTGTGTGTGTGTGTGTGTGTGTGTGTAGGGGGGGTACTAAGGACTGGACCCAGAGCCTTCTTCACACTGAGCTACATTCCTGGCCATTTTTTATTCTATATTTTGAGACTAGATCTTGCTAAATCACTAAATTACCCAGAGTAGAGTGGAATTTGTGGTTCTCCTGCTTCAGCATCTCAGAGTACTGGGATTACCCATCTAATCTCATAACTTTTGGCTTCACAGTTAGTTTACTTTTCCATTTATATTATTTTACCACTCTTACTAAACCAAAGTAGCCATATTCTCTAACTTTTATGCTCCTCCCCCACATACATTCCTCTCCCATGTATGATATAGTTAAATGAATTTTTTCACACCAATATGTACCTTTAGATTCATGGTCAATAACGAAACTAGAGTGTTTAATAAGGAAAAGTTACCAAAGCTGATTAAAACAATTTTTTTGGTACTGGGAATCAAACTCAGGACCTTTTTTGTGCTTGCAACGCAGCTGCAGTGCCACTGAGCTAAATCCCTGGCCCTAAAAAATCTAATTTTGATAGAAAGACACCTCTAATAGTTTTGTTTAAAGTTTGTTTATTCTCCCCTTTTTCCTTTTTAAAAACTCTTGCCTGGGATGGTGACATTTTAACTCGTCACTTCCTTACAGTGACACCTAGTGGTGTGAACCTTTGCCACTCTTCATTTTCTGGACTGTTTTTAAAATATATATACTGTTAATAATCCAAGAGAAGATAGGTGTACAAATTATATTTTTTGTTGTTATGAGGATTTTTGTTTTGTTTTGTTTTTGTTTTTGAGACAGAGTCTTGTTTTGTAGTTCAGGCTGGCCTCAAACTCACTATGTAATCCAAGCTGGCCTTGAACTCATAGTGGGCCTCCTGCCTCAGTTTCCCTAGTGCTGCAATTACAAGCCTGAACCACCAAGCTGGTCTATGAGGTTGTTTTTAATGAGAAAATTTACGTAGCTACATCATAGAAAATATGGGATATACAAAAGGGAGTGAGGAAAACTTAATTATACTCATTATCGTAGTCACCAGTTTAGTGTTTTTCTGTTTTGTTTTTTTTGGTACTGGAAATTGAACTTAGGAACTCATGCTTGCCAGGCAGATGCTGTATGGCTGAGCTACATTCCCAGCCCTGCTTTTTAAAATTTTAATGTGTGTGGTGTTATTCTAAAGCATAGCTTTAAACATTTTTTTTTTTAATCATAACTTTATTTATTTTTTTTTCTTTTGGTACCAGGGATCAAACACGAGTCCTTGTGCTTGCGGGGCAGGTGGTGAAACCACTGAGCTAAATCCCCAGCCCAAAACAATCATAACTTTATTCTTGGTGTACATGTAATTTGTTGCTTTAATTTGTTTTTAGCACAAGTATTTTTTTCAAAGTTGTTATACTTTATTTACCCATGTATTTCATTTACTAATATTCCATCAAGTTACTTAGCAGTTTCCTTATTGTTTATTTTTATTTTTTTAATTTAATTTTTTTTTTTTTTTTGAGACAGGGTCTTATGTAGTTCAGGCTGACTTTGAACTCACTGTAGCCCAGGGTGGCCTCAAACTTGTGCTGATCCTCCTGCTTCAGCCTCCTGAGTGCTAGGATTACAGGCATGTGCCACCATACCCAGCTTTATTGTTTATATTTTATTGTACATTATTACTATTATTATTGAACTTTTTTTATTATGAACATTTTTATGGATTCTGACCTTTTCTCAAAGGTTTTTATGTTTTTGCTTGCTAGTGGAGTTGGAATGTTTTTGTTCTGCTGGTTTATAAATTGTATCCACTGATTTATTTCCTGGCATGGAATTATTAATACTAGAAACTTGCCTGTTCATATTTTTTGGCATTTTTAAAAATTACAACAAAAAAACCAAATTAGGTTGGTGTGGTGGTACATACCTGTAATCCTGGCATGTGTGACACTATGTCCACTTTGAAGCCAGCCTGGGATATGTAGTGCGTTCAAGGTGAACAGTTACTTGTTTGTTTTTTTCATACTTCCAATCCCCTGTTTTATTTTGTGGTACAGGAGATTGAACCCAGGGCCTTGCACAGGTGAGGCAAGTGTTCTACCACTGAACTATACCTTCAGCCCTTGCTTTTTTATTTTTTATTTTTATTTTTGGTACCAGGGATCAAACTTAGGACCTTGCGCTTGCGAGGCAGGTGGTGGAACCACTGAGCTAAATGCCTGGCCCTACCCTTGGTTTTTTAAATACAGAACCCTTTCTTTTTTTTTTTTTTTTTTTTTTTTGTGGAACCGGGGATGGAACTCAGGTCCTTGCACTTGCGAGGCAGGCGGCAGACCACTGAGCTAAATTCCCGGCCCCCAAGCCTTTCATTTTTATATGTGAAATGAATTGATGTTTTGTGATTTCTCAATTATTTTGGGGGATAGTGGTGTGCTAAGGGTTGATCCCAAGCCCTCAGACATAGTAAGCACATACTTTATTATTGAGCTATATTCCTTTCCCTTTTTTTTTTTTTTCTTAGTGAATTTTAAAGGTTTAGCCAGGCATGGTGGCACAAATCTGTAATTATAGCCCTTTGAGAGGCTGAGATAGGAAGATTACAAGTTCAAGCCCAGCCTAGGCAACCACGAAGCTATCTCAAAATAAAAAGATTTGGGGATATAATTCACTGTGAAGAACTGAGTTCACATCCAGTCATGGTGGTGCATACCTGTAATCCCAGCACTCGGGAGGCTGAGGCAGGAGGATCACTGTGAGTTTGAGGCCAGCCTGGGCTACACAGTACATAATGACGTCAAGGCCAAAGTGAACTACAAAACAAGACTCTGTCTCAAAAAAGAAAAACAAAAGACTAGGGGGCTGGGGATTTAGCTCAGTGGCACCACACCTGCTTTGCAAGTGGAAGGTCCTGAGTTCAATCACCGGTACCAAAAAAAAAAAAACTGGGTTCGATCCCCACTTACCCTCCCCCTAGAGTCATATAACATAGGAATGCTTTGTAAAAATTTGATAACTTGGGGCCAGGGATTTAGCTCAGCGGTTTCGCCATCTGCTGCGCAAGCGCAAGGACCCGAGTTCTATCCCCGGTACCAAAAAAAATTGATAACTTTTTTTTTTTGGTACCAGGGATCAAACTCGGGTCCTTGCACTTGCAAGGCAGGCGGCAGAACCACTGAGCTAAATCCCCAGGCCAACTATTTTCTTATTTATCTGTGTCTATGTAACTCCCTTTCCATTTATTTTTTGATATTAATATAAAAGAATATATAAATGACAATCTTTGTGTGTGTGTGTGTGTGTGGTGCTGGGGATTGAACCTAGGGCCTTGCACATACTAGGCAAGTGCTCTACCACTAAGCTACATCCCCAGCTCTGGATGACAATCTTTTTTTTAAGAACTTTTTAAGTAATACTCATGTATAAGCCCCAACTCTTAAATTCTCACTGAGCTGTTCTGGAGTGAGAAGCCAGGCATAAATTTTTAAAAAAATTAATTTTATTGGTACATTTTGACAACTTTATCATTTAGAGAAACTAGTTTTTTCTTTTTTTATTTTTGTACCAGGGATTGAACTCTTGGGTCCTTGCGCTTACGCAGCAGCCGGCGAAACCACTAAGCTAAATTCCCAGCCCAAGTCTTTTTAATCTTTTCTTTTCTTTTTAATGCATTAGTGGACATTGAACCCAGGTTCTCATGCCTGCTAGAAAAATATGCTGACACTGAGGTACATCCTCAGCCCTTTTTTAAAATAATTTGTTGTTGTTGTTTTGTTTTTTGAGACAGAGTCTCACTGTATAGCCCATTCTGGCCTCAAACTTGCAGCAATACTCCTGCCTCAGCCTCTTGAGTGATGAGATTACAGACATGTGCTACTGTGCCCAGTTTATTTTGATTTTTATGTAGCACAAGTTACTAATGAATGAACAAGGACTTGAATTGTAGAATAGAAGGAAGTCTTTGGTGTCCATTCTCTGTTCCTGTGTGATCTATTTTAAAAATTATCAAAATTTTTTTCAAATGCTTACCTATTTATAGCATAGTTTTGGCAGTTGGACAAAGAAAATGAAAGTTTCTTATCTGTTTGACATATAGACAAATACTAGTAGAATGTACTGGGAGGTAGAGTGCTCAGTTAAGAATATTTGATAGGCCCAGTATAGTAATCACTTGCTTCAAGAAAACAATCTAGCTGGGCTTAGTGGTGTAAAACTGTAACTGCAATTACTTGGGAGGCTGAAGCAGAAGGATCACAAATTTGAGGCCAGCCTGGGCAACTCAATGAGAATCTGTCTCAAAATAAAAACAATTTTTTCAAGATAAGGTCTTACTATGTAGTTTAGGCTGGCTTTGAACTTACTACATAGCTCAGGCAGGCCTTGAACTGGTGATTCTTCTGCCTCAGCCTCCCAAGTGTTGGGATTACAGGCCTACGGGGCATGTGCTACCATGCCCAGGTTCAAAACAAAAACTTTTTGTTGTTGAGACAAGGTCTCTCAGGCTAATCTTGAACTCACTGTGTAGGCCAGGCTGGCCTGCCTCAGCCTCTGGAGTGCATGGGCCACCATGCCTGGCCCAATAAAAACAGTTTTAAGAAGGGCTGAAGATGTAGCTCAGTGGCAGGAGTACTTGCATAATATACCTCAGGTCATGAGTGGTTCAATCCTCAGTGTAAGGGAGAAAACACATTTTTTTCTTTTCTGCATAGCTAGGGAATCTATTTAGCTGTATGTATCAGAAAACCTATTATAGTGGCCAAAAGTTTATTATTTTTATATAACATGAAGTCAATAGTTCCAGGTTGATGTATCAGCTTACAGTAGAAAACCAAACCTCGTGTAACTTTATTCTTTTTTTTAAAAAAAAATTATCAGTGGTTATTTATTTATATATATTTTTTGGTACCAGGGATCAAACTCAGGACCTAGCGCCTGAGAGGCAGGCGGTGGAACCACTGAGCTAAATCCCCCGCCCTATAAGATTGGTTTTTTTAAACTGATAATTAGAATCAAGCATTTATTCTTTTTTTTTTTTTTTTTTTT
>NW_004624904.1:1507965-1530513 GCF_000247695.1 Heterocephalus glaber
TATATATATATAAATAAAGATATATAGAGATGCATTCACAGGGGTTGGCTGGGAGGAGGAAGGAGACCATTCTGTGACCAAAATACTTTGGTCATTTTTTTTTTAATATATATACATATTGCCTTATTTCCCTATGGCTGAGCCTTGTTGTGACACGTCAAGCTTTTCTCCAGATGTTGTCTTGGCTTTCCACCAGAGTAAGCATTCATATGCTCTGTTTTTAGTTTATATATACAGTACGTACATAATGTTTTCCTTTTTTAATTTTGTCTTTTTATTTGGGATCAGCTTCTTGCACTCCTTTCCTGGCTCAACCCTTTCTGTCTTCCCTTCTCTCACCTAATCACTTCATGTTTTGTTTTTGGCAGTGATCCCTGGATGAGGCACTTCTGTCAGTCTTTGCAAGACCTTAGTCTCAGCAGCAGAATGAGAAAACTTTGAAGCCCAGTCTGGGGCTTGAGATAGCTGTGGAGGGAATGTTCAAAATACTAGTGACGCAGGCACCTTGGTGCTGGAGAGTCAAAGACATCTCCCTTCATCAGCTGCTATAAGCATCAAGAGCTAGAAGTCTTTCTGTAGAATTGTATGAAACCCTTTGAAGGAAATAATCTGGGATCTGTATAAACTATCAAAAATGGTCAAATAGGTAAGGGCCTAAAGTAGGAAAAAGATGTGCTCAGAAGAGAAAGTGACTCATAGAAGTTGGGTTCAGGAGTTAGTGGAGTATTTGGACTTTGTTAATGTAGTCTTCCAAGGTAGCCCTGAGCCTTGACAAATGGGCTTCTGAGTTCATACTCTGAAGGGAAGTACACTTCTTCTTTTGAACATCCCCAGCAGTTTCTTTCCCATTGTTAAAGAGCATCAGCCAATGAATGGTTTCCATTCTGCAGAACTCCAGAGCATGTGCTAGTGGCAAGACAGCGGTTCTTAATGATTTTTTCCCCCCATAACTCTTGCTAGTATGTACTTGGGTGTTTCCTAAGGGAAAAGGAAGCACATGATCATGGGAATGATAGCCCAGAACAAAAAGAAATCTTGTCTTACCACTGTGGTTTATAGGAGAGATTGGGAGAAATCATCCTGCTTTCTCCATGTTCTGATTCCAGAAGAGACTGATCCAAAAATTGTAGCGGCAGGGAACTCTCAGTGTATTTCACACTGAGATTTAAATGCAACCAGAATTGTCCTCAAGGCCCAGCCATTAAAAGCATTGTCTCTCTTGACTTTCTGGTATCTTGTTAGAGAGCTTTTCACTGTGAGGAAGTGTGGAAATGGCTGTGTGTATGTGTGTAATCTGTTAGGTTGGGGATAGGTTTTCTGTTAGCTGATATTAAAAAACCTGCAATAAAAAATTACCCTAATCTGACAGAAAGTGAAGTGTTTGTGCATGACTGTGTGTGAATGTATGTTTGTGCCTGTATATATCTACATACAGATGAGAAATTATATTTGAAATTGTTAGAAAATAATTTGAGATCAAAATGCCTTTAGGTTATTACCTAGAAGTCTGTTTTAAAACCTAGGTATGTTCCTGAGGTCATTTCTCTGCTTATGGTAAAACAGTTGCAGTTATGAATGGGGGATATTCTATTGCACTTTCTAAAGAAAAAACTATTTTTGTGTTTGAAAGTAAAATGAACATCCAGATCTATAGCAGAGTCCTTGTTCTAAAGGCTTTTTATCTTGGGTACAAATAGATGATGCTGTGGTTCTACTATACATTTTGTATAAAATCTATCCAAATTAAGTTTTGGATAAGTTTGTATAGATGTCAACCTGAAATATAATACATAGCTGTTAACAATAGCCACTCCACTTGGTCCTTTATCTGCAGACGTAATACTGTTTTCAACACTCAGGAACTATTGCAAGGAATCTTTCCGCAGATGAGTTTCTATTAATGATGAAATAAAAATCACCTGTGCCCAGCCACCATCCCACCCTTACTCCCACTGAAAAGAGAACTCAAAGATTGTTATTTTATGTCTGTAATCATGTATTTTGACATCTTTTGGAGGGACAGGGCAGTATTTTGCTAGAGTATTTCAAGGAATTAAATTTTCTCCAGTATGGAATTATTAGATAGAAACTAGCTTAATGATGCTGAGAACCATAAGCTTTTAAATAAGCTTATTTGATGGTGTTTTTCTCTTCAGTGAAAAGGTGCTGGTTTATCCTCCACACTCCCTTCATTAGCCTGACCATAAGTGAATTTACTGTATGTACAGTTCTTTCCTTTTTCCTTCTAATCAAGGAAGCTACAGATTCAGTATCTTCTTTAGCCCCCAAATGGAAGCTGCTTCTGTTTCCATTTCCGCAGGAGTGAGTCAGTCAGTCTTTCCCAGGGGAAGTTAGAAAGCTACATCCCTTAAGTCAGGAGCCCATTACTGAAAATCTCCTTTCCCTGAACCTCTTTGGCCAGCAGAAATTGATACAGCTGAAACACATACTGATTCTGAAATTTTTTCATGAGTTTTGTTTTG
Source organism: Heterocephalus glaber (assembly GCF_000247695.1). Next base: position 1,510,449 of record NW_004624904.1, read on the forward strand.
TTTAATGACCAAAGCTTGCAAGGTGGGTGATGACCAGGAGTGGTAATATTACAACTCTCATTTCCTTGTCCTTTCAGGTTGCCTATTCACATTCATCTGCTTATCATTTGACCCTCTAACTTTTTACACAGAATACAACCTACACCATTTCCCTTCAGGGACCTCCCAGCTGGCACTCTGTGGGTGCTGCATAGAATGCAATTTAATGAATATTGCTCAGCCTGGTTTCAGAATAAATAGAACCTTTGATCCCAGAAAAGTAAAGACTAAAGTATGGGATAAAGATTATGATTGGGGGAGGGTTGGAGACAAAAGCTGTAAATTAATATGGCTGATTTATTTCTACTATATACATATATTTTTTTTTTGCTTTTGTATATCCTATATAGGAAACTAAGCATATTTTTTTAACAAATCTGAGAAAGCACTATGAACTGCAGGTGTTTTGACTTTCAGAATATATTTTGTATTGTTAATATTTTCACATTGTGAATACTGGAAGCTGCAGATCTTTGCTAGGACGCAATACATTTATATACTTTTTAAGGGGTTCTTCTGGGAGTGCTAATCAAGCCTCTGTTAGCTTTAGAGGAGCCCTGGTGCTGTATGCTATTTTCATTCAGTTGTAAGTACCTTAATGCCTTTTGGACCTTGGGATCAGATCAAAAGAGTTTAGAGATCGGGTACCAAGGAAATGAAAACAGTCTGGCTACCTCTAGTGAGGGGCTCTTTGCTTAACTGTCTTTCCCCGTAGCCAAAGCTGGGTAGCCTCTTGGGGTTAGGAGGAGAAACGTGAAATCTCAGAGTTTCATCTTCTTTAGAAGACAGCCAGTAACTTATGTACAAGGATGAAAGGTGGCAGCAGTAGCTTTGGGGAAAGGGAGGAGAGGATATGGCACTTCTCCAACCCTGGAAAACTTAGCTTTTGAAAAGTGCTGATAAACTATGGGGAGGTTATTACTTTAGTTAGGAGACTGTTCTCTCTGGTGCCTATCTTGGCTCTACTCTGGAGGTACAGACTTCTTCTAGGAGGATAAGCAGACCAGCTTTGAGGTTGACCTTATTTCTTTTGTCTGCCTTCTCTAAACACCAGCCCCCAGGAAGACATTAAGCAGCCTTAAACTTAAATTCTCACTCCCTCTTTCAGACTTGACTCGCTTGCCTTAGAGTGAAGACTGGGAAAAGAAAATGGAAGTCCCTGGCTTCATTGCACTCTTAGGCTTTCTCCTCTCTGACTTTTCCAAACCCAAAAAGATTTCTTCTGCAACATTCAAGAAAAAGGTTTATTTTTTTTTCCCATTTGCTCCTACCTTGTTACCAAATAGCCCTGCCTTCCTTTTCTTGGCTAAGGGAGCAGAGGTGCCATGATCTGTCCCCCAACTCTTCTAAGCCCCAGCTCAGTGTCAGAAAAAAAGTGAGACAAATAGCGTTCAGCTGGGGCTGCAGGAAGTGAGGAACTAGTTGATATCCTGGAGTGTGTTTTCCTATTTCTTGCCTTTGGGAATCACACCGTGCCTTCTCCATAGGGAAATGGGCTTTGGGCTTTGTTAACCCAGCTTTCCTAGTAAATAACTGCTCTTGACGGTGTGGACAAGGGTAGCTTTTCATATTTCTGATCATCCCTTTCTCCCAGTGACATCCCGTGACCCTCACTTAAAGAGTCTAGGGTACAAAGACTGGGGAGAATACGTTGAGATTGATTTGAGGAGAGACCCATTCTAATGGCAGCTGCCCCAGGGCCTGCTTTCTCTTCCCAAGTCTGTCATCCTACTGGGGTGAGGGGTGGTGCTCCAATTTCTGGTGCCTAAAAAAGTTCCTTTAACACTGGCAATAACAGTCTCCATACCACTGTTGCCTTTAAGCCTCTTAATAATCTCATGCTGTGTTTGTTGGTTCCACTCTAGTTATCACCAGGGCTGTGTGAGTAAATAAATGCTCTCTCATCTTGCTCTTTTCCCCCTCAGTCTTGTGTATGTATGATGCTAATCTCTTGTCTTTAAGTTTCTTCCTGCTCCTTTTGTATCTTCCTTTCTTGTTTCTCCCACTTTCTTTTGTTTCTGGGTGTTTGGGGGCTCTTTTGAGGGGGGGCCTTTTGTACAAAGATTAGTTTCAATGTAGTCTATAGCTCCTTTGTAAACCAATTAAAAAAAGTTTTTTTTTAATAAAAAGCCATGTCTCTGGTGTATTGAGAGGGTTGGGAATGGGGAATATATGGTTATAACCTCATATTCTGAACCCAACATCTGTACACTACATCGTGCTCCTATACATGTTAATCAGTGCAGTTAACCTACACTTTAATCCTAGGTCAGTATGTCACGAGTACATAGGAATGTGGAAGACCAGCTGGCCATGGTGAAGTACACCTATAATCCGAGCACTGGGAGACTGAGCAGAAAGATCAGAAGCTCCAGCCCAGCCTGGGCAATTTAGAGACATAGCAAGGCCCTGTGTCAAGAAGAGTGGGGTGGAGATGTAGCTCAGTGTGAAGGCCTGGAGTTCAATTTCCAGTACTGCAAAAGGGAGAGGGGGAAGAAAAAGACCAAGGGATAGGAGTATAGTTTAGTGGTAGTGTTTGCCTAGTCTTTGGCAGGCTCAGGATTTGTTTGTTTTGTTTGTTCATTTGTTTTGAGACAGGGTTTCCTATGTAGTTCAGGCTGGCCTTGAACTCACTATGCAGCCCAGGCTGGCTTCAAACTCAAGCCAATCCTCCTGCCTTAGCCTCCCAATTGCTGGGGTTACAGGCATATGCTGCCATGCCCAGCTCAGGCTCTGGGTTTGATCCCCAGCTCCAACACACACCCAGGAAAAAACATGGAGGTCCAAGAGAATCAGGCACAACCTGAACATTTTTTTGGGAGGGGGTACCAGTTATCGAACTCGGGTCCTTGCAGTTGCAAGGCAGGCGGCAGAACCACTGAGCTAAATCTCCAACCCTTCCTGAACATTTTTTAAAATACACTTTTTAGGGCCTGGGGATGTAGGGCAGTGGTGCCGCCACCTGTCTCGAAAGTACAAGGTCCCGAGTTCGATCTTGAGTACCAAAAAAAAAAAACAACTTTTTTTTTTCTTGGTACGGGGTTGGGGAGGATGGAGCTCAGGACCCTGTGCTTGCAAGGCAGGCGGCGGAAGCACTGAGCCAAACCCCCGGCCCTAAAATACTCTTTATTTTAGATTTTTTTTCTTTTTTCTTTTAGGGGAAAGGATAATTTTAGGTTTACAGAAAAGTTGCAAAAGTAATATTGAGAGTTTCCATATAACCCTTATCTGGTTTTCCCCCTTCATATATTACCACAATACACTGTCAAAGAAGCTGACATTGGTACATTAGCTAAACTCCAGACTTACGGGTTTCTCAAATTTTTCCATTTATGTTCTCTTTCTCTTCTAGGATACATTCCAGAGTGCCACATTGCATGTACTTGTCATGTTTCCCCAACTCCTCTGGAACAATTAGTCCTTTTTCTAAAATTATTTTTATTAGTATATGTTTGCAATACATAATTATATTCTTCATGGGGAGTTGGTACATATATATAATATGTCTTAATTCGTTTTCCTTGTTTTTCTATGACCTGGAAGATCTTTGGGAATATCGGCCAGATAATCTGTAGACTATCCCCCAGTCTTGCTAGGGGTTGTGGCGAAAGCCTGTAATCCCAGCACTTGGGAGGCTGAGGCTGGAGGACTGTGAGTTTGAGGCCAGCCTGGACTAGGTAACAAGATCCTGTCTCAAAAAATGGTGTGTGGGCCAGGGATTTAGCTCAGTGGTTTCTCTGCCTGCTGTGCAAGGGCCCGAGTTCGATCCCCAGTACCAACAAAAACAAAAAATGGTGGTGGTGGGGGGGGGATCAGAGTTTACCTGATGTTTTGCTCAATGTCAGACTTAGCTTTTGTTTCTTTGTGACCAGGATCTCCCTGTGTAGTTAAGGCTGGCTTTGAACTCACTATGTAGTCCAAGCTGGCCTTTAACTTGCAGTGATTCTCCTGCCTCAGCTTCCCAAGTGAGTGCTGGGATTACAGGTGTGTGCCACCACACCTAGCCTGTTTTTGTTGTTTGTATATTTTTTGTTTGTTTGTTTGTATGTTTCTTAAAAGAATACAACAGATATAAAATACTCATCACATCCTATCAGAAGCTATGTAATATCCACATGATATTACTGATGTTAGTGTTTGCCAGATTTCTCCACTAGAAAGTTACTATTTTTCTCTTTCCCTACGTTTAGAAAGTGAGGGCCGGGGATTTAGCTCAGTGGCACTGTGCCTGTCTCACAAGCACAAGGTCCTGAGTTCAATCCCCAGTACCAAAAAAAAAATTTTTTTTTAATTGTACAAAGTGAATTAGTTAGGTCCAAGGATTTAGCTCAGTAGCACCGAGCTGTTCAATCCTGGTACAAAAAAAGAAAGTAAATTAGTAAATCTAGCCCAACTTCAATGGGATTGATGGGAATTAAGCTTCACACACTACAGAGAATAGTATCTACATCCACTTTTTTTTTTTTTTTTTTTACCGGGGATCGAACTTGGGTCCTTGTGCTTGCAAGGCAAGCAGTGGAACCACTGAGCTAAATCCTCTACATCTATTATTTGGAATTCTGTAAGGAATTTTTATATCTCCCCATTTATTTCATCTATATTTGTATGTATTAATGGATATTTATTTTATACTTGGGTTATAATCTAATAATACATTATTTTATCACCCAAATGCTCACCTGTTTTGGATATTGGGGCTCTTTTAGGTTGACCCCTCTATGCCTTTGATATCTATAATATGTATACTTTTTTTTTTTTTTGAGATGGTCTCACTAATCCAGGCTAGCCTCAAAATTAACCTCCTGCTTCAGCCTCCCGAGTGCTGGAATTACAAGCATGTGCCACCACACCTGTCTTCCTTTTGGTTGGTTGGTTTTTATTTTATTATTATTATTATTATTATTATTAATACTGGGGATCAAACTCAGGACCTTGTGCTTGCCAGGCAGGCGCAGTGCTACTGAGCTACATCCCTGGCCCTATTTTTATTTTTTGAGACAGGGTCTCACCATGCAGTGCAGGCTGACTTTGAACTCACTGTGTAACCCAGGCTGGCCCCAGATTCGAGGCAATCCTCCTGCCTAAACCTCCAGAGTGCTGGGATTACAGATGTGTGCCACCATGCCCAACTCTTCCTTTTGTTTTTTGAGCACTTTGTTGTATTGTTTTGTAGTATCAGGGATCAAACCCAAGGGCACTCTACTACTTGAGCTATATCCTCAGCCCTTTATGTCCATTTAAGATCTCTTTCTCTTCCAGGGTACCACACTGCATGTCCTATACTTGTCATGTTTCCCTGGTCTCCTCTGGGACAATTATAGGGTCTCACTAAATTACCCAGGCAGGGTTTGAATTTGTGGTCTTCTAGCCTCAGCCTTCCAAGTAGCTGGGATTTCAGTCAGGTGCCACCATGTCCAACGACTTTCTTGCTTTCTGATATGCAAGATGTTTCTGGTTCATTTTGTATTTTCCCTGACCCAGCCCTAGGGATGATGATTTCTCTAAGAAGCCTTTAGTTTCTTTTATTGGAGAATGATATTTAGAAGCCAAGATCTAGCCCTAAAATTTTATACCTAATACCAGCCTATAGCTAACATTAAATCTGAATTCTAGCCCCTTCTGAGTTTAAGTTATACTGACAGCTTTCTTCATTTTTAATCCGGCTATGGTTTCACTTTTTTTTCTAACCAAGAAATCTTGGTCAGTTGTTTATAGGTGCATGCCACCATGCCTGGCTTGATTTTTTTTTTCTTTTCTTCCAGTACTCGGGATCAAACTCAAGACCTTGTGCTTTCGAGGCAGGTGCCACTGAGCTAAATCCCTGGCCCTTTGATATTCTTATATACCCATCAGGAATATAACTTTTTTTTTTTTGGAGACAGGGTCTCACTATGTAGTTCAGAGCTCACTATGTAGCCTTGAGCTCACTATGTATCTCAGGCTGGCCTCAAACTTGTGGCGATCCTCCTGCTTTAGCCTCCCAAGTGCTGGGATTACAGGCATGCACTACCATGCCCAACTCCATCCATATAACATTTTAACATTTGATTTTTTGCGGGTTTTTTTTGGTACCGGGGATCGAACTCGGGTCTTTGCGCTTGCGCAGCAGGCAGTGAAACCACTGAACTAAATCCCCAGCCCTTAACATTTGATTTTATTTGAGAATTACTTGTCTGTTTTGAGGTGTGTGTTTGTGGTTTTCTTTGTGCAGCCTATAATGAACTCATAATTGTTGTGTCATCCATTCATTTACATAACATTTATTGAGCCTTTACTATGGGTACTAAGTTAAATCGAGGGTAAAGAGCTAAACAAGGTGATGGCACATGCCTGTAATCCCAGCCTTGAGGCTTGAGGCAGGAGGATCACAAGTTCAAGACCATCCTAGGCAGTTTAGCAACTCAAAAATTTTAAAATGGGGGTGTAGCTCAGTGGGAAGGCCTTGTATTCAATCCCTAATACAAAAATGAAGCAACATGTGAGACGGGAAATAATCCTTTGTGTTTCACATCTTCTTTAATAATATTGCCTGCCCCTTGATCATTCATGCTTGAAACCTCAATTATCTTTAGTTCTATCTTACCTATCAGCGTTCATTTTGATTACCAGTCCTTTGATACTACCTGTAAAATGTATCTCAAAATTTTTGTCTTTATTTTATGAGCTGGAGACTCTCTCAAAAAGAGCAAACCCAGGCTGGTCTGAACTCCTGGGCTCAGTCTTCCTGCCTTAGCCTTCTGAGTAGCTGGGAGCATGCCTCACTTCATCTGTGTTTTTCCCACTGTCTCAGAACAATGATTATTGCTCAGGTCTTGTAATTGATCTCCCTAAGACCCAGCTATCCATTTTTTATATTGCCCCGAGCCCCCTGCGTAAAATCCTTTGCTTTTTTTGTTTTGGTACCGGGGATTGAACTCAGGACCTTGCGCCTGCAGGTGGTGGAACCACTGAGCTAAATCCCCATCCGTTTGTAGGAAAATTCTAAGCTCTTTGGTTTAGAATTGAAAACCTTCTAATCTGGTCCCAGTCTATCTATATGGCGATTTTCTTTCTCATATCCCACATTATTTCCTCTTCACCCCTGCCCTTCCCAAACACACATGCTTGCCTTTTGCTTTGCTTAAAACAACCACCCTCCTCTTAAAATCATTGTTTAGGGCATGGGATTTAGCTCAGTAGTTCCACTGCCTGCCCCACAAGTGCAAGGACCTGAGTTTGATCCCCGGTACCAAAAATAAATAAATAAAAATAAAATCATTGTTTACCTGTGAGGTGATTTAAATATCCTTTTTTTCTGAAGCCCTCTTGGCAAATTTCTTGCCTTATCTTCTAGGTCTTAGGCATAATTAGCTTATATGATCTTTCTACTTGTATAGTTCTTATTCATTTCCCTAGTATGACACATAGTTTTCTGATTGCTTGTTGATATATGTCTTTTTTTTTTTAGACAAGGTCTTGCTGTGTAGTCCAGGCTGTCCTTGAACTCACTATGTAGCTAGCCCAGGCCTCAGCCTCCCAAGTGCTGGGATTATAGGGGTGCTGTCACCACACCAGGCTGCCTCTAAACTACAAGATTTTGGAGGACAGGAATCCTTTCTGTCTTTGAAGGCCCAGCACCTAAGAAAATACTTTTTCTGGACTGGAATTTAATAGATATTTGGTGAATTAAATGAATAAACAACTCATTTTAGCTCTGTAGTCAGTAAGATCAAAGGTAAATTATTCAGTCACTGCTGACTTGAATTAGTGGCCCTAATGAAAGTCACTATGTATGTAGAATCCAGGGCAATCTTTATTCCCTCCTAGGCTGTGGTCCTTCTTCAGGACCTTCCTAATCCTTCAACTGTCATTACCATCTCTACATTGCTGCGGAATTGAACCCAGGACCTCGTAAGTACTGGGTTCTCAAGGCTACAGCCCCAGCCCTACCATTTCTATTCTAAACCCTAACTGCACAGAGCAGTTCCTGTCAACCTGGCTGGATTGTTTCCGTTTTCCAAAGGAGTAGTTATTTAAAGTTTTGCTGAGGCGACTCTGCCTTTTTGTTTCATCTTTACCCTGCTCCCACTCTGGAGGAGATAGTCTCCTGAGACATTCCAGACAAAAAAACTATTTGATCTTCAACTCCCCCACCTCCACCACCCTAGATTTATCTGATCTGAGAGCGGGTGAAGGAAGCACCACATTCCAATCCAGGCCTGGCCCTGCAGACTCCTAGAAGGGCCCAAGGAAGGATGGGCAGCTATCTCTGGCTCTAGTCATTCCTCTAGCTGCTGTTTCACAACTGCTGGAGCTCTCAGGCCTCCCTCTTTACACTCAGGCTCCCCAGGAGAAAGACCCAGCATCAGAGTCAGTGTAGTACTCACATTCTCATCCCTGACCTAAACCAGATCATTCTGAGAAGGGTTTCCAGGCCGCCACTAGGGGGACAGAAAGCTAGGAAAACAGAGAACTAGTCCACTTGGACTCTAGTTCTTATGGGAGCCAGCTGCTCACAGATGTGGAAATGACTATGGTTTCTTACTTGGGGGAAGAATCTGGTGGAGTTGGGTTCCTGTCTCTATTGCAACACAAGCCACAGACTTTCTTCCATCTGCATGCTAACAATCCCCTTTATACACCCTGTGCCCGCCCTACGCATTTTACAGTCCTGCAGCTTAATACTTAGTTGGGGAAAAAATGCTTAACAGGAGGTGTACTGTATGTATTAGTCATAAGAGGGGGCGTTGTTTGTGCCCTTTTGCCACAGAATTCCTCCTATATCTGCTGACCTCTGGTGGTGAGAATTTGAACTGTCTGCTCCCTTTCTAGTTAGTGACCTCCTGGCAGATAATCCATAATTTTGTCAACCATACAAATTCAAATATTGGGCCAGGGATTTAGCTCAGTGGTTTCGCTACCTGCTGTGCAAGCGCAAGGACCTGAGTTCAATCCCTGGTACAAAAAACAAAACAAAACAAAAAACTGTGAGATTCAAATTCAAATATTGAAATGTTGCATTAAATGGAATTATTTTTTTCATTGCTGAATTTTGTATTTGTTTTCAGGTAGCATAAAAAACAGAACCTGGGGTTTGGAATCAAATTTACCTAGGTTCAAGTCCCACCTCAAGCTATTTTCTATCAGAATGACCTTGGGCAACTTACCTAAACTAAATTTTCTTATCTATAAGGTAGAGATAGTAATAAATGCCTCAGTGGTAGAATTAGATGATTGTAAAATGCATAACCATGGCTGTGCCATAGCACACACTAGGTGCTCAATAAAAAGTTGTTATGATCTCAATAATGGTTATTTGCTCATTTTGTAAGTTTTTGTTTTGTTGTTGTTGTTGCTTTCTTTGTTTTGTGGCACAGGGAGTTGAACCTAGGTGCTCTACCACTGAGGTTCATCCCCAGCTGTTTTTATTATGATTATGGAAAAATATACATAACAAAATTTGCCATTACAACCTTTTAAAAAATTTTTTGAGACAAGGTCTCACTATGTAGCCCAGGCTGACCAGGTCTCAAAACTCATAGTGATCCTCTTGCCCCAGCCTCCCAAGAGAGTGACGGGATTACAGGAGTGTGACACCATGCCTAACTCTGTAACCATTTTCAACATGTTTTTTTTAACATGATTTTTTAAACTCTGAGAAATTTAATATATACTTTGTAATTCTTGAGTTTGGAAAATGAGATCAACTATAGTATGGGTTGTGAAGTCTCCTACCTAGGGAGCTACAGGTCTGAGGCCTGAATAATATGGGTTAGAAGGAATCTTGGGCAAAGAGTGGTAGTGTACACCTGTAATCTCAGCACTCTGGAGGCTGAGGCAGGAGGATTCCCATGAGTTTGAGGTTAGTATGGGCCACATAGCAAAACTCTGTCTCAACACTTCCCCCCACCAAAAAAACCCCAAGATTTTGTGCAGAGCTGAAACTCTCTAACCATTTGACTTTACTTTGGTTTCCGGCACCTTCTTCCAAGGACAACAAAGAGCCGGGATTTGAAGTTAGGTATCACTAGGTTCTAAACTAGGCCTGCAAGCCCCCTCCTCCTGTACTGCACAGAAAAGAGGAGGTGGCTAAAGAGAGGAGGATATGAGATTGGTTTTCTGCTCCTCCCTTTCTTTCCCTGTTTTCCTCACACCCACCCTTTCCCCTACAGCAGCCATCTCCCCCACAGAGACTGGGATAGGACAGAGGGGGCGGAGTTGGGGACTGAGGGCTTGGAAGCCCCACTGTGTCCTGCATCTGAAGAAAGCTCTGGCCAGGGCAGCTGTCCTGGCTTATGCCGTCCTCCTTCTGCCATCCTTCAGCAGGATGCTGGGGACACTGGGGCTCTGGGCATTGCTTCCTGCAGTTACTGGAGGTGAGTGTCTACAGGAAGAGGCAGGGTCTTTCTACCCATCCAGTGAACCAGCAGCCACCCCTTTGGAACAGTGGTGAGGACTGAATTCATGAGGGTGAAGGGTAGAGCCATGTGCCCTCAGTGGGGTGGGGGTCAGGTTGCTTTGCTTGGCTGGGTTTCCTCCTGTGGCTTTACTACTGACCCTGGGATATGGATATCATGTTATGTCTACCCTTTAGGCTACTATTTTTGTCCCTGCATTCATTCCCTTCTTGAATCCTCCCTTTCCTCATCTTGGGCCTCAGCACCCACAAACAGGCGGACCTGTGTGTTCTTTGAGGCCCCTGGAGTGCAGGGAAGCACAAAGACACTGGGGGAGCTGCTAGATGCAGAACAAGGGTCCCCCAGGGTTATCCGATGCCTCTACAGCCGCTGCTGCTTTGGGATTTGGAACCTGACCCAAGGCCGGGCCCAGGTGGAGATGCAAGGTGAATGGCAAAGTACATGGCAAGTGATAGCTAGGGTGGGAGACAGGCATGTCCTGGGGTGTGGGTGGCAGCTAAGGGGGAAGGGGAGAAGTGGAATGTGTGGAGGAAAAGAAAGCCCATGTGAGATAGAAAGGATACTTCTAATAGAGGATTTATCCTCTCTGTCCCCAGATCTCATTGTGCTCTCACCCTCTTTTTCTCCTCTTCCCCTAATCCTGTCCCATCAGGATGCCGAGACAGTGATGAACCAGGCTGTGAGTCCCTCCACTGTGACCCAAGACCACGAGCCCACTCCAGCCCTGGCTCCACTCTCTTCACCTGCTCCTGTGGCACTGACTTCTGCAATGCCAATTATAGCCACCTGCCACCTCCAGGGAGCCTGGGGGCTCCTGGCTTTCAGGGCCCCCAGGCCGACCCAGGTAGCTGCCTGGGGGGGGGGGATTGCTGAAGCCCAGGGATGGGGCCAGGTTAAGATGAGAGGTAGAATCAAGGCCAATTCTCACCCTGGCCCCGTCCTGTGCTTTCCCCCTCCTGACCTTGGGAAGTTGGTTGCCCTGGTGACTGGGAGATAAGGGGACTGTGACCAGGATGGGGGTGGTTGTGAAGCAAGCTCTTTAAGGAGTGGAGAGAGGCAGAGAGAGCTGCTTGGGGCAGTACTTACCCACCTACATTCTTGCTTTGCTGTCCAGGTGAGTCCATTTGGATGGCACTGGTGCTCCTGGGACTGTTCCTCCTCCTGCTGTTGCTGGGCAGTATTGTCTTGGGTACTAATCTACCCCATCTTTCTCTTGTTACACCAAGACCCTGCCCTAAAGCACTGACCCCTCTCCAGGACCTCCCCACAGCCTGCCTCCCATTACCTGGCACAAAACCCCCTTCCCACAAAGTCCCCTTCCTCATCCATATGCCTGTGCATTCTGACCCCAAGGCCCTTCTCTGCCCCAGCCCTACTGCAAAGAAAGACTCACAGAGTTCGAGGTGGGCCAGAGCCAGAGCCAGACTCAGACAGATACTGGAGTGAAGAGCTGCAGGAGCTGCCTGAGCTGTGTTTCTCCCAGGTGCCCCACGGTGGGAGGAAAGGACCCTTTGGGCACTGCTGAAGTTTGTGCTGGGAAGCCTAGCCTAGCTCATAGGCCTGCACCCAGCACAGTGTCCCCTTCAGGTAATCCAGGAAGGACGTCACGCAGTAGTGTGGGCCGGGCAGCTGCAAGGTGAGCTGGTAGCCATCAAGGCCTTCCCTCCAAGGGCTGTGGCCCAATTCCGATCTGAGAGGGCGATGTACGAGCTGCTAGGCCTACAGCACGACCACATTGTCTGCTTTATCACTGCTGGCCAGGGAGGCTGTGGCCCTCTACCGTCTGGGCCCTTGCTGGTACTGGAACTACACCCTAAGGTGAAGAGTAAGGACTGTATGCTTAATGTGTATGCCTGTGTGTGTGAATGGAGGTGGGGCCCTACCCAGTTATTCTTTTTTGCTTTTTGTTTATTTGTTTTGTGACAGGGTCTCTCTATATAGTTTGGGCTGGCCTTGAACTCACTATATAGCCCAGGCTGGCATTGAACTCAAGGTAATCCTGCCTCAGCCTCCCTTGTGCTGGGACTTTTTTGTGGGTTTTTAAAAATTTTATGAGACAGGATATTTCTATGTAGTTCAGCCTGACCTTGAACTCACTATCCAGCCCAGGGTGGCCTCAAACTCATGGCAATCCTCCTGTCTCAGCCTCCTGAGTGGTGGGATTCCACACTTACTTTTTTGCTTTAAAATTTCTCTTCTCTAAGCACTTAAATCAGTTTTTTCTTTTTCGGTTTTTTTGTTTGTTTGTTTTTTGTTTGGTACCAGGGATCGAACTCAGGTCCTTGTGCTTGGGAGGCAGGCGTCGGAACCACTGAGCTAAATCCCTGGCCCAATTTTTTCTTTTTCATTACACAAGCAATACATGTTTGTTGTTGTTTTGTTTTGGTTTTTTTTGGTTTTTTGGTACCGGGGATTGAACTCAGGTCCTTGCGCTTGCACAGCAGGCGTCGAAACCACTGAGCTAAATCCCCAGCCCAGTGTTTGTTGTTTTGATTGTGTTTTGAGTTAAGGTGGCACTGTGCTGCCCAGGCTGGTCCCTGAACTCTTGGGCTCAAGTGAACCTCTTTCCTCAACTTCCCAAGTAGCTGAGACTATAGGTGCACTACCACTCACCCAGCTCACTCACCCAGCTCATGTTATTGTTATTGACATTATTTTTCTTTGTTTGTTTTTAGGACAGGGTCTCAGTATGTGGTTGGCCTCAAACTCATGGTGATCTTCCTGCCTCAGCCTCCTGAGTGCTAGGATTATAGGTGTTCACCACCACACCTGGCCATTATTATTATTTTGTTTTGTTTTGTTTTTTTGGTACCGGGAATCGAACTCGGGACTTCCTGCTTGCAAGGCAGGCAGCAGAACCACTGAGCTAAATCCCAGGCCCATTATTTTGGTTTTTTAAGACAGAGTCAGTATGAAGCCCAGGGTGACCTCAAACTCACAATCTTCCTGCCTCAGCCTCCCATGTACTGGGTTACAGGCACACATCCTACTACATCCTACCTCCCTTATCTGTATTTTATGGGTTAAAAATATTAACATGAAGCCAGCTGTGGTGGTACATGCCTGTTATCCTAGCACACAGGAGGCTGAGGCAGAAAGATCATGAGTTCAAGGCCAGCCTGAAATATTGTACATAGTGAGACCTTGTCTCAAAAACAAACAGGGCAGTGGATTTAGCTCAGTGGTGCTGCCATCTAACTCGAAAGTGCAAGGTCCTGAGTTTGATCCCCCGTACCAAAAAACAAACAAACAAAACACCTCTAGTGAAAAAACAAACAAACAAAAAACCATCCTGGAAGCCAGTCATGGTGGCACATGCTGTAATACCAGCACTCAGGAGGCTGAGACAGCAGAATGGCCAAGAGTTCAAAGCAAGCCTGGACTACGTAGTAAGCCTAAAGCCACCCTGAACTATATAGCATGACCCTGTCTCAAAAAGCAAAAGAAAACAAAAAACAAAAATCAGCCTGGGCAACTTAGTCTTAGCAAGATCCTGTCTCAGAATTTTTAAAATTTTATTTAAAAAGGGCAGGGGCTGGATGTGGTCAATTAGTGCTGTAATCCCAACACTCTTGGGAGTCTGGGGCAGGGGATCTCAAATTTGAGTCCAGCCTGCTATATAGTTTAGTAATTTAGTGAGACCCTATCTCAAAACAAAATTGCCGGGCATGGTGGCACATACTTCTAATCCCAGGACATGGATAGCTGAGGTAGGAGGATCACTGCAAGTTTGAGGCCAGCCTGGGCTACACAGTGAGTTCAAGGCCAGGCTGAACTGCATAGTGAGACCCTGTCTCAAAAATTAATTAATTAATTAATTAGGAAGTGCTGGGGATGTAGATCAGTGAGAAGGCCCTAGGTTCAATCACCAGTATTGCCAAAAAAAGAAAAAAAATCTATATCTCCAGGCATAGCACTCCAACCCATTCATATGTTCCCTTTACAAATATTTACAAACTATATGGCAGGCACTGTGCTAGATGCTGAGAAAAGCACACACAGTCCCTGCCTTTACAAATTTTCTAGGCTAGCAAGGGACACAGAAGTGAATCAAGTTAAAGCTGTGTGTGGTTTCGAATGCCTGTAATCCCAGCACTCAGGAGGCTGAGGCAGGAGGATCACCGGGAATTTGAGGCCAGCCTGGACTACATAGTGAATTAATGAATTCCAGAAAGCCACATGCACAGAACTTGGGTCACAGCTTCTGCTTAGTACAATTGATATAGAATTATTATTTTCCCACCCATCTGACTGGTGCACCTCCTCACTCTTCCCCTGTCAGTTGTCTTGTCTTGGACCTATCAGAATGTCTCTCTGTAGGGGAGGTATAGGGGTGGGGAGAGTCTGTCAATTGAGCTCTGTTCCCTGGGCTCGAAATCAGCCACCTCTAGCTTGTGTGTCCTTCTTCTCTCTGCTTCCCCCCAGGGCTCTCTTTGCCACTACTTGACCCAGCACACCAGTGACTGGAAAAGTTCCCTGAGGATGGCAGTATCCCTGGCCAAGGGCCTGGCATTTCTGCATGAGGAGCGCTGGCAGCATGGTGGGTGAGCTGGGTGCAGGAAGCCAAGGGGTTCAGGAGCCACACTGCTATGTGTCCAACTCTCCCTCAGCTTGGAAGGGAAGGATGAGGTCAAAAGAGAGCCAGAAAATCCTCGGGTGCTTTCAGCCTTGATCTCCCCACAGGCCAATATAAACCAGGCATTGCCCACCGTGATCTGAGCAGCCAGAATGTGCTCATTCGGGAAGACGGGTCATGTGTCATTGGAGACCTGGGCCTTGCCTTGGTGCTCCCTGGCCTTTCCCAGCCTCCCACCTGGGCTCCTACTCAACCTCCAGGCCCAGCTGCCATCATGGAGGTGAGTGCTCTGAACACAAGGGAGGCGGGGATGTCAGTGGAGCTCCAGGGCAGTGTGGCAATAGTGTGGCAGTGCCTATGGCAGCAAGGACATGCTGAGCTTGTTTTTTTTGTTTTGTTTTGTACTGAGGATTGAACTCAGAACCTTGCGCTTTCGAGGGAGGTGCCGGACCCACTGAGCTAAATCCCCGGCCCTATGCTGAGCTTATTGTAGGGAGGGTGTTGCATGGACCCAGGCTGCAGTGAAGTTCACCATAGAGGTGACTCTTGTCCCTCCACACCTTTCTCTCTAGGCTGGCACCTACAGGTACATGGCGCCAGAGCTCTTGGACAAGACTCTGGACCTACAGGACTGGGGCACAGCCCTCCGGCGAGCAGATGTTTACTCTCTGGCTCTGCTCTTGTGGGAGATTCTGAGCCGGTGCCTAGATTTGAGCCCTGGTAAAGTCTCTACCCCTGGTTCCCTGTCCACTCATTCTAGGCTCACCCACTGCCTGACCTACTTCCAGGCAGCTTCTCGATGTGGGAGGCATCCTGGGGCAAGCTGACAAATAGCCCTATCCCTTCCCGCAGACCACAGGCCACCACCCTTCCAACTAGCCTATGAGGCAGAACTGGGCAGCGCCCCCACCACCTGTGAGCTCTGGGCCTTGGCAGTAGATGAGAGAAGGCGCCCTTACATCCCATCTACCTGGAGCTGCTCTACCACAGTAAGAGGCCTCAGACTGGCCAGCTGGGGACCTGGAGCAGTGAGGGTGTGTGGGGCCTTCAAGGACTTTTCTCCCCGGGCCAGTTCATCTATTCCTGCCTCCTTTCATCTCCCACCACTCCTGGAACCGGGGAAACTGCACTGGCCTTCTTTTTACCTTCTTCTACCCTGTCTCACAAAGCTCTTTCTATTCACCTGAGATACCCACCTTCCTGCTCAGCCTTGACCTGACTCTCCTCTCTACCATCAGCCCTATTCCTCAGTCCTCTCCTCCAGGAAGCCCTCCCTGACTGCTCCTTCCCTGAGCTCTGTCCTCAATGGTGCCTCTCCTGATACAGCAGAGGCCAGAAACCCAACTAGGACTCCTTGTTCAGTGCCATAGATCTATGCTTCTGCTGTGATGCAATAAAAGCCAGTCCTAGGCTGGGTGCAGGGCAGCATGCCTGTAATTCCAACTACTTCAGAGGCTGAGGCCAGAGGATAAATTTGAGCCCAGCCCAAGCAATTTAGCTATTCAGCAAGCCCCTGTGTCAAAATGAAAAAGTAAGAAGGAGCTCAGTGTGAAGGCCCTGGGTTCAACCCCAATGCACAAAAAATAAAATACAGAACTGGGTGTGGTGGTACACACCTGTAATCCCAGCACTCCAGAGGCTGAGGCAGGAGGATCACTTTGAGGTCGGTCTGGGCTACATAGTGAGTTCAGGGCCAGCCTGAACTACAAAGGGAGACCCTGCCTCAAAAGAACAAACAAAAAAAACACAAATGAAAAAGGACTGGAAGGCTGGGGATTTAGCTCAGTGGTTTTGCCGCCTGCTGCACAAGCGCAAGGACCCAAGTTCGATCCCGGGTACCAAAAAAAAAGGACTGGAGATAGAGCTCTGCACTCCCATATATCACTTAGGTTTTTTTTTGTTGTTGAGCTAAATCCCCGGCCCCTTGCACTCCCATATATATAGCGAGGCCCTGAGTTTGGTTCCTAGTGCCCAAAAAATAAATAATTAATTAATTAATTTAAAAAGTTTAAAAAGGGTTGGGGATGTAGCTCAGCAGTAGAGTGCTTGCCTGACATGCTCTAGCCTCTAGGTTCAATTTGAAGTACTATCAAAAACTAGTTCTAGGTATGAAAGGTTAGATCAGAGGCCTCACGGTCAAAGTTGTGTTCTGAACAAATAATTTATTTTTTTCTCTTTCAAATTTTATTTGAAATTTATTTAATTTCATTTTTTAATTTAAAATTTTTTAGTTTTTTTTTTTTTGAGACACGGTCTTAGGGGCCGGGGATTTAGCTCAGTGGTTCCGTTGCCTGCCTTGCAAACTGCAAGGACCCAAGTTCCATCCCCAGTACCAAGAAAAAAAAAAATGTAAAAGAAGCAGGGTCTCGGGCCAGGCCGGGGGATTTAGCTCAGTGGTTTCGACACCTGCTGCGAAAGCACAAGGACCGGAGTTCAATCCCCGGTACCAAAAAAAAAAAAAAGACAGGGTCTCACTGTGATCCAGGGTAGCCTTGAACCCACTATATAGCCCAGGCTAACCTCCAACTCACTGTGATCCTTGTGGCTCAGCCTCCTGAGTGCTGGGATTGTAGATAGTTAAGTTGATTAGTTATCTTGTAGGCAATTAGAGAGGGCAAGCTCTTGAGGAGCCAACATGGAGGACAATCAAGACACATTCACTGCACCTGTGTGCTTCCCCTGGGCTTTTTTTGCTTTTTGAGACAGGGTCTTGCTATGCAGTCCAGGCTGGCCTTGAACTTTCGGCAGTCCTCCTATCTCTGCCTCCCATGTGCTGAGATTACAGGCATGTGCCACCACCTGCAGGGCACACATTATTTCTTTTCTTTTCTTTCTTTCTTTTTTTTTTTTTTGGTACTGGGGATCGAACTCCGGTCCTTGTGCTTGCTAGGCAGGCGCCGGAACCACTGAGCTAAATCCCCAGCCCCAACACATTATTTCTTAATGAGATGTCCCTTTTCCTGCTATCTAGTCTAAAATATCTACTGCCTATGTGTCTATTGCATTAGCTAAGGAAGCCAGACATTGTCCGCAGAAGACCCTGGTAGCTTGAGAAGAAGGAGGATGTCTTAGTTACCTTGCTCATTGCTGAGACAAAATACTAGACACTACAAATTAAAGGAGGGGGCCAGAGGTTTAGCTCAGTGGTTCCGCCCCCTGCCTCACAAGGGCAAGGACCCAAGTTTGATCCCTGGTACCAAAAACAAACAAACAACAACAACAAAAAAATTAAAGGAGTAAAGATTTATTTCAGCTCAAAGTTTATAGTGAGTTTCAGTCCATAGTAGGTTAGCTACAAGGCAGGGTGGCGTGACAAAGGGGAATTATAGAGGAGAAACCGTCCATGGCATGGCAAAGCAGACAGGAGACAGTGAAGCAGCAAGCAGCAGCAAGCCTGCCTTCTCTCTGTCCCTTTATAGTCCATTCTAGCCTCAAGCCTATTGATTAGTGCCACCCACACCCAGGTTGGGGCTTAATCCCAGTATCATATGCCCTAGATCCAGGTAGCTCTAAAAAGCCCCACCTATGAGTGCATGAGGCTTTAGGGGGACATCTAAACACAAGGGTAACTTTTCAGTAGCATGCTAAGTTGTCAGCCTGAATTAGCTTCTGAGAGGAGAAGGTGGACCCCAATGCAAGGTACCCATGAAGCCTGTCTCCTAGGGAATGAGCCTCAGGGCTGAATTTCAGTGTGGGGGGAGGGGAAGGAGGCTCCAGAAAGGATTGGAAGTAGGGTGCTGAAAACAGGAGTGGTGGGGGTGAGTTGTAGTTCAGTAATAGAGCCTGTCCAAGGCTGTGGGCTCAATCCCAGTAATAGGGAAGAAAAAGAGGGCCGGGGATTTAGCTCAGTGGTTTGGCTGCCTGCGTCACAAGTGCAAAGTCCTGAGTTTGATCCTGGTACCAAAAAAAAAGAAAAACAAAACCCACACAAAACAAAACAAAAATCCCACCAAAAAGCAGCTATGGTGGACATTGAAGATGAGTTTCATTTATTTATTTATTTATTTATTTATTTATTTATTTATTTATTGGTATGGGGGATCGAACTCGGGACCTTGCTTGGCAGGTGGCAGAACCACTGCGCTAAATCCCCAGCCCAAAATGAAGAATTTTTTAGAAGGGGTTGGTGGAGAGTTGCTCAGTGGTAGAGTGACCTTGGGTTCAACCCCCAGTATTGAAAAAAAAATTCCAGGGTCAAGCCTGCCTCTCCATCATTCCTCCCAGGACCCTGGTGGGCTGAGGGAACTCCTAGAGGACTGCTGGGACGCAGACCCAGAAGCCCGGCTGACAGCTGAGTGCTTGCAGCAGCGCCTGGCCACCATGACCCATCCTTGGCCGGCTGACTCCTTCCCAGAGGGCTGTGAGCTTGTCTGCTCTTCTCTCTGCCCAGAAGACTGTCCCTCTCCGGGCCCTATCATCCTCCCCTGCAGGCCTCAGCTAAGTACCTGCCACTCCAGCATTCATCAAGGCCCTGGCTCCAGGAATCCTCAGCCTGCCAGTGCCAATTCTCTTGTGTAAACTCAAAGCTTATGTGGAATCTGTGTACCTTCAGACGTAAAGGTGGTGATTATATACTGTGTGTACTCCCTTACCATGGCTTTCCCACTTACTAAATCCTTAGATTCTTTTGTGGTATCAAGTCCACAGTGGTTCTGACCCATATATAGGGGTTGGAATGCATAGGAAAGAGAATAAAGTCAGCTTTCCTGACTCTTGTTCTTGGCTTTTCCCCTTGCTGTGACCCTGGGCCCTTCCCATTCTTCCCCCCCCCCCCTCAGCGTTTAAAAGGTGGGATCTCCTGCTGGGCACTGGAGAAAAAAGCCTATCCAAGCTCAGGAAGTTTGAGCTGAAACTCCTAGGGCAGCAAGGAGTCCTTGACCTCCAGAGGTGGGGGCAGTACTCAGTACAAGAAGAGATGAGAGTAAGCTGGGTAGCAAAAATGCAGGGTGCATGGTGGGAAGAGAGGAAGGGGGATGTGGGAAACTTTACACAAGGCCTTGTGAGCCCTGCTGGGAAGTTCTTCCTCCATTTATTTTTATCTTTTTTTTTTTTT
>NW_004624904.1:1539620-1591862 GCF_000247695.1 Heterocephalus glaber
CCATGCCCAGCACTAGTTCCATTTTAATTACCTCTTTTTTATTTTATTCTGGAAAAAATATCCCAACATGAACTATGCCTATGTCTCTAGTTCCTGCAAATCAACTTTTTTTTTTTTTGGTCCGGGGATTGAACTCGGGTCCTTGCACTTGTGCAGCAGGCGGCAAAACCACTGAATTTTTTATTTTTTGAGACAGTCTTTCTGTGTAGTTCAGGGTGGTCTTGAACTCACTGTGTAGCCCAGGCTGGCCTGGAACTCACACTGATCCTCCAGGCTCAGCTTTGGTGCTGGGTGCTGGGATTACAGGCCTGCTGTACCACACCAGGCTCCATTTTTTCCCCACTGACTTCAGACTATAGAACAGGAAGTTTGTGTATTGTCCCTCAACCCTTTCTCAAACCTCTAAAAGCGAAGTCCTTCAACCACGGCTACTAAGTTTTTTACTTTCTTTTTTTTTTTATGATTCAACAATTAAGTTTTATTTTCTCAATATAGTTTATTGTCAAATTTATATATTACTTATAATGGTAAATGCTCTAAAAAGGATATTTAAAAAAAATGGAACGCTTCATGAATTTGCATGTCATCCTTGTGCAAGAGCCATGCTAATCTCTGTATCGTTCCAATTTTAGTATATGTGCTGCTGAAGCAAGCACAAGTTTTTTGCTTTCATAGAGTTCATTGGGGAGAGTTTGTTGCCCAGCCCAGTTCTCTCTTCGGCTCTATCAAGGACATTTACCTTTTTCACCCCAACTCAGGTTTGTCTCTGACCACCTTATCTTTCCATTTCCCTTTAATGATTGGGTGAGAAAGTAAAAAATCCACCCTCCCATACTGGGGATTAAACCCAGGGCCTTTTTTTTTTTTTTTTTCAGTACCGGGGATCAAACTCAGGACCTTGCACTTTCGAGGCAGGCAGCAGAACCACTGAGCTAAACCCCCTGCCCCTCCTTTCTTTCTTTGTCAGAGGTTCTGAGCAATTCTAATCCTTATTCTCTGATTCTTCCACCAGGGTATCAAGGGCCAAACCCATGTCCACCCAACCCTGGGTGCCCTGGAGGTGCCTATCCTGTGTGTCCACCACATGCACCACCTGTCAATCCAGCCTTTCCTCCTGGCTCCTGCCCCCCACCCCCAGGAGCTCCCCCGGGGAATCCATGTGGGCCTGGTTATCCTGTGCCCCTGCCGGGGTGTCCAAGACCCCAACCCTCAGGTCCCTATCCTCCTCCATGCCCTGGCATGCCTCCTGTGAATCCTTTGGCCCCTGGCATGGTGTGCCCAGGGATGGTGATGGATAAGAAGATGCGGAAGAAAATGAAGAAAGGTCATAAAAAGGGACACAAACACCACAAGCATGGCAAGGTCAGTGCCCTTAGGAGCTGGGCTAGGGAAGGGGTGCTGCCCCTTAGAGGGATAGGCAGGCAGGGGTTGAGTCAGAGGGAGTCGGTCTGTGGCTATAGGAGAAGGGGTTTTACGAAGGAAGCCCAGAATAGGCAGCAGAGTCAAAAGCCCATCTTGGCTGCCTTACTGACTCAGAACCTTGGCCCCTCCCCCTCAGGTTCAGGCTTTGGCAAGTTGGGCGCACCCACCGAAATTGTCCAAATGTCAACTAATTGAGTCAGTCTTTTGACAAAGTCTTATATAATAATTAACAATAATAATCTGGCCCAGGTTCCTTTCTCTGTGTCAAAGTTCCCTGGGTGTTGTGTTAATTACATAGGCAGTTTCTACTCATGACTCAGCCTCAAACAAAGCCTAGGCTTAAGGAGTTCATACTCAGCCCCAAAGAGAAGTATCTTCCTTCTGCAGGAGTGTTAATTGGCAAGAATAGGAGCAGCTCTGAGGAATTAGAGAAGGAAGAAACCAACCTGAATCTTGGAGAGGCCTTACATTACATTGCACTGCTCAGTATTTGCTTTGTAGATTTGGCCTCTCATTCCTTTTTTTTTTCTTTCTTTTTTTTTTTAAATTTTGGTACAGGGGTTTGAACTCAGGACCCTGTACTTACAAGGCAGGCGAGGTGCCACTGAGCTAAATCCCTGGCCCTTAAAAAAAGTCCTTTTGGTTTTTGAGAAAGAGTCTCTCTATGTAGTTCAGGATGGCCTTAAGTTCACTGTGTATCTCAGGCTGGCTTGAACTCATGGTGATGCTCCTGCCTCAGCCTCCCCAGTGCTGAGATTACAGGCTTGTTGCCACCATGCACAGTTTAGGCTCTAGCTCCTGATTCTGACTCTGGGTCTTGAGAAGGAAAGGTGAGATTGAATGAGGGAGAAATTACCCTGCAGAGACTAAAAATAAAAATTTGTTTGTTTTTTGAGACAGAGTCTCACCATGTAGTTCAGGCTGGTCTTTCTCTTTTTTTTTTTTTGGTACCGGGGATTGAATTTGGGTTCTTGCGCTTGCACAGCAGGCGGTGAAACCACTGAGCTAAATCCCCGACCCTACTGGTCTTGAACTCACTATGTAGTCTAAGCTGATTTCATCTGGTATTTTTTTTTTTGGTACTGGGGATCGAACTTGGGTCCTTGCCCTTAATCTAAGCTGACTTCAAACTCTCAGAGATCCTCCTGCCTCAGCCTTCTTCTTCTTTTTTTTTTTTTTTTTGGTACTGGGGATTGAACTCAGGTCCTTGCGCTTGCGCAGCAGGCATTGGAACCACTGAGCTAAGTCCCCGGCCCTGCCTCAGCCTTCTAAGTGCTGTGATTACAGGCATGTGGCACCTTGCCCAGCTAAAAAATGTTTTTAATGCTAGCATTGATGGGAGTATGTCTGTATGGAATCTTCATAGGAGTGCCCAGCCTTCTCTCCCACTTTTCCCACTTTCTTTTTGTTGGGGCTTAGGGTAAAAATAGAGATTGACACATGCAGCTGACGTTTGTACTCTTCTTAGATTCATATAATCTAATTTGTTAGATTCAAAGGGACTTGGCATGCAACTAATCTATAGACATTTATACAGTAACAGCTGTTTTCTAACACTGTACTGTGCTTGTGCCTATAATGTATTCCTTGCCTTCATCTTGGCTCAGGTATGAAAATGTGGAAACCTGATTCAAAGATACTATGTTAAATTCTGTGCAGTGGTTGTAGGATGATTTAATCCAATCCTGTATTGCTCACTGCTGATGGAACCCTGGCTTTTGTGGTTTAAGGGACAGTCTGGTCAAGATTCCCACTCTTTGGATACTTGGGTGGAGGGCTGAGGTACCAAAGAATGGCCCACAGAGTGATCGAAGGTCATTTGGATCTGATACTATGTCCTTTCCCCTTTCCCCTTTGCAGCATTCCTCCTCTTCCTCCTCTTCCAGCAGTGACTCTGACTGAACACAGGGCCTGGACCCTCCCCTGGAGTGTCACCAGTCCTGCTCTCCCATCAAGCTTCAGCTGCTGCGCGTAGAGCTGGGGGAGATTAGCCCTTGTGCCCCCACCTTGCCCTGCCCCACCCTTCTCCTGCTCTTCAGCCCTGCCCCCTAGGAACATGGGAAGAGGACTGCCCTGGGATAGCAAAGACCATCCTCTCACTGCTTGATAGATCTATAGCTGAGCTAAATGCTGAAAATAAGCTTACAATCTGTAAAATGTGATCTTTTTTGCACTTTCTTTTGTAGTACTTACAGTTGGGGGGTTTGGGGGAAATTTCATGACGATGGAAAACCTGTACTTCTTTTGTAATGATGGCACATTGGGGTGACTTAGTGACAAATATATTTGCCAGCCTCCTGAATGCTGGGATCACAGGTGTGCATCACCACACCCAGCTTCCAGCAGGTCTTTTATTGATTGTATAACTAAGGCTGCTTGGAAATACAGTAGTCTGTTTGGTTGACGAACCTAACTGCCCTTTTAGAAGCTTATCTCTATCGTTACCTCAGACTATTTCAGGTCCTACTCATGCTCCAGCTTTCAGTGCAAATAAAACTATTTCTCCTGATCTCTGTTAACCATTACCTTGGCTGGGCTCAGCACATTGGTCTACTTTGGCTGTCCTGAGGATGCTTTAAAGAATATGAGTTTCAAAAAAAATAAATAAATAAAAATGAGTTTCACCATAAGGAACGAGAATATCAGTAAGGAAGACACCATATGATTCCTATCTTTCTTTCTTTCTTTCCTTTTTTAATTTTTTTCTTCCTGATACTGGGGATCAAACCCAGCAGTACTCTACCGCTGAGCTATGTCCTCAGTCCTTTTGAGACAGAGACTCACTAAGTTCCCCAGGCTGGCCTCAAACTTGCAGTCCTTCTGCGTTAGCCTCCTAAGTAGCTGGGAATGGATATAACATGTTTTTAAAATCTGATATATAGATTTTCACTGCTGGCTGCCCACCAACTGTGAAGAGTAAGGCCTAAATTTACTGAATAAGATTCTTTATGGATATGGCTTTACAAATCAGTATTTTTTTTTTTTGGTACTGGGGATTAAACTCCAGTCCTTGCACCTTTGAGGCAGGTGGCCGAACCACTGAGCTAAATCCCCAGGCCACAAATCAGTAATTTTATGAAACTGGGTGATAAGTCAAGGCAGGTATGGTGGCACAGGCCTAAAATATTGGCACTTAGGAGGCTGAGGCAGGAAGATCACCCTCACAAGCTGGAGGCCAGCCTGTGCTACATAGTTCAAGGCCAGTCTGAACTATGTAGTGAGACCCTGTCACAAAAAAAAACAAAACAAACCTAAGAGGACACTGGTTGATTATATGCCATGCACAGTTCTACCCACTGAGGCTTAGTTTTTGCTATGTAGTCTAGGCTGACCTCCACACATTTCTTTTTTTGGGGGGGGCGGTGCATGTTACGTATTCCAGGCTGGCCTTCAGCACACTGTGTAGATCAGGTGGGCCTCAAACAGCAATCGTCCTGCCTCAGCCTCCCAAGTATTAGAATACAGGCATGTGCCACCATGCCTGGCAACTCATTTGGTTTTTTTTTTTGGTACCAGGGATCAAACTAGGGACCTCGCACTTGTGCAGCAGGTGCCAGAACCACTGAGCTAAATCCCTGGCCCTCTCATTTGGTTCTTTTTTTTTTTGTTTTTTGGTACTGGGGATCGAACTCGGGACCTTGCGCTTGTGAGGCAGGTGCTGGAACCACTGAGCTAAATCCCCAGCCCTCATTTGGTTCTTAAAGATGTGTTGGATGAAGGGAAAAAACATTTATGAGAAATAATTAATAAAAATAGATTCTTTGAAGTACCAGAGGGACAGGAGAGGTGCTGCATGCCTATAATCCCAGCTATTTGAGAGGCTGAAGCATAGAGATCACAAGTTCCAGGCCAGCATGAGCAACTTCATGAGACTCTTACAATGAAAAGAAGGGCTGGGGATGTAGCTCAGCAGTAGAATGCTTGTATATCCTCTAGGTTGCTCCTCAATATTACAGGAGAAAAAAAGAATTATCAGAAAGATGTAACAAATAATTCTCACTAGGAAGGGATGGAGGAAGCAAAGACAAAACAACTTCACCGAAAAAGAGTCATTTGAATATCTCTTGGTCTTTTTTTTTTTTTTTTTGAGACAAGGTCTCACTATGTAGTCCAGGTTGGCCTTGAATTTACGTTGATCCTCCTGCTTCAGCCTCCTGGACACTGGGATTACAGGCTTGTGACACCATGGCTGGCTTTTTTTTTAGGTTGAGAAAGTCTGTTTAAATTCCCCTGCATGTCTTTGAATTGGCAATCCTCAGCCTTCCAAGTAGCTGGGATTACAGGCTTGCACCACCATTCCCTGCTTCTACCTTTTGGATGTTGAGTAAAAAGTATGGGTAGAAAAGAAAAAATAGACTTATCAAGTGGATGGCAGAGAAGAGATTGGAGAAGTCTTTGGTTAGGTCCAGAGTCATGCAGGAAAGCATGTGTGGAAAGCACAGGTAGCCCAAGTTTCAGAAGTTTTAGAGGGGCTAAACTGAGTTCCTGAAAAATTGTCTCCTGAGGAAAATACTGTGTTCCGGTGCTGATGCTGCAAAGATGGATGAAATAGTCCCTACCCTTTGTGATCTGCAAGACTTAATGGAGCAGACAAGCATGCAAATAGGAAGAAAATACAGGAGAAGGACTGTAATAGACATAGAGATCAATCAGAGAGAAACAAAGGGAGGAGTGATAGTCTGACTGAGAAAATGAGCTACAGGGCCAGGGATTTAGCTCAGTGGTTTCGTCACCTGCTGCGCAAGCGCAAGGACCCGAGTTCGATCCCAGGCACCAAAAAAAAAAAAAAAAAACCAAAAAGAAAATGAGCTACGGCTAAGCTGGAGCTCTGCTGAGTAGGAGTTTCCTGCTTGGTAAATATCAACTATTTATAATGTGCCAGGCACTGAGTGCTTTATAACTTGTATAATCTTCATAGCAACTCTGTGAGGCAGACAGTACTATTCCCATTTTGTACTTGAGGTAAATTGAGGTATTATGAAATTATAAACCAGGTATAATGGTGCATGCCTATAATCCCAGCTCTCTGGAAGGCTGAGGCAGGAAGATAGAAAATTCAACCCCAGCCTGGGAAACTTACTGAAATTAAAAAAAAGGCTGGAGATACAGTTGAGTGTGAGGACCTAGGTTCCATTCCGAGTGAAAAATAAAGTTCAAGGTCACATGGCCCATGGTAGTGATGGTTCAGGCCAGGTTAGGGCTCAGGCGGTGTGGCTCTTAACTGCTCTTATCCCAATGGTTTCCATGCAAAAGCAGCAGCCTAGGTAGACTCAGAGCTATAAGAAGGAGTAGGATGAAGTTCAAGAGCACCTGAACCTGTAAACTATGTAAACAGCTGAAAGCAGAAAATGGGGCTGTAGCTGAGGACATGGGCCCCAATGAGTAGATTTGAGAGAAGTTTCAGTGCCTCAGGCTTGGCACTGAGTGCATCCTATATCCATGACCTGTCCCTGCAGAATTATATGAAAGATACTTGAGCTGCCCCTGTATATATTCACATTTATATATAAATATAGAGAGTATAAATATATTTATTTATTTTTTCCTGAGACAGGATCTTGGTGTTGTTCAGGCTGGTCTTGAACTCCTGGCCTCAAGTACTCCCTTGCCTGGACCTCCCAGGTAACTGGGACAACAAGTGCACACTACCAGGCCCAGTGGTAGAGGTCTTGCTTTATTTTAGAGCTGCCTTCTAATTATTATTTTTCAAATACATTTTATTTTATTTTATCCCATTCCCCCTCAACTAATTATTTTTATTTATTTATTTATTTATTTATTGGTTTTTTTAAATGATATCTTTTTTTTTTTTGGTATCAGGGATCGAACTCGGGACCTTGCACTTGTGAGGCAGGTGGCGGCACCACTGAGCTAAATCCCCCAACCTATTTATTGGTTTTTTGAGGCAGGGTCTCACCATATAGTCCAGGCTAGTCTCAAATTCATTATGTAGCCCAGGCTGACCTCAAACTTGAGATGATCCTCCTGCCTCAGCCTCCTGAGTGCTCGGATTACAGGTATGAGCTACTATGCCAGCTCAGCTGCCTTCTAATTATATCAGAACATCCAATGCCAAGGCCCACTTTCCTAGTGTCCTGAATTTTGGTGGCAATTCTAATTTTTTTCTCCCTTAGTCAATGTGTTTTCATTTATCAGCTTTTCCTTTTTTTTTTTTTTTTTGTACTGGGGATTGAACTGTCAGCTTTTCCTTTTTAAGAACAGAGATATGGGCTTAGGAGGATATGAGGTAAAGAGAAATAGATGTTGATAAATAAGCCAGAAACGGGCAATGAGAGGGAGGTAGAAGGAGAAGTCCCAAAGAGGAACAGAAAAGGGCTGTGGTGTAGCTCAGTAGTAGAGCACTTGTCTAGTATGAGTCAGGCCCTGGGCTCAACTCTCCAGCACTGATAAATAAACAAAAAAAAGAGAAATTAGGAAGAAAATTCACTGATCCCCTTCTACCTACTCCTAATGGGAGAGCACATCTTCCCTTACATTTCCCCTTACTGGGATTTCTGAACCATATGCAGAGCACCTTCCTGGTTTTTGTTGCTTTGTTGTCATTTCTCAATTTTTTGTTTTTGTTCTTGTTTGCTTGAAACTGGATCTAACTATGTAGTCCAGGCTGGCCTTGAACTCTCAGAGATCCTCCTGCCTCAGCCTCCAGAATACTGTTGGGATTACAGGTGGCTCTGAATTTTTTAAAAGTGAAAAGTAAGCTGGGTTTGGTGGTGCACACCTGTAATCTCAGCACTAAGGAGGCTGAGGCAGGAGGATCACTGTGAGTTCAAGGCTAGCCTGGGCTACATAGTGAGACCCTGTCTCAAAAAAAGTGAAAAGTAATATTGTACATTCACTTGGGAAAAAATTGCAACTTTTAAATTTTCTTTCTTTCTTTTTGGGTGGTGCTGGGGGACAAACCCAGGCCCTTGTGCAATCTAGGCAAATGTTCCACAGTTGAGCTACACTACTAGCCCTGCAACATTTTAAATAGTGTGTTCAATAAAAAATAAGGTTCTCTTTTTACCCTAGATCTCCCCATGGCAACCATGACTACCAGATTGTTTTGTAAACCTCCAGAGCTATACTGTGGATAGTGAAGTCCCTCTTTAATTCCACCTTACATTGTTCCTATTGCCCCTCTCTCTCTACTTTATAGCAAATGGTAGCTACTATTGGCTCTGTTTTGTTTTTGTTTTTTTTGGTACTGGGGATCGAACTCGGGTCCTTGTGCTTTCGAGGCAGGCGCCAGAACCACTGAGCTAAATCCCCAGCCCAGCTCTGTTTTGGATTTATCATTTTCTCATTTACTTAGAATTGGTTCTGTGTGCATACATATATACATTATGTATATAGAGAGAGATAGGAGTGGAAGGGTCATGTGACACATAATGATATTTTAGTAAGGATAGACCACATATACTTTGGTGATTCCAAAACATATTGCCTCAGCCAGGCATGGAGGAGTGCATGTCCAGCCTGGGCAACTTAGCAAGACCCTATCTCAATGGGGATTTAGCTCAGTGGTTTCACCGCCTGTTGGGCAAGCGCAAGGACCCAAGTTCAATCCCCAGTACCAAAAAAAAAAAAGTCAACAATGGAAGATGCTATCTCAAAATAAAAAATAGCCTGCATTATAGCTTAGCTCAATCCCTTGTGCTGAAAAAAAAAAAAGATTATATTGCCCTAAATTGTCTGGCATACATAAGACAGCTCTGGGTTCAATCCCAGCACCACACACACACACACACACACACACACACACACACACACACACGCACAGATTATCTCACCTAGTGACATGGTAGTTGTCTTTGTGTAAATGGACTCTATACTGTTTCCACAAGGTTGAAATCACCTAGTGACACTTTTTTCAGACTACTTCCCTGTTGTTAAGCAATCTATGACTGCATGTATATACTATAAATGTGTGTAGATATATAGAACTATATGCACACACATATATAGTATGTGTATATATATTTATATGTATATTTTACCTTTTTTTGGTACTAAGAATCAATTTAGGACCTTGTGCTTCCCAGGCAGGTGCAACGCCACTGAGCTACATTCCTGGCCCTATGTACATATTTTAATAGTACTCAAAATAGTATTCAATCATTTTTTAAATATTCTCAGCCTTTTTTAAAGTTTTTTTTTTTGAGACAGGGTCTTTCTGTGTAGGTCAGACTGACCTTGAACTCACTACATAGTCCAGGGTGGCCTCAAACTCACGACAATCCTACTACTTCAACTTCTGAATGCTAGGATTACAGCTATGCACCAGCATGCCTGGTTTCCTTTTTTAAAATTCTGAGTTAGGGCCTTGCTAAATTGCTAAGTTTTCCAGATTGGGCTCAAAATTGTAATCCTCCTGCCTCAGCCTCCCAGAGTGCTGGGATTTACAGGCTTAATAAACACTTAGCCTCTTTAGGGAACAGAGGTTGAAAAATGATTTTTTTTCTTTTTTTTTTGGTATGGGGATCCAACTGGGGACCTTGGGCTTGCAAGACAGGCAGCAGAACCACTGAGCTAAATTCCCAGCCCTTTAATGATTTGTGACATAGGTTCTTTCTAAATTGCTAAGTTGCCCTAGGGCAGTGTTAGGGAACCTTTTACAGACCAAGTGCAACCCACTTATTTATCACAAAGTGCCAACACTACAATTAAATCTGAATACTGAGTTTAGAAAAAACAACTCATAGGTTAGCATCTTTTGTTTCAGAAGAAAAACACAATAACAGAGCCTTCAATGATACAAACAGCATTTTATTGAAAGGTAAAAGTTTGCATTTGGTGTGCTTTTACACAATGTGATCCTTGCTGTTTTATGCATGCTGATAATTTGCCAAACCTTGGCTCACATTTCATTAGTTTGAGAGCAGCATATATAGCACTAAGGTCATCTGTTAGTCTGTTTCTTATATCAGATTTGATATAATTCAAAGCTGAAAACAGCTGTTCACAAGCATAAGATGATCCAAACAAAGTAAGAAAAGCAATCCCAAGTGCTTTCATTGACTTAAAAGTATTTGGTAGTGGGCCGGGGATTTAGCTCAGTGGTGCTTCACCTGGCTCATAAGTGCAAAGTCCTTAATTCAATCCCCAGTATTGGAAAAAATATTATTTGGCAGAGAATTCTACACTTTAAGGATTTCATTTTCAGAACTACCAACTATAGTGTCCTTTGTCATTCCATCACCTGCTATCTTCCCATGTTGCATGCAGGTCATAGAATTTATTTTTCCAGATAGAGCTCTCTTGAAATTCCAATAGCTCCATTTCTAGATTTCCAGAATCTAACCTGTATAAGCAGGAAAGATCAAGTTCTTCAAATCTGGCTTTATCTGGAGAAGTAAGAAAACACAAGGTTGTCTCCATCTTACGGAACTATAAAAATCCGTTACTAAAATTCTCCTTTGCAGCTGCTACAATGCTAGAAAATTCCTTTCCTGATGGCTTGTAGGATTGTCTGCAAATGTAGAATTTTCTAAATGGATTTTTAGATTTGGAAAATATTTCAACTGCCTACTTTCAAAGTCTAGGGTGATTTAGCTTGTGTGCCAGCAGTGAGGGCTCTGCGTGCCCACTGCAAAATGGATGCCATAGGTTCACCACAACTGCCTTAGGGTCTCACTAAGTCACTAAGTTGCCTGGGCTCAGCTGGAACTTGGGATCCGCCTGCCTCAGTCTCCCAAGGTGGAAGGATTATAGGTGTGCACCACTATTCCTGGCTTCCTCTTATGTATTTATTTATTTTATAATACTTCATTGTCTTTTTTTTTTTTTTGTACCGGGGATTGAACTCGGGTCCTTGCGCTTGAGAAGCAGGGGGGGAAACCACTGAGCTAAATCCCCGGCCCATTTACTTATTTATTTATTTTTATTTTTATGTTTTGGTAGCAGGGATTGAACTCAGGTCCTTGTGCTTGCGCAGCAGGCGGCGAAACTACTGAGCTAAATCCCCGGCCCTTCATTGCCTTTTTGGTCCCCATTTTTTTGGGGTACTGGGGATCGAACTCGGGACCTTGCGCTTGCAAGGCAGGCGACAGAACCATTGAGCTAAATTCCCCGTCCTTTTCATTGCCTTTTTGATGTGGCCAGGCTACTTGTCTTTTTTTTTTTTGGTACTGGGGATCAACTCAGAACCCTGTGCTTTCGATGCAGGTGCGGCACCACTGAGCTTAATCCCCGCCAGGCTACTTGTCTTGTGTGAAGTGACTAGTCTAGCTGTTTTGAGTCATGTTCCTCATTCCAGGTTTATACCTTCATATTGTGTTGGTGTTGAACTTGTTCCTTCATTCTGTAAATGGCAAATTAGATCTAATAGCTTAATTTTAAACACTTAGGAAGTGTGCTTAATAGATGATGCTGTGTATCTATCCCCCCCAGCACATTTTTTTTTTTGGTACCGGGCATCAAATTCGGGTCCTTGCGCTTGAAAAGGCTTTCTTTCTTTCTTTCTTTTTTTTTTTGGTACCGGGCATCAAATTCGGGTCCTTGCGCTTGAAAAGGCTTTCTTTCTTTCTTTCTTTTTTTTTTTGGTACCGGGATCGAACTCAGGTCTTTCCACCTGCGAGGCAGGTGGTAGGCGGCAGGCGGCAGGCAGTGGAACCACTGAGCTAAATCCCCGGCCCTCCAGCACTTTTTTTTGAGAGAGGGTCTCAGTAGCCCAAGCTGACCTTGAACTAGCGTAGATCCTTCTGCCTGAGTCTTCCGAGTGCTGAGATTATAGGCTTGTATGACCATGCCAAGTTTGATGCTGTGTACCTCTTATTGCATCTCATCAAGAACCACGTAAAGTCAAACTTTTCTACTATCAGTGATGCAACATTTAGTCACTTGTGTAAGGTGGTGGTGACAGCCAGAACTCACCTTTTGAAGTTACATTTATTTATTTATTTATTTATTTATTTATTTATTTTTGTACCAGGGATCGAACTCGGGACCTTGAGTTGGCAACGCAGGCGCTGGAACCACTGAGCTAAATCCTCAGTCCATGAAGTTACTTTCTTTTTTTTGGTACCGGGGATCGAACTTGGAACCTTGCGCTTTCGAGGCAGGCGCCGGACCCACTGAGCTAAATCCCGGCCCAAAGTTACTTTTTTGTTTGTTTGTTTGGTTTTTTTTTTTTGGTACCGGGGATCGAACTTGGGACCTTGCGCTTGCAAGGCAGGCGCCGGAACGACTGAGCTAAATCCCCGGCCCAAAGTTACTTTTTTTTAAAGGTGCAATTGCAAATAATCTTTGTGGTGACATTGGGCATCATGAGAATATACTGTTCGTTAATATTTCTTTAAAAACTTTAATGGTTGGTGGCGCTTGTCTGAATCAATTAATATTTCATTATTGGTTTCAGAATGTTGACTACTAACTCGTTCAGTTCTTATACATTTATTAGATGAGACTCTTCATAAAATGGGCTTTCCTCTATCAATTGCTGAACTGTAGTACTTTCTAAATATAACTACAGGGCCGGGGATTTAGCTCAGTGGTTCCGGAGCCTGCCTCCCAAGCGCAAGGTCCCAAGTTCGATCCCCGGTACCAAAAAAAAAAAAAGTAACTATAAATGCTTAATTTTTTCCTTTTAATTACTAATTTTCAGGGTGAGGAGTTGGTGTAATAGTCATTCAATGTGGCAAATTAGTTTTTCTTGATCTTTCTTTTTTTGAGTGTTATTATAGACTCAATGGGTTTTCCTCGGCCTTTCTCTTCTCAAGCCCATTCCTTTCTCCGCTCCTTGATCCATGGCGACTGCCACCCCTCTGCGCACTTACGCCTTTCTTTCCAAGCACGCCGCTAGGGGCCACTAACTTCCTTTACGCACCCATGCTGCTGCTCTATCTCGCAATTTATCCTTCATTACCGCCTGTGGTCTCGCTGGTGCCGACGCATCCAAGGAGCCGCTCTAGGCTTTTGGGAGGCCGTTCGCATCGCGTGAGGAAGGTTTGGACGACGCAGTCGCCTCGACGGCCCCCGGGGCGGTTAGCGCTTCCGGGGTCGAAGGGTGCGCGGGGTTGAAAGCGGGCCGCTCCGCCCCGTCCCCCTCCCAGACCAGCAGAGGCAGCAGCCGGAGCAGCCGCAGCCTGCGCCCTCTCCCGCCCGCCCTCCGCCGCCCTCCGCCCGCCCCCCGGGTCTCTTTCCCCCTTCCTCCTCCGCCCGCCTGCGGGGGCCCCCCTTGCCTTCCAGCCCGCCGCTATTGTTCCGCCTCGGCCTCCCGCGCCTCCCGCCCTTCCCCTTCCCGCCCGCTCCCCTTTTCCCCTCAGTCGCCTCGCGCCTGCAGGTAAGCTTAAAAATTTTCCTCCGCCTCCGGCTATAGCCCCTATTTCCTTTCAGGCCTTGTTTCTTGGCGGTCTCTGGCCCTACTCTCGAGCCCCGGCCTCTCGTAGTCCAGCGTTTGCGCCTGGCACCCTCACCCTGCCTGGCTGGCCATTCACGCGAGGCCCTGGTTCCGGCGCGGCCTACTAGGCCTCGCGCAAGGCCTGTTTCTCCCCCCTCCCCCCCGCCTTTTCCCGGTGGCGGCTGCGCAGGAGTCAAGGAGGGCGCGCGCGCGGTAGGGGGGGCGGCGGTGGATTTGTTGGTTGAGGGGGGTGGGGAGGCGATGGCCGGCTTGCTGGCCCGGCGGGTGAGCGCGGCTCCCCGCGGGGGTCAGGCGCTGGCGCAGCCACACGAGGAGGCGCTACTCGTCCGGCCCCTCCCCTTGGATCGCAGCGCCCCCCCCCGACCGAACCGTTTATTTCTCCCCCCTCTTTTCTAGTCGGAAAAAGGGGGGACTTTTTTTTTTTTTAAAGTGAAAAATGCTTGGATTACCCAGGGGAGGGGGGCTCCAAGTTACCGAGTTATTCGGAACATTCTTTCAGGGTAACAGATTTTGAAATGACAAAATGCCTGCCGATAAAATCCCAGAACGAGCTATTTATAGAGGAGTAATACATTGCAGGATTAACAGCTGGATTCCTGGGACGGGACACATGTATACTGACCTAGTCAGGAGAGAAAGATGACAGGATTTCTTGGAGTATTACATGGTTTGGAGTTAAAAATGCACCTTTGTGCTTTACCTCAGGAAACGGCTTCAAATTTTCAATTTTCTTGTTCTTTCGAATTTGCAGTACTGTGGCATTTATAAATGCTTCCTATTACATCGGAAAGAGAACAGTACTTAAACTGCCAGATTTTTACCGTATCTTATTAAAAAAAATAATGCTGATAGACCCAACACTCCCACCTCCTGCCAAGCATTGTTTTCCCATGAGTGAAAAGTGTCAACTTGTGGGTTTTTGGCAGCAATTAACTGTATTCTGAAAACTAGGGAAATGATGTTTTTTAGAGATGCACTTATATAATCACTTATATTCTGAAATAGCCGGGGGACAGTTTTCCATATGCAGAATAGGTGGCACCTAGTTAAGTTAAAAACGTTTTAGGGTATGTATGGGCTTTGTGGTACAGCCCTATTAAAACTGTCTGGTTGTGTGAACGTGGAAAATAGCTGTAGGAGGAGAGAGAGAGCGATGATGTTGAATTTTGAAGGGATGGCTACTTCCCATGGCATTGGAGAAATTTGACAGAACTTGGGAGATTCTTTTAAAAGCTATCAGAATTAGGTGCTAAGAATATACTGAAGACAAAAGATATATCCAAATCCAAGTTCTTTCTATACATTACTGGTTATTCCAGAACAGAACTGTTTGGAACACTGTTTCAGGGCACGAGTGGGAATACTGTCCTGGATAGAAAGCATTGCTGTTGTTTAAAACAATAACAACATACATATTTAGCAATACTGGTTTTATTTTAATTTGTTTTCTTTGAATAAAAAATGAATAGTAATGAAGCTTAATACATAGAAGCAAGGAAGAGTTCCCATGTGTAATGGTCAAGTTGGGTTGGGAGAAGGAATAGGAGAAAAGTACTTAATTGTACTTAATATATAGAGTCATATCCCAAAGGACAGCATGGAATGCTGGCATACATTGGCGATATCTCAGATAATGTCTTTTTTGGAGAGGTTGTTGACCTAAATCTTTAAAAAAAAAATCATTTAATGTCATCCATCAGTATCTGAAATTTGTAATATGGGGTGCATCTGAATTTCTTTATCTAGAAATTGATGCTGCTACTGTAAGACAATTTACATGTGTTCCCTGGCTTTCTGTTCTGCTCCCCAATAGGAAGCAAAAGGTTATTTTTTGCCCAGGTATTTCTGAATCTTTTTTGAAGCCTGTTCTGCTGAAGGACAACTGGGTGCACGTTCAGCAGTTCATTTAGAACCATTGCCAGTGAAGGGAATGTTCTTTATCCTGAGAGTCAGCAGAAACCCTCTTATTAATGTGAGCAAACTGGAAAGTCGCCTTCTGTGTGCTGTAACAGAACCTGAGCTGTAATGTTACGTAGTTGTGCTGAGTGTGTGAGTCTAGTAGGTTTAAGGAAAATAATTAGAAAATACTGATACTGGTGAAAATAACTGGGAAATAATTCCCATTTTGCTTCTCTGATTTTGGTCATGTTTGCATTTCAGTTTTTGGCTTTGACCCCCACCAGTGACCAAAGACTTGACCACTCAAAGTCCAGCTCCCCATAATACTCAACATGGACACCGGTGTGATTGAAGGTGGATTAAATGTCACTCTCACCATCCGGCTACTTATGCATGGAAAGGTATGCACCAATTTGGGAAATTGGGTCATAGTAACTGCTAAGGGAGGAGGCAGGAAGAGCAGACCTGCATCTTGGAGCTCATCAGATTAGCACTGTGGGACATCTGGCTTTAGCACTCTTCTCTAATGAATTAATGTGAAAGTGGTAGGGAAATGGACAGATTCTAGTAGGAAGCTCCACTGAACAGGAAAGGCTTAGCTAGAGGTTAGAGCCAAAGACCACTTCTTATCTGGATGGCAAGATTTTTCTAATGGATCTTGCTATAACTTACAGATTTCCCAGGTAATTTTAAGGAACATTAAGGGGGGCATAGTTGGTATTTTAAAAAATAACTTAATGTTAAATACAAAGGCATGTATTTAATCACTCTTGTATGATTAGTCCTTCAAAATTCAACAGCTTCACTTTTTTTTTTTTTGGTACCGGGGATTGAACTGGGGACCTTGCAGTTTTGAGGCAGGCAGAGGAACCACTGAGCTAAATCCCCGGCCTAGCTTCACTCCTAATGATAGCTTCACTTTTGAATTCTTCTTTTTTTTCACTCTTGAATTCTTGAGTGAAGAAAAGAACAAGCTGCCCCCCCATATATGGTAAAATTTTTTCATCCTTTGAGGGTAGTATTTAGTTAGTATAGGTAGCAGTTGGTTAGCTGAACAGTTAGAAATTACTTTTTTTGGGCTGGGGATTTAGCTCAGTGGTTTCGTTGCCTGCTGTGCAAGCGCAAGGACCGGAGTTTGATCCCTGGTACCAAAAAAAAGAAAAAGAAAAAGAAATTGCTTTTTTTGTTTGTCTGGGTTTGTGGTTTTTTTGGGGTGGGGTGGGGTGGACAGAGTCTTGCTATGTAGTCCAGGTTGGTCTTGAACTCAAAGCAATCCTCCTGCCTTAGCCTCTTGAGTGCTAGGATTACAGGCGTGCCCCACTATGCCCAGCTAGAAATTACTTTTTGTTTTGAGACAGGGTCTCACTGTGTAGTTCAGGCTGGCCTTGAACTCACTATGTGCCCAGGCTGGCCTCGAAATGTCAATGATCCTCCTGTCTCAGCCTCCAAAGTTCTAGGGTTACAGGTGTGTGCCACCACACCTGGCTGAAATTACTTTTCATGATAATGAATGTTTTTGAGTTTCCTCTTATTGATACTAGTTTTGTCCATTGCAGGAAGTTGGCAGTATCATCGGAAAGGTGAGAACATTTTTCTTCAACTGAAATAACTATTTAGTCACCCGGGGTTGAAATAGCAATTTGAGCTCATGCTTGACTTTTACTTTTACAGAAAGGAGAGTCAGTTAAGAAGATGCGCGAGGAGGTAAGTTATGTGGGACTTTGGGGTTGTTAACCTTGACAAGTGAAAAACGTGAAAAACAAGTGATGATTTCATGGGACGATCTCAATAGGGAAAGCCTGTCTTTTTCTGATTCTGTTTGTTTTTTGTTTTTACTGTGCTGGGGATCAAACCTGGGGCCTTGAACATGTTAGGCAAGTGCTCCACCACTAAGCTATATTCCCAGCCCTGGCTCAGATTTTTTTTTCTTTTTTTTTTTCTTTTGAGACAGGGTGTTTCTATGCAGCTCAGGCTGGTCTCAAACTCGTGATCCTCCTGCCTCAGCCTCCCCAGTGCTGGGAATACAGGCATTCGCCATCATGCCCAGCTGTGGCTCAAGATTTCTGTAATGACACTGTGCTGGGAAATAATTTTCTGACAGATCTCAGAAGTAATTCAAAACTTGAGGCAGCTAGTCTAGACTGTATTCAAGGACAAACATGGACAGGCTTAGAAATGATGCTGACTTTTTTATATGTAGGCAGTTTCTTGTCCCTGTATGTATCCTGTACATTGTCAGATATTTTTCAGTAGTTAAAGTACTTTTGTTTCTTTTCCTTATGCAGAGTGGTGCACGTATCAACATCTCAGAAGGGAATTGTCCTGAGCGAATTATCACTTTGGCTGGACCCACTAATGCCATCTTCAAAGCCTTTGCTATGATCATTGACAAACTGGAAGAGGTTAGTTCTTCCTTCTCTGTTTTTATTTTTTATTATTTTCTTCCAGTAGGGGTGATACTGTGTTGCCTAAACTGATTTCAAAACTCCTGGGCTCAAGAAATCCTCTTGGGGCCTGGGGATTTAGCTCAGTGGTTCCACCCCCTGCCTCAAGCGCAGGGTCCCAAGTTCGATCCCTGGTACCCCAAAAAAATTCCTCTTAACTTAGTCCCTTATAGCTGGGACTATAAGAATGTAGCACTTGTGGCGGTGCATGCCTGCAATCCCAGCACTCGGGAGCCAGAGGTTGCCTTTGGTTCAAGGCTAGCCTGGGCTACATAGTTCAGGGCCAGCCTGAACTACAAAGAGAGACCTTGTCTCAAAAAACCAAAAAAAAAAATGAAGCCCTATACCCAGCAGAAAAGACACTCTTTTTTGTTTTGTTTTGGTTTTAGTTTTTATTTATTTAGCTGTGCTGGGCATCCACCATGTTAGGCAAATACTCCCCCTCAGAGAATGCTCCAGCCCCTTTAAAATTTTCCTTTTCTTTCTTTTAAATTTCTTGGCCAATGGTTTTGAAGTTATACCATTGCTGCTTCAGTGAACTTTATACTCTAATTTAAAAGTTGAGTGAACTAAATTTTTTTTTTTTTAATTTTTTTTTTTTTGGTACTGGGGATTGAACTCCGGTCCTTGTGCTTGCACAACAGGCAGCGAAACCACTGAGCTAAATCCCTGGCCCAAGTGAACTAAATTAATGTGCTTTTGTTAGGAGTCCTGCCAGACACTATACAGTTCCAACTTTGGGTTCTGTTATAGTAAATGTGTGTGTATCTTTAAAAAAGTACACACACACAGACACTAGTAATGTGTTGAGATTATACTTGGAAGGAGAGCAGTAGGTTATCAGAGGCAAAATAACCATGCCAGGGGTTTTATTAGACCTCTCCCCCCCATCAAAGCTTCAGAGTCTGAACATCCATTGTCATAGGTCACGTGCTCAGCTTCTCTCCGTTTCTCCCTTAATGCATCTAGTTGAAGAGTATTGCTTGGTTAGTGGTTGGTTAATGGTGCCTGAAATCTTATCTAGAGCACAATTTTAATTTTCCTTAGGTTTAAACAGCTTTGTGCATGCTGGCAAGTGCTGTATCACTGAGCTACACTCTAGCCCTAGAAAGGGCAGGACCCTGTTAATCCAGAATTGGTGGCTTAAATAACATGGGAAACATACTGTTTGTTGAAGGAAGAAACATGCTTGACTTAAGGGTCTTAAGTAGCTTCTCAGTCTTCACTATGACCTGGAGATTAGGCTGAGAAGTGATATTCAAACCACTTAATTTGTTTTTTAATTTTTTTTTTGGCCTGGTACTGAGGAATGAACCCAGGTCCTCTGCACTAAGCTACTTCCCCAGCCCTTTTTTGTTACTTTGACTCAGAGTGTCACTAAGCTATCTAGGTTGGTCCCAAACTTGAGGATCCTGCTGCCTCATCCTTCCAGAGTGCTGGGATTACAGGCACATGGCCCCATGCCTGGCCCCACATAATCTATAGAAGGTTAAACTTTTGTTTTTGAGACTGCATCTTACTACATAGTTCAGGCTGGCCTTGAATTCACTACCCCAGGCTGGCCTAGTGCTGGGATTATAGGCATGTACTGTCATATCCTATAGACTTTTTTCTTTTAACAAGGTTTCTAAGTTGCTGTGTTACGCAGGCTAGGTAGAACTGTGATCCTCCTGCCTCAGCGTCCCGTAATGCTGGGATCACCAGTGTACCGAACTAAGCTTGGCTTTTTAAATTATTTAACAAGCCTGTGACTTGTCTTTTCAAATTTTTTTTTTGTACCGGGGAATCGAACTCGGGACCTTGTGCTTTCGAGGCAGGCGGTGGAACCACTAAGCTAAATCCCTGGCCGAGGCCTGGCTTTTTTAAACTTTGTAATCTTTAGTTTCTGTAAGACCACAGACTTGATTTGAATTGGGTTACAATAGTTCATCTTTTGTGTGAGTGATATTGTGCATGTTGAACCTAGACCCTCACACTAAACTACATCCTCAGCTCTTTTTAAAATTTTGAGACAGGGTCTTGTTAAATTACCCATATGGGTAATTTGCATCCTCCTGCCTCAGCCTTCTAGAATTCTTGGATTACAGGCATATCACCATGCTCAGCTTGTCTAGCGCCTTAGATCACATAGCTACACTACCACATGACTCAGCTTATCTTTTTCACTGATTGATTTAATGTTAACATAAATGTTTTTCCTATTGCTTATTCAACTCTTAATTTGTAAAATAATTGCTTTTCTCTTATCAAGTGCACTTTCCCAGGATGAAGGAAAATAAATTTAATGCTGTATTGTTTTCTTTTTTTTTTTGTACTGGGGATCGAACTGAGGACCTTGAGCTAATGAGGCGGGCATGGTACCACTGAGCTAAATCGTGGGCCCAAATTTGCGCTATTTCTGAGGGAGTTTGTTTTGGTTTTTTTTATTTTTTGGTACCAGTGATTGAACTCAGGACCTTGCGCTTGCGAGGCATGTGGCGAAACCACTGAGCTAAATCCCCAGCCTTTCTGAGGGAGTTTGTAAAAAAGTTTTCTTCACTTTAGTTTGTTGGGGATTTGGTATTTGAAGCTTGTCAGTTTAGTTAATGACATGACTTGTCTTGTACAAAATCAAGATTCTTGTAAGTGGTTTATTTATGGAAGTTATGGGTTCTCAGGGATCTGTTTAAGCTTGTCTGTCTGGTATCCTAATTTTTTTTTTTTTTATAGGACATCAGCAGCTCTATGACCAATAGCACAGCTGCCAGTAGACCCCCAGTCACTCTGAGGCTGGTGGTTCCTGCTAGTCAGTGTGGCTCTCTCATTGGAAAAGGAGGTTGCAAGATCAAGGAAATACGAGAGGTATTTCTTCCTATAGCTTGCATTAGATGAGAAGACTTAACTAAAGTAACAATCTGGGAAGACCAATGTATACTGGTAATAAAAGTTACTATACAATTGATTGCTTTAACGTATCTCATAGATAATTGTTTAATTAATTTGTATGCTGGAGATTGAACCTAGGGTCCTAAGCATGCTAGGCAAGAACTCTTGTACTAAGCTGCTTGTGCCAGTCCTTTTGCTTTCCTCCTTCCTTTTTGTTTTTTCTAATACTGGGGATCAAACTCAGGACCTTGCACTTTCGAGCCAGGCGGCAGAACCACTGAGCTAAATCCCTGGCCCCCTCCTTTCTTTTTTTAAAATTGGCCAGTCGGGTCTTAACACCTGGACGCAAACAATCCTGCCTCATCTTCCTGAGTATCTGAGACTACATGTGAGCACCACTGTGCCTGGGTCAATTCATGTTTTTTTGTTTGTTTTTCCAGTTCATAAATTTTAATACCAACCACAGCTGGGAGTTGTGGCACACCTGTAGTCTGGGAGGCTCAGGCAGGAGGACTGTAAATTCCAGCCCAGGTTGAGGAGTTAGTGACTTAGGGAGACCCTGTCTCAAAAAGGGCTGGAGGTGTAGTAGTTGAGTGTGAAGGTTCATTTCTTACTGCCAAAACACAGAATGACCAGAATATGCGAAAGTTTACTAAAATTTCCAACTCTTGCACATAATTTCCATTTCTTTTTTTTGTTTTTGTTTTTGGTACCGGGGATTGAACTCGGGACCTTGTGTTTTCAAGGCAGGCCCCAGAACCACTGAGCTAAATCCCCAGCCCATAATTTCCATTTCTTTTGTAACTTTGCATAGTTTTGTAACTTTCCCATGAGGCTGTATTTTTCATAATCAAAGTGACAATAGTTTGATATGTAATTATATTTTCTTGGCCAAACTAACCACCAAGGGGAAAAGGGGGAGGTACATTAGGATACAATTGGAACCCTATTCGTTTTTTTTTTTTTTTGGAGGCCAGGTCTTGCTACGTAGTTCAGGTTGTAGCCCAGGAAGGCCTTGAACTCACGGTGATCCTCCTGCTTCAGCTTCCCAAGTGATGGGATTACAGGCATGCGACACCACTTCCTGCTTCTTACTCCTTTTTTTTTTTTGGTACCAGGTATCAAACTTGGGACTTTGCGCTCGTGAGGCAGGCGACGAACCACTGAGCTAAATCCCTGGCCCATTTATTCCCTTTTTAATAATGGCAGTTGGGTTGAATTATGGAAGTTTTTAATTGTATCTGGTTATTACCAGAGTTGGTGTTGGGATGAAGCCTGAATAATTTCTAAAGAAATTTTGTTGGTGTCTTGGGAACCTTGTAAATGCTGTGAGAACAGGTGTTGGTTTTGTTAATATATCAGAAAGTATTTGAAATGGTGCCTGGCACGTAGAATGGGCTTGACATTAATATTTGTTGGATAAACAAATGAGAGGTGAATAATATTTGTGGAGATTGTTGTTTTCCTATCTTTTTTAAAAGGTTTTTTTTTTTTTTTTTTTTTTGAGTTAGTGTATTGCTGTGTAGTGCAGGCTGGCCTCAAATTTGTGGTGATCCTGCCTCAAGTGGCGGTATCACAGGCATGTACCATCATGCCTGGTTTGGCCCATGGAACTAACACTTGCTGAGAGGATACTGTGTAGGACCTTTTTCTTGAGAGTAGGTTAAAT
This sequence comes from Heterocephalus glaber, assembly GCF_000247695.1. Next base: position 1,562,281 of record NW_004624904.1, read on the forward strand.
TTAGGCTGTTATTCAGGGTTACTCTTGTCTTTCAGAGGCAAATTTATTTTTAACTTCATTAAACTACTATCTGGAATAAGGGAATAGTAGGAAGGAGGAGATGGGATAAATTTGTGGCTGGCAGGAATTGGAAGAACATGAGTTGTTTCTGATTTTCAATTTCTTCTTACCCAAAGAGTACAGGGGCTCAGGTTCAGGTGGCAGGGGATATGCTCCCCAACTCAACTGAGCGGGCTATCACCATTGCTGGCATCCCGCAGTCCATCATTGAGTGTGTCAAACAGATCTGCGTGGTCATGTTGGAGGTAAGCCCTCAGGCTCATGCTGGGAGTGGGGGGAGGGTGATTCTGAGGACAGAAGAACTGATCTATATTTAGTAAGACTAGAATTAGGTGAAGCTCTTGGAAACCTCCAATGGGGGATGGGGAAAGATGTTCCCTGCGTTCATATTTTCCTTCCCCCATCTTTGATTTTTAATTATGGTCTGTGCAAAAATAGAAATGGCTAAGCAGCAATGAACTTTTGGTTCATAGCAATTCTAGCAGAATTGGTAGGGGAAGATGGGAAGATTGACTACTTGGACCTAGTGGAGAAAAGCTGCATTTAGGTTCCTGAAATGCTAAGTTGCTTTTGCAATGCTGCATTTGGTTACAAGGAACTTTCACACATTCTTTAATTTCTTTTCTTTCTTTTTTTTTTTTTTTGGTACTGGAGATTGAACTTGGGACCCCTGCGCTCAAGAGGCAGGCGCCAGAACCACTGAGCTAAGTCCCCAGCCCACATTCTTTAATTTCTTAATTAAAAAAGGACATAGAATGGCAGTTATATTAGAATTAAAAAATAGCCGGGCATTTAGCTCAGTGGTTTTGCCGCCTGCTGCGCAAGTGCAAGGACCCAAGTTCGATCCCTGGTACCAAAAAAAAAAAGAAATGTATCTATAGTGTTGTGTTGTCACACACCCACCACCACCACTACCACCACAAATTGAACCCACGGGCTTCACATTGAGCTACAGCACTTCCTGTCCCTCTTATTTTATATTGAGGCAGAGTGTTGCTAAGTTACTGTGTAATGTAGCCCAGGCTGGGTTTGAACTTGTGTTCCTTCTGCCTCAGCCTTCAAGAATGATGGGATTACAGGCATGTGCCACTGTGTTTCTGAATGCCTTATGAGTTCCTGTTTAATACTGTTAGTCTATTAAAAGGATAGCAAAATTAAGGGTAGTTAAACTGTTTTTAGAGTTCCATGGGGTTGGTCCTTTCAAAAAAGAAAGTTTAATTTCCAAGTAGAGTATAGAAAAATCTTCATTGAAAACTTTGAACTATTTACAGATGGTATGTGTATTAACCAAGCCATAATACTTGGGTTCTTTATTTCCTGTTCAGACCAAAATGTAAGTCCTAAAAATTGCCAACTAAAATATACATGTGGGGCTTGGGGATTTAGCTCAGTAGTTCTGGTGCCTGCCTTGCAAGCGCAAGGTCCTGAGTTCGATCCCCAGTACCCAAAAAAAAAAAAAGTACATGTGGAAGTATTTCCTGCTTATAAAATTTATTTTATAATGTGGACTAGTGCCTAGAATTATTTAAGGGGTATCTGCCTTGAGAATAATATAAGCTTTGTAGTCCATGGACTATTTTAAGGCTTAAAAGTACTAGGCCGGGTATGGTGGTGCATACCTGTAATTCCAGTGCTTGGGAGGCTGAGACAGGAGGATCGCTCTGAGTTCAAGGCCAACCTGGGCTATATGGTGAGCTCAAGGCCAGCCTGAACTAAAAAAATGAGACCCTGTCTCAAAAAACCAAAAAATGAGGGTGGGGGATACTGTGGGTAATTTGAGATTAGATTTAGCCACAGACAACTTGCTGGGCAAAGGGATGAAAATAAAAGATTTTAATTTAACTGACCTGTGTGTGCTAAAGCCACACAGCTGAAGCAGCTTTGAAACCTTATCTCTTTTTGTTTTTTTCCCCTCTGACTCTCTCCCAGTCCCCCCCGAAGGGCGTGACCATCCCGTACCGGCCCAAGCCATCAAGTTCTCCAGTCATCTTTGCAGGTGGTCAGGTAAGAAAATTCTTATTGGTGGGCTACAGTGAACAGAGATTATATTTCAAATGTCAGCTTTGCCAGCAGTACACCAGACCCACTCTGCATGCTTGCTGAGACCTATATCCTGGCATAATATGACTTGCTTCTAGTTTGATTTTTTGTACTGGAGAAAGCCTTGAATGCCAAGCCCTTATTTAATTTTTAGCAGGCAATGGAAGTTTTGTAGGCACTTGGAAGAGGTAACTTATTTGGTAATTTAAGGTGGGTTGTGGTTTAGAACAAAGTTAAATTGCCTTGGTGTCACTACTTCTGTCCCTGTTCCCACTCCATCCATGCTTTTGTATGTATGGGGTAATCTTTAGAGGCCTGAGTAAAGGTAGTAGAATTGGACCTCTGAAGGAGATCTGGATGCTGGTCTCAAATTGAGGACTCCTGAACTTGAGTGCCCTACAAACTTCCCCTTCCCTCCACCTCACCTCCCCTATTCCTACCCCTTCATTCCCAAACTCCAGTGTGTTGTCCCTCAGGCTCTTCCTTGTAAACACTGGTTTGAACCCATTTGGCATAACACATCAGCTGGGATAAAAGTTCAGCGTGCCAGAATAGGGGGGAGAGCATGTTGGGCTGTGGTGCTGTGACCTTTGGTGTTAGAGCAAGAACACCAAAGCACTCCCTTGACCTGCTCCTTCTTCACCAACCTAAACTCTTCATCTTTGACACATGGTTTGTTCTCAAGCACCATAGTCATTTTATGCTTTGGTTAGTATTTGAGGAATAGGTAGGTCAGTTTTTAAAATACTGAGATTCAGGTTGAAACAGCAACCTTTGTTTTGGTAGCCACATGAGCAAATGCATTGCTCAAAGGGTCTTTTCCCACTTGGATCTAGCTTGTTAAATGAGAATAAGAGTCTTTAATCTATTATTTGTATTTGACCCGGAAGCCATTTAGAAGGGAAGCATAGTCTTGAAGTCTATCTCACTCACGTTTAACTGAATTGGCATAAAACTGTTGGGGAACTGAAGTTCATTATATAGTTCTTGGAGCTTCACAAGAAGTTAACCATGTCACAGTGTTATTGGGGCAGGTTAGTACCTTTCATTAGCAGTAATCTTTTATAAATTGGTTTGGTGAAAGGGCTGTCAGTCTGTATATTGGGTAGGATAAGCAAAGGCTTAGAGACAGTGTAGTGAGGAGGGTTAGCTTTAGGAATTTTCCCTTCTTACCTGGAACTCCAGGTTCCTGCTCTTCTGGATTCTCCTCCATTTGGAATTCAAAGAAGTCCCATGCTGTGTGGCAGCAGTCTTGTCTACTTAAGTTCTTCCCTTTTTCCCTTCTCTTCCTCCCCCTCTGTACCTCTTTGCTTCCCTGCCCTCCCTTCCTTTTATTCAGTTGACCACCCTCTAATAAAGCTTGCAGCTTCTTCCATGAGTTGCCCTGTCATGGATCATTCCCATGGCCTTTTTTGTATGGACCAGTTCATACAGTGTTCACAGATGGACCTGTGTCTTTTGTTCCTTTGTGGGAAAGTGAGCTCTGTAGGGGTTCAGCTTAGTCCCACACTGACCAGGAGCTGGCATCGGCTGTTGTCCCACCCCTTCATTCCTAATGAAAATAACCCAATTGTGCAGTGTGAAATCTGCCACTAGGTAACTTTTTTTTTTTTTTAATTTACTGATTACAGCTCGTTTCAAATTTGTGTCGTGAGCTCCTTTTTAAAGGAAAAAGGAAAAAATAAACAACTTTTTTTGTGTGAATTTCATGCTGGTGACAAGGTGCCGGATTGACAGCCCTGGAGACTGAAATCCTCTATTTATCCACAGGACAGGTACAGCACAGGCAGCGACAGTGCGAGCTTTCCCCACACCACCCCGTCCATGTGCCTCAACCCTGACCTGGAGGGACCACCTCTAGAGGTGAGAGGGGATGTTCAGTCTCCAAGGCTCACTCAATCCTTCCGCCTCAGCCGAGACTGCCAACACGCGGGGGGCCAGTGGCGCTGGTGATTTTTATGCTGTGGACACCACCTGTCCACGGGGACCTGGACTGACCCCCCCCACCTCATTTCACACAGGCCGCGTAGCCCACCAGATGGTAACACCAACTCTTTTTTAAAAAATTTTTTATTTTTTTTTATTTTTGGTTCAACCCCTCCTCCCCCGTCCCATTCCTCCCACCCCATTTTCACCTTTCTCCCACCCCTACCTGGGTGTACTTTTGGGGGTACTGGCCACAGTGATGTGAGAAACTTCACATCCTGTTAACCAGCCAATCCTTCCTTCCCTTCCCTTTTCCCTTTTCCTCTTTGTCCCACACCCCATTGCCCTGAAGACCCAGCTCCCTTTTTGGGAGGTCATGGTGTGGTGGGAGGAGGGCGTAGTGGGAGCTGCAAGTGCCTTTTATGGAGGGGAGGTGGGAAAAGACAGGATTTAGGGCATAGTGATTTTTGTGTTCCGTGGTCAGCTCCCTAGTGTTAGGGATCCAGCTAGCTTGTAGTGTACTAAAGGTCTTTAGGCAGATGTTAGAGAAAAATACGGGAAAGGGAAGTGCTTCAAAACACATCTTGTAAGATTGTGGCAGATACCAATCATTCACAGTACCACAGTTGGTAGAAGGGTTGGGGTGGGGAGGGAAGAAACCATTTTCCCTCCTAGGCTGTCTTTTATGCAGGGAGAAAGAAGGGGCCTTGGTCAGTGGAGGCATTGCTTAATCTCATTTCCCACATTTTCATTAAGAACCAGATAAGTGTATTTTGCCTTCATTGCCGGGAACTTGGCTACCTTTATAGGATCCCTGGAATAAAGTCACTTTCAAAGAAGGCCAGTTTGGGTCTGACTGTATATGTGAGAGTCCATCTACTGCCTCAATCCCTGGCCGCCCCATTCTCTAATTCACCTCTGGCTTCATGGCTAGTTGAAATCTTGTTTCCCTCCTCCCCCTCCCACTGGGTGGCTGTCCATGATTGGTTTTTAATAGGAATTGTTTTCCTCCTTTTGTAGGCCTATACCATTCAAGGACAGTATGCCATTCCACAGCCAGATGTAAGTTTGGTTTTTACTTCTTGTTTTGAAATGTCCCTCTCCCATCCAAAATTGTCTTGACTCCTTTCTCCCAAGTAGCCCGAAATGAGTTGGGTCTTAAACATTGGCAGTATTGTTATCTTCTGAAGGTGAACTACCTATTTTGGCCCTTAAATAATCTTTAACCAGTGCTTAGTAGAATTTTGTATGCTTTTTGACATTTAACCTCTGGAAATTATTGCCTTCTACTTTTTTCCATGTTTCAGATTACTTTATCTAAAAGAGGTGTTCCATGGTTTACTGTCATTTGTCATCTCAGGGCACGGTTTAAATTAACAGTGAACTGTGCTTCCTTGTGTAGAGTCTTCCTTTTCATGGGGAGGGGTAGTGAAATACTGGATGTGCCCTTGGGTACTCCTCAATATGAGGTAACAATATTTGGAGTGGGTTTGGAGGGCTTTACTGATCAGGGAAAGAAAAAGGAAGTTGAACATTTGGGAATTCAACTCAGTAAAACTTTAACACTAAAAACTTATTTAAAAGTGCTGGTATTTAGACCTTGTTTAAGGGCATTTCTTTCTGTATTCTTCCTTTATTCTTACTAACCTTTTTAGGTGCTGAGCACATTAGACTTGGAAAGTTGAGACTGGCTCTTGGTTAGTGTAGGCCCCAGGAGAGGGAAGTAGATCTGAGGAGGGATTGTTTTACAATAGCCAGGTTAGTTTATATAGGTGAATAAAAACAGCTGTAGACATCAGTGGTGTGTACTAAACCCAGTTTGCTTTCTTTCTAATCTCTCTTCTTGCAGTCTCCCTGCCCTCCTCATTTCCTTCCCTATCCCTAACACTGGCAGAACCCTGCATGGTGTGTTTTCCCTAGCACCACTGCACAGTTTGTTTACCTAGCCTGTCTATGCTTGTCCCTGGGGCAACTGTTGCAATGGCTGCAAACACTGATTAAGTAGCACACAAGGGGATGGTTGTTGGGCGGGAACTGTTGCTTTTCTTTCACATACCCAAGATACATTCATTCTCTTAAACTTAACACTTTTTTCTGTTTTAACCCTTACCCTTCATATTCTGCCCATCCCTAGGATTATGTTCTAAGGCCAGTACTTGCCCTCCATTGTAGTTGTAGTACTTTGGATCAGGAGTTCTGCATTTTCACACTGAACATACTTGAGCCCTGGCTTTATTACTCTTCTAATGCCAACCTCTCCCATTCCTTCCTGCAGTTGACCAAGCTGCACCAGTTGGCAATGCAACAGTCTCATTTTCCCATGACGCATGGCAACACCGGATTCAGTGGTATGGATACCTCAGTGTTTATTTTTGTAAGGTAGAGTTCAAGACAAGAGGCCAGTCCCAAGGTCTCAGCCTGACATCTGTTTAAAACTTCATTACCCAGCATCCTGCTGGTTTAAACTTAGCCTGTCCATGGCTAAACCCAAGGAGGTAATGTGTTTGTTAACGTGGTTTTCATTTGGGTTGAGTTATTCTAAAGAAAAAAAAGGCCCTGGAAGGTTTGGGGGTGAGGTGTGGGGATGCTTGTCAGGCAAAGGGTAGGCTGATATTTCTTGTAATCCATCCTAACTCTTGCCCCCTTGATCTGATCAGCACCCCCTTTCTCTCCACCAGCTATTCACAGACTTGGGTAGATACAATCCATTGTGCCAAATTGTGTAGTGTTTTTTGTTTTGTTTTTGTTTTGTTTTTTTTTTTGGGCTTTTTTTTTCTGTGTAAGGAATAACTTGTCCGATAGGGTTAGGATGAGACCACCAAACTCATTTTCACTTGTATCTTAACAGGCATTGAATCCAGCTCTCCAGAGGTGAAAGGCTATTGGGGTAATGATTAAAAAAAAAAATCTGTAGTATTCTACTGTTATATTAATAAACTGGTGGGAGTCTTGTTTCACTGCCCATGAACCATACCAGCAACGTGCACATGGCAGAGAGGAGCTGAGAGAGCAAAGGGCTGGGCCTGATACCCCTGAGGGTCCCTTGATGGATCTGGCCAACCCCCTTCTAAAAAATGTAGTTGAGAGCAGGACTGGGTTTGTAAGGGTTAGCCAGCTGGCCTGGTCCAGTCCAGGTGTCATCATAGATGGATATGGGTATTCCTGATGGGATTTTTCTTTTTTCATTGCAAAACTAAACAAAAGCCAGAACAAATTGAGCAAAAGATGGAATGAATCTGGAGAAATGAGTTTCCCCTCACCTGACCAGCCCTTTCATTTTATCTGACCTTTAAGTCTAGGTTGGGAGGGTAGAGGGTGGAGGATGTTAATCTGATACAGGTATATTTAAAGCAACTCCGTGTGTGTGCCAAAAGTCCATGGTACCCAATTACAGGCATGATACTGGCATTGGTGCTAGTGAGCATTGGGAAAGATAAAATTGGAACACAACAGACACGGGGTGGAAGTACAGAGGGACTTGATGTGTAGATTTTGGTCCTGTCTGAGGATACCACATCCCCTGACCCCTTGCTTCCATCCCCCTATCCCTAATAGACTGGGCTTTGCAGGAAATGGCATGAAATCAGCTCTTCTAAGTGTACAGAAGAACCATTCCAGCATTATTTCTACACCCCTCTCCCCCATCTTTTCCTCCTTGGAGGCTTCCAAGTTAGTGATGAATCCCAACAGCCAATGCTGGATTTCCAGTTTTAATTTCTTTCTGTTAGTTTAATGTGCAAATCAATGTGGTTTTGAATGCTGTGCATTGAACTTTTTTGCTCTCTTCTGTCTTTTAGCAGGTTTGGATGCATCTGCTCAGACTACTTCTCATGAACTCACCATTCCAAATGATGTAGGTATAGTGGGATTGTGTGGGATGAAAATAAGAGAATTGGTTTTAAGGAATAGAAATGTCCTATTAAGCCCTAAGAAAACAAAATGAGAATTTTTAGACACCACATTAAGAATTTAAGAGTCTGTAGAGGCTGGGTGTGCACACCTATAATCCCAGGACTCAGGAGGATGAGGCAGGATTGCCATGAGTTCGAGGCCAGCTTGGGCTCCATAGTGAGTGAGTTCAAGGCCAGTCTGGACTGCTTAGCAAGATCCAGCTTCGAAGAAAAAGTATGAATTCTGCCTGATGTGGTGGCACACACCCATTATCCCAGCACTGAGGCTGAGGCAGGAGGATCACCATGAGTTTGAGGCCAGCCTGAAAATACATAGCAAGACCTGGTCTCAAAAAACAAGAGTCTGCAGAATTCTGAGCACAAACTTGATAGAGGAAATTGACAAAACTATTATGTGGAGGTTAGCATGAGGTGTTTTTGTATCAAATATAAGGCTTTATCTTTAAAGTATTGGGTACAGTGGCCCTTGAACGCTAATTTGTGCTGTTGAACATGATAGTTATTGACCACGTGATTATTTGAAAATATACAGTCTCACTAATCACACTTCATGTGTTCAGTAACTACATATTACTGTTTATAGTATTGGACAGTGGAAATTTAAAGTAATTTCCTCTTAGGACAAAAGCTTTTGAAATTATTTAGAATTCTTGGCACTAAATATAGTGAGATGCTAACAATGGTGGATGAATTTAAGCTTCATTAATGGCCAAAACCGAAGATTCCTTTTTTTATTCCGAGCTTTTTGAAGAGCAAATGCTTGCCAGGAGTTAGTTCAAAGTTGGCTGTGATCTGAAGTTATCAGAAGGGTGGGTCAGAAGTTAAAATGGGAATCTAATTTTTGGATCAGGAATTTATGGTTACAGAATGTAGGATGTAGGTAGTAGTAGTTTCTGTTCCCATATTGTTAGACCAGGTTCTAGGAGCTAGAAGGGATGTAATTCTTGGATGTATCATTGCGAATCTTAATTTGGTATGCCTTTTTTTCTCCCTCAAGTTGATTGGCTGCATAATTGGCCGTCAAGGCGCCAAAATCAATGAGATCCGTCAGATGTCTGGGGCGCAGATCAAAATTGCGAACCCAGTGGAAGGATCTACTGATAGGCAGGTTACCATCACTGGATCTGCTGCCAGCATTAGCCTGGCTCAATATCTAATCAATGTCAGGTAAGGGTACCCTACCTTTTACCTTATTAATGCCAACACAGTAATACGTGTTGGAGCATTGTAGTAGATTGTCATATATGGAATTATTTTGGGGGTGGGTAGTTTATTCCTGCTTCCTTCTGTCATAGTGTAGCAGAAAAAAGGGTTGCAGTCAGTTTGCATGGGGTGACATAGATTGCTTGTATTTGATTTTTGGTTTGGGGATTTGGGGAGTGGAAAGAATGACATATGTCTTCACTAATTAGGATAGTGTTCTGGCTAGAGCAGCAATACTGACAACCCAAATATGCATTTCTCTTGTCACGTATGTATAGAACAATATATCTTTTCATTGATTTGACTTGGGGTCCAGAGTACTTTTAATTAAGAATAATGGAGTAAAGAGACAACAGAGCAGTTGTTGTGGAGACAGCCACACCATTTATTCTGAAAACATCCATTTTTCTCAAATTGCCGTATGTTCTGTTATTCAGAACTTGTGGGAAAGGGGAGGCACAGGGGTGAGAGTGTTTCAGAAAAACTAGGTATATGTTCTTCTTATTCCTCTAGTCTCATCTCTATCACTTCCTGAGGTTTTATTTCCCTTATCCCATAGGAAATGTTTATACTCAGGTTATATAGGACAATTGTCAGAAGAGCATCTTTCAAGATCTTTTAGTTTTCTTGTTCTTTCAGCTTATGTGCCTTAGTCACATTCTTAATTCTTTACTAATATTTTAAGCCAATGTTAGCAGCCGATTTCCCCAGATGCTTAGCTGTCTTTTTTTTTTTAGGGAGTATTATCTTGTCATCAACCTTTCTCATAAGTATTTAGTTTCCTCTTCATGAAAGTTTTATGTAAGTTCCTGAATTGAGTACAAGGGAAGGAATTCCTAAGTATAGTCTTCATTCTTTTTGTGCTTATACTGACTGCCATGTGTTTTTTCTAGCTAAAAATGCCATCACTTCCCAGTAGTGAACTGTTGTTTCACTACTAGTGAAGTCCTGAGTTTCCTTAAGTGTTTTTGTTTCTTGAGGTACTACTGCTAGTCTTTATGTAGAAAACTTTCATATGTCTAGATCTGTTTTGCTTACCAGCCAAGCACACCCAGTCCTTAGTATTCAGAGTAAAATAATAGTAAGTTTTTCCACAGAGGCTGTTGGTGAAGAATTATCTTCTTGTTTCTAATTAGGGTGTTGGAGAGGAGTTTTAGTGGCAGAAATTACATTCTTAGAATCTGGGAATTGTTTTCTTCTGCTTTAGGAAGACTCGTTTCCCTTTAGTGTGTTACCAGATAAGTTTGAATTGTAAATGCTTAAATCTGACTTGCTTTCCTGGCTACTGTTGTAAGTCAATGGCCATATTGTAGAGAAGCAGAAAAAGTTTGCTTAGCGCCACCTTTAGGATTAATTCTTATTTAATGTCTGGCTATTCAAGATCATCCTAATGATATAATCCAAGCTCTGGCTTTCTGTCAGAACTTTTAAAGCTTCATTTAACATGAAAACAAGGACTATGTATGTACAAAGCTTGGTCTTCATCTTCTGATCTGGGCCCAAATTGGATGCAAAAACTGGACTGGTTTTATTACTAGACAAGAAGGATTTATTTTTCATTAACGGATTCTGAGCATTTCTGCTGTGCCTCTAGTTTTCAAGGTGGCAGTCTGGGGCCTTTTCTGTAGTTAATTCTGTGCCACCTTTATGGATTGCAACGAATTCTGAAGAAAGATAAACAGAATGGAGTTTTGAGGAGTCTCCCTGCTCTGGAAGAGTTACTGTTGTTTGGAGTGTTATTTTAAGAGTAGAAGCAGCATTATTTTTGCTTTTTTAAAACATAAGTGTTTTGGTAGTGCTTGAGTTTCTTGCAGTTCCTCTAAAGCCGACATTAGACGTTAGAAGTATGTTCAGTAAAAATAGAGTTTTATACTCTGCCACCTCCTCCCACTAGGAAAGCTCCATTTCTTATTACACTTGTGTTCTCAGTAATTTTCTTTGAAAATGCTACATTCTTTGAAGCTTGAAATTAGTGACCTACCTTGGAATCTCTTGCCCATTCCCATCCTTATACATTGGTTCATTTACTGTGGATATATAAGGAGATATTAAATAAAACAATTTTTAAAATTCCGTCTAACATTCAGAGCTTTGGAAGTAATTATTGGATAATTGATTTTTCCATTGAAATGGGTGATTGACATCTGATTGGTGGGTGAAGCATTTCTTCCTTGTTTGTAGATTGAATACTTTATTTTCTACCTCAAATTCTCTGCATAAAATCATTCCTGATTTCTGGGTTGGGTCAGTGTCTCAGAACTAGAAAGTATGTCATGTATGATTTTCTCAGTCTGTCAGCTTTTTCTTCACCAAAGCAGTTTTAAATAGTGTGCAATGGAAGGTGGCAAAGTATGCATATTTAGAGGGTGGGACAGAGGCTAGAGAGAGCTTGTTACCAGTTGATAGTAAGTCATCCTAATTGGCAATCAAAGGTACTTACTGATAGAACTGAAGAGGTTTTGTCCTGTACTTTTTCCCTTTTGTGGTCTTCCCTTCCACCCACCCTTTTTTTTGTTCCTTTTTTCCTCTGTTACAGTTTAGAAAACGCTAAACCCTCCTCCCAGGCAGCCTCCGTCACGATCCCTGATCACCTCAGCATCAACCTCTCTCAACCCTCCACCCCTTCTTCTTCTTCTTCCTCCTCCACCACCACCCCCTCGCTCGCCACAGCGGGGACCTCCGACGCACCCTCCAGCCTCCCCAACCCTCTTCCGACCGCCCCTTGTGTCTCCAGTCTGCTTGGCATGAAACCCATCCCTCTCCTGGCTCTAAATGTTGTGTCTGCTGCTAAGGGTACCGGGGCTTCAGCTACCACCACCACCACTTCTGCAGTGCCATGTGTAACTAACAAACTGAAAAGCGAGAAACAGAGATTCTCCCCCTACTGAGTGCATATCTTGAGGCACGTCCTCAAGTGTTGTTGGTTCATTTTGTTTTCCTTTGTTAATACTGGTGAGAGCCAAACTATTGTGTGCTTGTGACTGGTTTCTTTTTACTACTTGGGATAAAACTGGGTGGGGGTGGGGGGCAATGGTAAACCTTTGTTTAGGTTTAGGCCATTTCAGCTGAGTGCCTGTTTCAGTCTCACTTGTTGAATTCTTTATCTAGAGCCACAGTTCTTGATCTTCTTTCTCATTGTTATCTTTTTTTTTGTAGCTTTATTCTGCCTTGCAATATAACAATGTGTTAGGCTCTGTGTTAATGAATAAAAGCTTCTCCAATGACCTTTTTTTAAAAATTATTTAATGGTTAAGCTATCGGCAGGCCTTCCTGGCCAGATTTGTGTTTCTAGCTGTAATAAAGTTGACAGAGTAAGAACCCTAGTTTACCGTGTGCTGTGCCGGGTAAAGGGGCGGGAACTTATGACCTGTGGCTATTCAACCAGGAAATCTACACAACTGACTTGGGCATTTTTGTTTCCCAGGTTACTTTTACAATCCTTTGTCAATATTCTCACAAAGAAGTGCCTGTGTTTAGATAGATGTTGAGGGTCCTTTAACCACTGAGCAATTAGCCACTTTAGTGAACAACAATTTCTCCAGTTCCTTACCAACAGCAGCAGGGAACAAGGGTGTCCATCTCAGGCTGTTTCCTCTGGGGAGTGGTTATTGTTAGGATCTCTTCCAAGGCATACATACAAAGAGCACATTTCTCTACCCAGAATGCTAAGGCAGGGTTGGATAAGTCAGTTAAGTAGCTCAGTCTACATCACTGTGAATGAGCATTGTTCCTCTTCATGTGACACTAGGAAGATCTTGAACAATCCAACTGGTGACATTGCCCAGAACTACTAAGATGCTGACTAGTCATTCTAAAACACCTCTGAGTGGTCAGCCAAGTTCCTGTACGCTTTTATTCCCTGCCTACCCTTCACTCTCCTATGAACACTATGATGAGTAGGAAATTATGTTTAGATTTGAGAGAATCTTAGGGAACAACCAGTCTGGAATTCATCAATTCCCTCATGTAACCAAAAAAAGGTCCTGAGGGAATTTAAACTTGTAGATCATATGATTAGCCAGAAGGAGCTAACAGTTTGTGCTTTCAATTTGTGCTTTGCTTTTACTCAGTGTGTTTACTTCCTTGAAGTTTGTTGTTTTCTTTTTGCTGCTAAGCTTTGAATCAGCTTGTTGCAGTGTGCTCTACCACTGAGCTGCACACCCAGCTGCTTATTTTCTTATTCCAAGACCGGCACAGGTCTCCATGGAGGTATAGCTTAGTGGTAGATCATTTGCCTAGCAAGTATGAGTACTGGGTTTTGTTTTTTTTTTTGTACCAGGGATTGAACTCAGGACCTTGTGCGGGTGCGGCACCACTGAGCTAAATCTCTGGCCCCAGAGTACCTGGCTTTAATCTTCAGCACTGCCAAACACACATACACACAGCAGAATACCTCTGATTTTTTTTCTTCAGTCAACCAAAGTATGTATTGGCCAGGTCCTTGAAAGTATGTTCTTCTCAAGCCATCAGAGGAAAGAACTTGGTGTGCAGAATTTTCCCTCTGATGACCTGTTTCCACATTACCTTTGATTGTTAAACAAAAACTAGCTAATAGTCCAATATATTATCATTCTCTGGTATTATGGCTCTTCCCTCACAGATTGAGCCTATTGGTAGTATTATATGCTGTAAGTCTACATGAAGAATTGGAGGGGCAAACTATTGTCCAGCTAGAAGTTTTTGCTGCACTTGTTCTATAGCATATGTGGTCCAGCTCTCAGGAATTCTTGCTGTAGTTAGGATTTGTTATATTGATACTACCTCCCTCCCCTCCAGGGCTTGGTCTTTAAATTTTTTCTTTTTGGTACTGGGGATCAAACTTGGGTCCTTGAGCTTGCAAGACAGTCAGCATAACCACTGAGCTAAATCCCTGGCCCTTTAAATTTTTTCTAGTTCTGATTAGAAGGCCTTTTAACCTAATAAGTAACCCCTAAGGAAGGGTTGTTGGGAAGGAATCCAGATATTTAAGGAACTGACTACCATGACCACTTTGGTATCAATTTTTTTTTTTTTTGATGGTACTGGGGGTCGAACTCAGGACCTTAGGTCCTTGTGAGGCAGACTCCATGCTGCTGAGCTAAATTCCTAGCCCTTTGGTGTTAATTTTTTAAAAGGTTAGAGCTCCCTCATGTGGTCCTCCAATTCTAGCATCCCTATGCTTGCTTTTTTTTTTGTACCGGGGATTGAACTCTGAACCTTGAGCTTTCGAGGCAGTTTTTGGTGCTAGGGAGCCCACCTGGGTCTCATACCTGCAAGGGAAGTGCTATACCACTGAGCCACAGTCTCAGGCCTTTATGTTTCTGATTGGGTTTTTCTTTCTCTCTGCCTCCTCACCCAATACCCTACCGCTGCAAAACCCTGTCCAGGATTGATGTAAGTTCTGAACAGGTTTTTTTTTTTTTTTAACTCTACATGGGGCTAGAGTGCTACCACCTTCTTGGATAGATTGTAAACTATAGACAGAAGGTTCTTTCTTGGACCTTCAGTTCTCACTGAAACCTTTAATTCAGGGCTTAATGTTTACTTTGCTTTAGATCATCCGGTTTTGACTTCCCCCCTTTTGTTTTGGGGATGGAATTGGGTGTGGTTTTGTTTTTTTTGAGAAAGGGTCTTGATGTGTTTTAGGCTGTGTTTTTTTTGTGTGTTTTTTTTTGGTACTGGGGATCAAACTTGGGACCTTGCGCTTGCAAGAGAGGCGCCGAAACCACTGAGCTAAATATCCGGCCCCCTAGGCTTGTTTTGAACTCCCTTATCCTCCTGCTGTAGCTTACCTGGGTGCTGGGATTACATGAGTTCATACCACCACACTTGGCCAAGAATCTTCCCCTTTTTAAGAACTAAATACTCTTTATGCTGAGGAGAAGAAATAATTTTTTACTTTACAGCCCATGATTTTTTTTTTTTGAGACAGGACTTCACTCTGTAGTTCAGGCTGTCCTTGAACACTATGTGGCCCAGGCTAGTCTCAAACTTGAGGTGATCCTCCTGCCTCTGCCTCCCAAATGCTGGGATTACAGGCATGCGCCACCATGCCTGGCTAAATACAGTCCATGATTGAAGGACTCCTAATTAATAGGCTCAATTTCCTGATCCTTGGTTTCCTTCCCTTCTTGCCAGCTTTTGACTTTTAATTGTTGTGGAAGGAATGCAGATAGTGTGTTCAGTCATACTCTCTTAACCAAACACTGTATATAGGATTTTTTTTTTTTTTTGAGATAGGGTCTCACTATGTAGTTCAGGCTGGCCTTGAACTCACTTTGTAGTCCAGGCTGGCCTTGAGCTTGCCATGATCCTCCTGCCTCTAGCTCCCAAGTGCTGGCATTACTGGCGTGCGCCACCACACACAGGACTAATCGATTTTAGATCTTTCATGAAGTAACTTTATGAACTGAAACCTCCTCTTATACACATTGGTCTAGTGAAAATCTAAGCCAAGTCTTTCCAGGTCCCTAATATCAATGAATCATACAGTGCATAAATACCTTTCCCTTAAATCCCTAAACTGAATTTCATGATCTGTTTGATATAGAAAGGAAGGCCAGATATGTTTAAATGGAGAATTTGGCTCAGTGAGAAGACCATAGGAATTAGGGAGTTACTAAAAGTGACCTAGGGTATGGAAACAAAATTTTTTTTCTCTTACTCTTAAGTATGAGAACAATAAAGTATTGGCCTATTGGGTTTTTTTTTTTTTTTTTTTTGGTACTGGGGATCGAACTCGGGTCCTTGCACTTGCACAGCAGGCAGCAAAACCACTAAGCTAAATCCCTGGCCCTGTATTGGGCTGTTGTTACTCTGCTTGGTGTTCCCTGTTTAACATCCGTTAGCATTCAAAATTCTGTTACTTCATAGGAATATCTGTCACATAGAGGTACAGGAGGCTATACTAAAGGCTTCTTGTAGTGTCTTAAACATTACTCTCACAAGGCTACTTTCAGCTCTGTTTTTTCTGAATGGCTGTTCTGTTAGTGTGTTAGCACGTGGGAGGTTAAGTAGATAAATAGGTAAGCATCACATTTGTATATCCATACTCCCCAAGAAGGGTCTTTGTTAATAATAGTGGCATATCTCCAGAAAGCCATTAACGTTTCAGAGAACATAGATTGAAGGACTTCTCCATGGTTCTCTTTTTCCCTCTATTATGAGATAATTTGCCTCAGGAACCTTAGATTGTAGAAGTTTAAAAAAGGATCATGGTCCAAATTAGTCTAAGAAACGTTTAAATGTCTCACTTGATACTGAAGTGCTGATATGTGCTCCTTTTCATTTTACCAGTCAGGCTGAAAGTTAGAGGTGAGGGTTAGCTGGGCACTGGGAATACTAACTTTGAGTTCTTGTTTGTTTGTGTTACAGGCTTTCCTCCGAGACGGGTGGCATGGGGAGCAGCTAGAACAATGCAGATTCATCCATAACCCTTTCTGCTGTTCACCACCACCCATGATCCATCTGTGTAGTTACTGAACAGTCAGCGATTCCAGGTTTTAAATAGTTTGTAAATTTTCAGTTTCTACACACTTTATTATCCACTCGTGATTTTTTAATTAAAGCGTTTTAATTCCTTTCTCTGTTCAGCTGTTAATGCTGAGATCCATATTTAGTTTTATAAGCTTCTCCCTGTTTTTTTTTTTGGTTTTGGTTTTTTTTTTTGGCTCATGAATTTTTGTTTGTCATGAAAATGTAAGAGTGGAATATTAATACATTTCAGTTTAGTTCTGTAATGTCAGGAATTTTTCAAAAAAATTAAAAGATGGACTGGAGCTTTTTCTTTGTGAATAGAAACTGGATGCCACAGTGATCCATGTGGGTTTTATTCCTGTTGTCTTGCTATTTGTACCTTTTATCCCTCAGGAGCCTCTTTGGGTTTTGAATAGAAGCTTTTATTCCAATAATGATTTTCTTGTTTTAGCACTCCATGTTTTTTATTCACCCTTAATCTTTCCTATAATCTAGTACTGGTTGGCCCTTGTAAAGTTTATGCCCAAAAACAGCATTAGACTTTCCTAGGACTGCTCTGTAGAATAGGCAAGCACTTTGGGACGGGGTGCTCATTGGATACATATGGAAGTAGTCTGTCCCCTTGTTCAAGCTTGTGTATTTTAAACTAAAACCTTTAGTTTCTTGGTGTTAGTAACGGCCCAAGTGTGGTCTCTAAAAGAATATTTCAGATCTACTTCCATCTTTATCATTTAGAAAATTAGCTGGTTCCATTCATGCTTACATTTTTAGAAAGTTGTAGTTTGATAAAATTTATGTGACAAAAGGCAGAAAGTAATTTGTCCTAAGTCCTCAGATAAAGTCTTGAATCCAAGGCTCCTTCTTAAATTAACTATGTGTGATACCCCATTTATTCACCAAGAAAACCCTCAACAGCTGGGCCTGCATGGAGTGGTTATATTTGAAGGTTTTTTCACAGGGGTTACAATATGAGAGTCCCCACCCCAATCTGGCACCAGGATAAAAGCAGGGACTTAAACAGCACCCCAGTAATTCAGCCTGAGCCATCACATGCTATCAGTCTCCTAACCTCTCCCTGGACCCTAAGTCAGGGCTGGGGCAGAGAGATGGAGGAACAAAGAAATGAGATACATTGCCACCTGAGAAACCTCAGGGGGGAGGACCCAGCCTTAGACTCCCTCCTCCCAAGTGCAAAATTGTGTAAACAGAGTAAACGGAAAACAAAAGTGCAGTCTTCAGTGGTTCCCTCTCCTGTCCCCCTCTGTCCAACTGTTTGGGGTTAAAGAGCCAAGACAAGTCTGGCTTTTCTACTGCCTAGTTGGTTGCTGAACATAAGGAATGGGGTGAAGCAAGAAGAGGGGATCAGTTTCCCCTTAAACACACCTCTAGGGCAGTAATCTCCAGCTGCCAGTGTCCCTAGAGTTTTATCAGGTGAATTGGTCAGGTGGTCAGTCTCCCTCAAGTCTGACTTAAAACTGGGACAGCCCCATCTTTCTCTGTTGATTATGTGGCGCATATATATTATTTATATAAATATTTCTCTATGTACAGGGAGAGTAAGAGTGGCTTTCATGGAGGGGGAGAGGCTGGGGGCCGCAAGGCATCAACGCTGTTGGAGTTGTCCAGTTCAGTGCTGTCACAGTCTGAGTCCTCAGAATTGAGAGGGCCCTGTGAGGAAGAGTAGACAGGCAGTGAGGTGGGGCTCAGCAGCTCTTGGTGTTACAAAGATTTCCTTTAGAGCTTCTCACTGCCATCTCTTTAATAGCCACTGGCTTACAGATTTTCTTGTTTCTAGATTTTAACTGCTCGGGCTGTTAAGGCGCCAGACTATTTTCTGTCCTTCTGCAGCAGTACTTTAAAGTTGCTATGCAAGTTGGCACCTTATCAAATGATCTGTACTGTGGTCCTCACATTCTACCACGTGGATATTTGGTCTCTTTGGAATGGGAGAAAACTGAGTGACTTAGGTCAAATCTGATCTTCCTGGCTTGTGTATCTGTTTCCCCAAAAGCTGTCAACTGGCCCAGCATCTGCTTCTGGTTCTTCCTAATACCTATTCTCAGTTCTTGTGACTTACCTGCTCACCTCTGATTAGGTCCTGCTGTGAGATGGCCAGGGAGCTGGGTTCAGGTTCAGGGACCACCTCTGAAGCAGGTGGGTCCAGTGGGATTTCTGAGCCCTGGGAGCACATGTCATCAGACCGTTCGTCTGGCCGATCGTCAGTGTTGGTACTGCCTACTTCAGGTGTGCCACTGGGGGAAGGCTCACTAGCTGTACCTTCTTCCCCATCTGATGGATTCTCTGAGCTGAAGGTAGATAGTGATTGGCGCATGTTCAGGCCCTGGGGCCACCTAAGTGTTTGAGAAGGGGGACATTCACGGCTTGTTGTGCCCTTTGCAGCCCAGGAGGCAAAAGGGTGCCATAACCACCTGTACTGGACCACTTACCGCTGGCTTGATGTCAGCTCCACTTCACTGTCCACCTCTCCTTCTTCCTCTTCTGAGGAAATGCCACGTTTCTGCAGGAGACAGAAGGCTGTAGTCACCAGTGGGAAGAGGTCACTAAGAATGCAGAAGGGAATATAGGTTCAGAGGGTGAGAGGGCATGGTTTAAGATTGAGAGTATAGTATGGAGGATGAGACTTGCATCCTGGGAATAAGGGAAAAAGGGGAAGACTATGGGAAGCTCTCCATACTTTACCTGACTTCGAGTGACAGCAGCCCTGTACAGCAGCGCAGCTGGGGTCAAGTGCTGGGACCCAGCCCGGCTTCCTCCCCGGCCCGCTGTCCCTTCCCTTCCAGTTCCGGGCAGCCCTGTACCTTCACCAGGCCCTACTGGTGGAGGTGGTTCCCCTTTGGCTCCCCCAGGTGAATCTGGGCTTGTGGAGCCAGGAGCTGAGCCCTCACTTGGGGGAGTGTCACCCCGGGCTGGAGGTGGTGAGCCAGGATCCCCAGCTCCTGTGGCCCCACGGCCCCTGGTTCCCAGTGCTGCCGACAGCAGATCTGGGGATGAAGAAGACATCTTGCGGAGCAGAAGGTCATGATGAAGCCCACGGAGGGCTGCAGGGCAGGCCTCCCAAGCTGAGGGTCCCATTCCTAGGCCCCCTGGGCTTCCTGGTCCTCCAGGTTCGTGGGGTTGCACAGCTGCACGAAGCCCAGGCAGGTCCCCACAGCTACCCTTGGCGCTGGCCTTTCGATGACGGGTCTTGCCACGGCGACTCCTTCCTGGTGAGGGGGGGCCCTTAGGACACCCAGGAAGCCCCACCCCACTTAGGGCTGCATCTAGTTTAGGTAGCAAAGACTCTGTCTTGAGGATATCTGGCCTGGTAGGGGAGGGAAAGTACAAGGTTGAGATTAACGAATTTATATACCCACAGCACTCCCTAAACTTGGACTGGACAGTGCAAGTCTCCCCTCAGTATCTGCAGGCTGCAGCATCCCTCCTGCCATACTCAAACCTGTGTCTGAACTTGAGTCCTACCTTTTGCTATGGGGTGATAGCTTCTGTGGCACATTTCTCTTCTTGATGAGCTTTTCCATGGTGTTCCCATGCAGGAGGCCCCGGGAAGGGTGTGACTTCAGCAGGCCTGGACACCTCCGCTCTAAAGCTTGTTCCCGCCTAGATACAGGCACTTTTTCAGTGGGGGATGTGTCCAGGAAGGGATCCACAGGGTATCTTAGGTTGGCCAGCTCCACTGAGACTCCGTGGTGGTAGGGTCAGTGCATAAGGTAGGTAGTTACCTGAGTAGCTCCCGCTCTTTGAGTTCTAGCTGCAACATGAGGGCATTCAGTTCCATATACAGGTTGTTGGCTCTCTCCAGCTTTCGTTCATAGTGTTCCCTGATGTCCAAGGCATGTCTGAAATGGGCAGATGGGTACCCCAAGGTGAACTAACTACACTTGGTGGCATGATAGTCCCAACTCTGTGGGACCTGGTGATGTCCAGTCCGAGCATGTGGTAAAATCACCTTCCCAAGCAGGTACACACCTGAGCTCCTCCCTCCTCCGCATCACCAGCTCCTCTTCAAGACGGTGTAGACAGGTTCCTTCTGACTTAATCTTTTCAAAGTGCAGCTTTACCTCTTCCCGCCATTCTGCCTGGGAGTGGAGAGACAATGCAGAAGGTTTGGAGATTATCTCTGTGGTCTCCCCACTGCAGATTTTGTATTGGAACAGGAAGGAGTGGGTACTGAAATGGTGTTCTAGTTCTCTCAAGAGGATTATCCTGTCTAATCAACCCTTTTCCCAGTTCCCTTCTTAAAGTGCATCATTATCTCTACAGAGAGAGTCAGGTATTCATTGTCCTACCCACAGCACACCTGGGACTTAAAGTAAGTCTCCTGGGGTGTGGAGAGTACATCAGCTGAGGCGATGTCCAGATGTAGCAGGATTTGTCGGAATGATGGCCGGTTTCGTGGCTTGCTGTTCCTGAAGGGAATGGAGTTGAGGGAGAAAGGAATTTCAGGGAAGATTAAATAGGAATTGGATCATCCTTTCACAAAGTGTCCTGGAGAATCTAGTCCTAGAGTGAAATTTATTTGGGGGGGGGGGACAGTCTAGTTCAGACTGGCCTTGAACTCGAGGTGATCCTCCTGCCTCAGCCTCCCAAGTCCTGGAATTATGGCCATGCACCACTATGCCCAGCCTAGAGTGAATTCTGTGACAAAAGAATGCCATGCTCTACTCTAGGTAATGTCACACATAATCTGTTAACACATCAGCATCCTGTAGTAAGCAGATTTAACTCCTATTTTCCAACTTCTCTGCCAAAATAAAACCTGAGTTACTCTATGAAAAGAAAAACTTTGGGAAAAGATTAAGTCTTTCCTGCTTTCCAAAGTTGTCTTGAGACTGAGCCACTGTACTCAATGGTGATGCCACTTTCTTGGTAGTTTCGTGTATTAATGTTGCTTTATAGCAACTCTGGGTAGCAGATGTTTCCACCCATATTTTATAAGTGAAGAAACAGGTTTAGAGGTGATAACACGTGCCCAGGGTCCCTCAGTTCAGAAGGTAGCATACTCCCAATTCAGATACAAGTCAGCCTTAACATGACTCCTGCCGATCAATGGTCAGTCCAACCTCACTCACTTCTACATTGTAGTTCCCTTTTTTTTTTTTTTTTGGTACTGGAGATCGAACTTGGGACCTTGCGCTTGCGAGGCAGGCGCCAGAACATTGCAGTTCTCTTAATCTGCATTTTACATCATGGTTTGTTTTGTTTTTATTTATTTTTGGTACCGGGGATCGAACTGTACCTTAAGAGGCAGGCGGCAGAAGTGTTTTTTGTTTTTTTTCATTTTTATTATTTTTTTTGGTACTGGGGAATTGAACTCAGGACCTTGCACTTGCGAGCCAGGTGGCGGATCCACTGAGCTAAATCCCCAGCCCCTAATTACTACTTTTTTAAACCACACTTTCTTTTTTTTTTTTGGTACCAGGGATCGAACTCGGGTCCTTCTGCTTTCGAGGCAGGCAGCGGAACCACTGAGCTAAATCCCCGGCCCAGCACTTTCCTTTTTTTTGAAACAGGGTCTCACTGTGTAGTTTAGGCTGGCCTTGAACTCACAGTGATCCTCCCACCTCAGCCTCCCCAGTGCTGGGTTTTACAGGCATATGCTACCATGCCTGGCCATCCTGGGTTAAGAGACAAAATGGGGAGCTTTGACCCCTTTTCCTCATTAAGGATTCTGGGCCTGCGTGCCTCAGTTCTCAGGTCTGGCTATCCCCCAGCAAAACTCATTGCTTCAAACTTTGCCAGGGGTGGTCTCCCAGGCTATCCTTACCAGCACTGGCGAAGCAGGATTTTGAAGCCATCTGGGCAGCTGGAGGGCACAGGTAGATGGAGACTGTTGCTTCCTACACCCCAGATGATGGCTGAAGAATCTACGTCTTTGTATGGGATCTCACCAGTCAGTAGTTCCCATAGCACCACACCAAAAGACCTGCAGATAAAAGGGGACACACTTGAGAGGGACTCCCTCCAGAAGCCCTGGCTGCTATCGACCCCTCTCATTTAAGAAGTACCCCCTCTCCCTCTGCCGGCCACCCACTTTTCAGTCAGTCTGGCCCTCACCAGATGTCGACCTTCTCAGACACAGGCTCATTGCGGATCACCTCAGGGGCCATCCAGGCTACTGTCCCTGCAAAGGACATCTTGGTGCTCTTGTCACTCAGCTCCTTGGAAGTGCCAAAATCTGAGATCTTCACCACGTCGTCATATGTGATTAGCATGCTGGTAGAGAGTGTAGTGAGCTGGGGTCCACACGCCTCCACACACCCCTCTCATCTTGTAATTCTGCCCTCCCCAAGGTAGGACTGTTGCTTAGTTTTTGAGATGGGCACATGGACTCAGGACAGGTCTGGAGGTACAGACTGCCCTGGGCAGGTCATGTGCGTGCACATTAGTTTTCCCCTGGTTGCTTGCTTACTCACTTAGGAGACTTGAGGTCTCTGTGGATAATCTTGTGCAGGTGCAGGTAGTTCATGCCTCCGGCAATGCCCATGGACCAGTCAACCAGCAAGGAAGGGGTGACAGGGCGGCCAGCCCGCAGCACTTCATAGAGCTGGCCCTGTGCGCAGAACTCCATGAGGATGCAGTAGCAGGGTGCCTGGGTACACACGCCCCTGGGGCAAACAGTGTGAAATCCTCAGCTCAATATTGAACTGATTTGTACCTGGAGCCCTAGTTCCCATCCATGCAGTCTAGGAGGTCCCTTCTGGGGAAGATAGCATAGGTCCCACTGCCCAGGAGGGTCCCAGGCCTCTAAAATCCCCAGCCCCTGCCATGGACCTCACTTGAATGTGATGATGTTGGGGTGCTTCAGCTTTCGCAGGTGCTTGATGTCAGTCTCCTTGAGGTCTCGCACCTTCTTCACAGCCACTTCCTCCCCGTGGAAGCGCCCCAGGAAGACAGCACCCTGGGCCCCTGAGCCTACCCACTGCAGGTCCAAGATTTCCTCAAAGGGAACCTCCCAAAGGTCTGTAGGCAGGAGGCATAGTGCCACAAGGCTTAGAGCTTCACTCAAGCTCTTGTGACACACTCAAGGCCAGGGTCAGGACAGCATGGGGTTGGCTGAAATGACTCAAGAGTAGGGAAGAAAGGTAGCCAAATTAGGCTGAAAAGATTCTAGGTTTAGGGGACAGAGCAGGAAGTACCTGGGTGGCTGTAAAAGCAGCTAGGGATGTAGTAGCTCAGTGGCCACGCACTTGCCCATCATGTGTGAGAGCCCCCCGCCCCCATGGGAAGGGGAAAGGCTGGGAAGCTAGGCTGATGGGAGGGGACTAGAGCTGGGCCACGGGGAGGGAAAGGGTCACTGAGTGACTTAGGTGGGGCTGTTCAACAGATCTTGGACCCAGGGAGCCTAGAAGAGGGTGCCCACGGGGATTTGCCCTACCTTCCTGCTGCTGCTTGTGTTCCGTGGAGTAGGCTTTGCCAATCATAGTCCATACTGGGCGCAGGCAGCCAAAGAGTCCTTCAAGGAAGCCACTGCCACTCTGGCACTGCAACCGTACCTCATCAGCTCGAACTCTAGATGCCCGACTCTCAGGTGACCCAGTAGCTCCCCCTGGGCCCCCTGCATCCTGCTCATGTAGCTGTAGAACACTGTTGGCAAAAGGCTCAGGGGGTGGCTCTCCGCCTGGGGAAGGGCTGGGCCCGCCCGCGCCCTGCCCACCAAGAGGAACTACATCTCGAAGTACACACTGGGTGGGTGTCAGGTCCTTCTCAGGAGTGCAGTCCGAAGTGTCTGGGTCCAGTTTGCGCATAGATGCCTCACTTAGGGTAGACATAAAACCCCCAAAGGAAGGGGAGGGTGTTCGGGTCTCGTGGAGGCAGGCCATGGCCTCTGGGCCTTGGTGTGGTGCTGGGCAGCAGGCCCTGTGGGAGTGAAACAGGGAGGGGCTGTCAGCAGCAGGTGCTGAGCACAGGTGCCCTGCTGAAGACTCAGGCTTGGATGCTGGGCTCACTCACAATAGCTCTAATGGAGGAGGCAGCACTTGAGCTTTGCCCTCAGGTACCATCCTGTCACCTGTACTTCCTCTCAGACATCTGCTAGTAACAGTATTCTGTATACAGGTAACATACTGGCATACTCCCGGGTAGATGCAAGGATATGTCTCAAACTCAAGTAGTGACAGGTATATAGCTCAGTGGTAAAGTGGAGTCCGTACCATGCAGGAGGCCCTGGGTTCAATCCCCAGCATCTCAAAAAGTGAAAATAAATCACTGGGCATGGTGGTGCACCAGACTTGTCCAGAACTTGACACCAAGCATCATCTTAGTCTCCTATCTCCACATCTAGTTGGTTAGCACATCCTGGCATTGCTGAGGACAAGAATACCCCAAATTGTTCCTCAAGTAGATCCTTTCACGAAACCCTGAGGTACAGTAGAATGATCACCATACATTCCCGTGGAGGAGAGGGTTGGAATTACATACAAAAAAGCTCATGTAAGCCTCAGTTCCCTGCTCTGGTCCTCCCTCATCACTCAGCCTCACCCTCACTGCTGCTGGTACCCAGGCCATACATAAACAGCCTGATACCAAGCTATAGCAGGCTCCTGAGCCAAGGCACCCAGTGACCACAGCCTTTCCTTTTTTCTTTTTTGGCACTACTGGAGAAACCAGGGACACACTACCACCGAGCTACATCCTCAGCCGCTAAATTTCTTGTAAAAAAAATTTTAAGCTTTTATTTTTGTACCTTTTGGATGTGAGACAGGTGGCAGAACCACTGAGCTAAATCCCTGGCCAAAAATTTTAAGCTTTCAGACAGAGTCTTGCCCAGGCTGGCTTTGAACCTGTGATTCTACTTGTAGCCTCTCAAGTAGCTGGGATTGCAGGTATGTGCCACCATGCCTGTGTGGCTGTCACCAGCTAGCTTTTATGAAAGGTTTATATGTTAGCCTCTGGTATAAGTGTATTAGCTCACCGAATTCTCAACACTGTTAGGTGGGGTTTATCAGCCTCATTTCACAGACTAAGACACGGAGGTATTAAGTAACCTGCTCCTGGTGCCAAAGGCAGCAAGCAGCTCAAGCTTCACCCTCTGGCTATTCATATAGAAGGGCTTCTCCTCCCCTCTTGCAAGTCTCACTTCATCCTGGAAGTCTTCTGTCCTGTCCAGACCCTCAAAGCTGTCACAGCCCCGTGTGCTTCCTCCATCACGGCTTCTGTGTGGAGGCCGAGTGTGGTCAAGCCTGCAATGCTTAAGAGCGATTTCGCACGGTAGGTACCCAGGGCTGCCAACAGCTTCCAGCAAAGGGAGGCACTGGATAAAGTGGACCTACTGCTTGCCTGCCCCAGGGCTGCTTTAGGATCAACGAGAGCACTGTACACACAACTCCTTTAATCCTCGGAACAGCGCAGCCAAAGAGGTAACCTTATTGGTCCCCTTAAATTCTTGAGAGACTGAGGCTCAGAAGGTGGAAATCACCAAGTTCAGCCCAACACATCCTCTGAAATTTGGTATTTGCAGCTAGAGAACAAAGGTGTCGACTGTAGTGCAAATTACAGTCAAAACACAGGCCAAGCTTCGCGCGAACACACGCAGAAAAATTTTCTCTGGAGGGAGGACCCGAAGGCTTCGGCATCTCGTGTTTCGGCCCAGAGCCTGGGCTTCCCTTGGGAACCCTCAGAGCTAGAGCTAAGGCCCGGGCTTTCAGGTGCCAGGCCTGGGAGTAGGGCTGCGGGCGGGACCTGGGCACTTAGAGAGGGACAGCGCCCGCCGCGGGACCGCTAGGACATCGGTAATGGATCCCCGAAGCATAAGTCAGAGCTTTTGGAAACGGCGAGAAACAAGTTACGCCGACAGCGCCCCCGCCCCCCTTCCCGGCAGTCACACGGTGCGGGCTGGGGGCGGCGGCCCGGCCGCGGAAGGAGGGGGTCTGGGTAGGGAGGGGCAAAGCGGGCTGGGGGTAGCGCTGGGCGCTGCGGCGTAACCATGACGACTGTGCTCGTGGCGGCGCGTGAAGTCACCAGGACAAGATTAGCCTGGGGTCACGTGAGCGAGCCTGTGGGCGGGCCCGCTCCTGAGCCCGCCCCTGACCCGGACAGCGCGCTCGGCTGGCTGCCGGATGGCTGCGGGCACCGCAGGTGCCGAGCGGTCCTGGGGGGCCTGCGCGTTGGTGTTGCCCTCCTTCCCATACCTTTCTCCTACCCTGCTTGCAGAGATCTTCGGCTGGGCCATGCGGTGAAAGGAAAGCACTGGGGCTGGAGACGGGACTTGGGGTCCCCGTCTGGGTGCAGTGCCACAGGCGGAGATGAAGAGATGGGAAGACAGGACGCAGAAAGGGCGAAGGGCACAGCCAGAGGAGAACTAGCAGAAGACACAGAGGCCAAAGCCTGAGGCGCCAGAGGGTCAAACTGGAAGGATGGGCTGAAAAGCTTTTTTTTTTTTTTTTCTTAAAGCAGGGGACCCTTAGAAAATGGAGATGAAAGGGTAACGAAAAACACAGGATCACCTGTCCCCTTTTCAATTTGTTTTCTGTCTAGAAGCTGAGTTTCGAGGAGCACAACATCTGGCTAAAGGGGTTTTTCAGCTGTCATCTGGCTGATTAGCAACTGGGTTTAGGCACAGAGAAGGTGACAAGCTCAGGGACATTTGCAGCAAGCCTTCTTTCAGTTCACTGGCTTCCCCAGAGGCCTCTCTGGTATCCAAGACCAGCAGCTAGGGAGAGAAGCCATTTCACCTGTTTGGCTTTTAGGCAGTGGGAGTAGCTGAGGAAGCAAGCTGGGACCAAAGGAAAGGTAGCGAACCTAGCCAGGCCCTGTCCATCACTCCATTTCAGGCTAATGACAGCTCTTCCAGACTGACCTTAAGAAGTAGGGGGAAAGCTGGCTCCCCAGGGAGTCACAGTGAACTGGAGATTCCTCTCTCTCAGTAAACACTCCCACCCCCATCCTGTTTCCTTTTTTCCAGACCTGCCAGCTGGGTCCCACTGCCCTCCAGCTGGGCCTTGGCGCCAGGGCTTTGGGGGATAGCAGGGATAGGAGACCCTGGCCCAGACATTCTGTCACCCAGGGGGAGGGGAGCTGTCTCACTGGCCATCAATTATGCAGAGCATGGGGGACAGGGTAGGGATGTGCTCCATCAGGGGTGGTATCTCCTGTTATTCAGTCCACCATATTTAGGAAATGTTGACTGCATCTGCTTCATACTGGGAGAGGGACTGAGTGGTCTTTGAGCTACACATCTGCTGGGGGAGGAGGGTCTGTGGATACTCCAGGAGGCCTTAATACAGTTTCAGCTGGGAGATCCTGGGCCTTGCAAGTGGTCCCCACAGTACCCCCTCAGGAAGTGATAGTGTAGAATGGGAACAGGAAGTCATCTCCACCTGTTCCTGCTCTAGGTTCCCTGAGACAAGGAGGGCTGTGGCAGCTGAACCTTCTGAATTCCCTCTGGCTGCTTCCTGTTCTAACAGCAAAATCTCAGGGCCAGGCTGTTTGTCTGGCCGTCTTGGGGGACTCAGTTCAGAGGCTCAGCCATTTGTCTTAAGTCTTGGGTTGACACACTGAATGCTCTCCACTATCTCAGCCTTCAGGAAAAGGAGGAAGATAGCCGGGCATGGTTATGCATGTTTGTAATCCCAGCTGTCTAGGAGGCTGAGGCAGGAGGATCACAAGTTTGAGCACAGCCCGGGCAATTTCGCAAGACTTTGTCTCAAAATAACAAGAGCTGCAGATGCTCAATGCAAAGGCCCTGGGTTCAATCCCCAGTACCACAAAAAATAAATTAAAAAATAAAAAGGAGGAAAATTCCCCTCCTCTTCTCTCTTGAGGGGCAGAGGCTTTGGGAATCCTGAGAGTGTTAAGGTCTGAGGGGTGGCAGCCATGCCTCCTGTCCACCTGGCTGCAGCTTTTCATTTTTCTTTTACAGGATCCATGGGCCTGGCCCTAGAGCTCACGGAGGATGGGAAGAAGCAAAGCTCTGCAGGCCCTGCCTTCTCCTGACAGCCTCGTAATGTGGAGCTCACCCCTAAATCCAAGTCCTCTGCCTCCTACAGCTCAGGCCCTGAGACCTCTGGTACCATACTTCTTTCCAGTAAAGTGGGAAGTCAGGGGCTGAGGGAGGGCAGTTCTGTTTAGAAATTCAGAGCAGCCCTGGATTTGGAGAGCAGAGCTAGCACTCCAGTTTTTGGTTTTTTGGGGGTTTTTTTGGTATGGAGGATTGAACTCAGGTCCTTGGGCTTGTGAGGCAGGCAGTGGAACCACTGAGCTAAATCCCAGGCCCCCAGCACTCCAGTTTTGCAGCCACCAATTAGAGTAAGTAGTGTCATCTCTCTCAGACTCCCAACACCACCCCAGGGGTGAGGAGGGTCTGAAATGACTGGAGCCAGCCTCTTGGCTTTGTCTCCCTGGGTGGCTGAACACTGGGCCTGTCTTTGTGGACCTGGAGAGGCCATCTCTTCTGTGTGACCAGAAAAAGAGAGACTTGGTTTCCAAGTTTCTGTTTCCCAGGAACCAGGTCATGGTGTCATGGTTGTGCTAGAGCCTCCAGTCCCTCTCTATTAAATCATCGGTCCATGCTCTGCAAACCCTGCCATTCTGGCTCCTGTGGGCTGTGAGGCAAAGGGTTCTCTTTTTTCAGACAGGGTCTTGCTATGTAGTTCATGGTGATGTTTTTTGTTTTGTTTTGGTACCAGAGATCGAACTCGGGTCCTAGAGTTCATGCTGATCTTGAACTGACTATGTAGCCCAAGTGGGCCTGGAACTCCTGGCCATCCTCTTGCCTCAGCCTCCAGAGAGAGAGAGAGAGAGAGAGAGAGAGAGAGAGAGAGAGAGAGAGAGAGAGAGAGAATTTATAGGTGTGCCTCACCACGCCCAGGCTTGAAGCTATGTATATTTTAATGGAAATGGATATGCATTTTAAAAAGTGGGCTGGGATGGGCCAGGGATTTAGCTCCATGGTTCCACTGCCTGCCTCAAAAGTGCAGGGCCAGAGTTTGATTCCTGGTACCAAAAAAAAAAATAAATAAATAAATAAAT